>OZ038320.1:32051782-32301782 GCA_964035795.1 Pterobdella sp. o SKG-2022
ATTTATTTCTATATAAATTTCCCAATGTTCTTTTATATATTTTTTTGTGGGTTTCTTTGTGGCATTATTAGTGCATGTGTTTGTATGCTCCCATATGTTTCTGATTGTCTATGCTTGTATTTTATGTGAGGCCTTGTTTGCTAATTGTAAGTTTGTTGGCGTGTTGTGTGTGGTCGTTTACATGTGTTTTCGTCTGTGTTTCTGTGTAACTGCAAATTTTTCCCTGTATTTCATGTTTTTGTTGTTTTTATTTATTTTTTATTTATTTTATTTTAAATTTTAATTAAATATTTGCTTTCAAATATATATATTTTTTGGCTTCATAATTTTAAAATTTTTGTTTTTGAAAGTTTTTACACCTTTTTTTCACCATTATTTCATTTTTTTTGTTTTTATTTTTTTTTGTTATTGTTGTTATTACTTTTGTTTCCAGTGAAAAAGGAGTGTTTCTCCATTTTCTTAGTATTTTTTTCTTGATTATGTTATTATTTTTTTTTTTTTATTTTTTAATATATTTCTTTCATTGTTATTATTATTATTTCTATAATAATAATAATAATAATAATACTAATAATAATTTACGAGGTTTATTATAGTGATGTTTAACCCAGAGAGTTTCAAGATCACTTGATATTTGTAAAATATTCTATTACAATAATAGGTTATAACAGCTTAATATTTAAAAAAAAAATAGTTTTCAGCTCTTTTCCAAAGTCCTTCACTTTCCAAACTCTTCTTAAGACTTCCGGCAAGCCATTCCACAAACTTGGACCTTCAACCTCCAATCTACGCTTTCCAATACTAGACATTTTGGACTTAGAGACGTATAAATTGGTTGAGTCCGAAGATCTAAGCTTTCGCCTTTCAGGTATTTCAGAGATGGGTATGAGTCTTTCCGATATGTATTTTGGACCATATCCTAGCCTACATTTAAATATAAGTAATAATATTTTATAAACTACCCTATCCCTAACTTTGACCCAATGCAACTTTTTCAAAACTGGAGTTACATGGTCAAACTTCCTTGTGCCTGTAATTAACCTGGCTGTAGTGTTGATAAGAGACTAGACTCTTCATAGCTGTTTTTCAGGTAACCCAGCTAACAATGTGTTGCAATAATCTATTCTGCTCAGCATCAAAGCAACAGCAAGGATCCTCAACGATTCATAAGAAAGACACTTCTTAATGGACCTTATCTGTCTGAGAGCTGAGAAGCCTGCTTGCAACATGTTACTTATATGTGAGTTCATGCTCAAGTCTCTATCCATGATAACACCCAGGCTCTTGACACTTTCTGAAGGTGATATGAAAGTATCCAGTATCCTTATCTGTTTGGTTGGTAACTTGTTCACCTTTCTCAAAGAAGAAAACCATATAGCTTCAGCTTTGGATCTATTGAGTTTAAGACTATTGGATTCCATTCAGGCTGCCACCTCATCGACACAGTCAGACAATCTGTTCTACAATTGCTCAGTTTCACCAGGGACACAGCTAAAATACAAAGCCAATCTGGCGTTAAGTACAGTCTGTTCAAAATTTCGTTAAAATTCGAAGCCAGTCTGAAGTGTATCGAGTGTAAGATATTTAACCAGAAATTAGGAACTTGGTCTATTCCAGGAGACTTCCACTTATGGGATTTATTTAATGTCTTCGTGATCTCATCTAAGTTTATTTCATTCTAGAGATATTACTGTTAGTATCTTTGAAGTCATTAATCTATCTTATTATTATTATTATTATTATTATTATTCTCGTTCATCATTATTATTTTTTATATTACTATTGCTATTATTATTTCTCACACTTATTATTCTGTATGGTTATCATTCTTTTTAAACACACACTTCATCCACATCATTTCTCTTTTAATAGAAAATAAAATAACATCACTTCTAAATAAAAAAAAATAAAATAATGAAATAATAAATAATGAAGAAGATACTAAAATGAGAAGAATAATTTATACTCACTGCCTTATATTGGTGCTTATGTGTTATTTCCATGTAAAAATTAACAATGCGCCTTGGTTGGATACAAGTTCATTCAAGATTAAATTATAACTAATATAATTATGAAGACAAAGTTGATACAAACAATTTAAAAGTGAATTAAAAGGATTATACCATGAAGCGTAAACAAACGGATACAACGATACAAAAAGAAAGATCGACACACATACAGTCAAATATACACAATAGGAAAAAATACCGAAACATACATAGAAACATATATGCACACACATGTAACATGAGAAATAAATAGAAAACGACATGGGTGGATTGCACACATATTTTGGAACACACACACAACAATTTATTCAGAAATATAAGCATACAAGAATGTAAACTCACACGCATAGCAAATGAGGTACACCTACAAAATACAGGAAGTAACACTTAAACACATACACACACACACACACACACACACACACACACACACACACACACACACACACACACACACACACACACACACACACACACACACACACACACACACACACACACACACACACACAACACACACACACACACACACACACACAAACACACACACACACACACACACACACACAAACACACACAAACACACACACACACAAACACACACACACACAAACACACACACACACACACACACCCACGCAAGCACAAATAGACGCATAAATAATTTCACGTGCATAAAAGTGTGAATTATGCACGAACACTCAAATAAACAACTCAGAGAAACACACACTTATGCAATTACACACACACACACACACACACACACACACACACACACACACACACATCCACTATTCTTTACAGACAAACGCTCATCTCTAATCAATCTTTTTTTCACTCATTTCATTTATCTATTCTCCCTCTATTTGTGTTTTCAGACATTTTTTTCATTATTTCATCCATCCATCCATCCATCATCCACCCATCCATCATCCACCCATCCATCCATCCACCCATCCATTGATCCACCTATCCATTCATCCACCCATCCATCATCCATCCATCATCCACCCATCCATCCATCCACCCATCCATCTACCCATCTATCCATCCATCATCCACCCATCCCTCATCCATCCATCTATCATCCATCTATCCATCCATCTATCCATCCATTCATTCATCCACCCATCCATTGTCCATCTATCCATCCATCTATCGATGGATCCATCCAACTATTTATCCATCCATCCATTCATCCATCCATTCATCCATCCATTCATCCATCCATTCATCCATCCACCTATCCAAACACCTGTCTTTCATCTACCCATCCATCCATTCATCCCTCTATCTATCTTTCACCGCGTTTAATGACCATGTTTTTATCATTAATTTATTGTTCTCTTTCTATTCATTAGTTTATCATCATCATCTTCTTTTTCGTCATCATCATTATCATCATCTTCGTCGTCATCATCATTATCATCATCATCATCATCATCATCATTTATAATAGTTTTGAGATATTTTTGTTATTATTCAGGAAAATACCAAGATAACATTAATTAATTTTTTTATTTGATTGAAGATAATATGAATTTATTATTGTTATTTTTTTTCATGTGCTTCCTGTTCACAGATGAAAACCAGGTAACATAAATATTTAACAATTATTTGTATTAAAATAATAAAAATAATAAGAACATTTTAAAAAATAAAAAGAATATTAAAAAATTGAAATACTATAAATAGAAAACAATAAAATATAGAAATTTGAATTTTTAAAGATAGAAAACTATCCAAAAACAAAAAAATAATATAAATAGAACTAATAATGATAATTATAATAAGAAAAAGAATTTATTAATTCAAAAAATACAAATAAAAAAAACAGGAAAAATAACGATAATTTAAAAATAACAATAACAACAACAACAACAACAACAACAATTAAAATAATAATAAAAACAAAACCAACAGCGCAGTTCCCCTTCCCCTGATAGATCCAAGTACGACAGAAGCAGACACCGCACTGAAAACAATATAAATAATAATAACAATAACTCCAATAATAACAATAATAACAGTCTCAATAACATTCATAATAATAGTAGTTCCCATGATGCCAAGAGGAGGAAACATGATGATAGAGCTGGTGTTAGTTATTATTGTTATTTTTCAAAATTATTTTTTTATTATTGTTTTTATTTTTATTTCATTGTTATTTTGAATTAAAATTTATTTTTAGATATATGATTTTTTTTAATGATTGCTTTTTTTTCCCATTTTTCAAATGTTTTTTTCGATTTAATATTTCAAAGGAGAGTGATGGTGAAAAGAGCGAGCAAGACTTGGTTGTTGACGATGATAGACAGGTATGTATTCATCCATCCATTCATCTATCTACTCATCTATCTACCCATCCATCCGCTCATCCTTGCATCCACTCATCCATTTATCTATCCCCTAATTCATCCATCCATCCAACACTATCCATCCACCCATTAATCTATCCATCCATCTATCCAACACCATTTTTCCGCCCACTGATCCACCCACTAATTCATCCACTCATCCATCCATCACCATACATTTAGACCACCCTCAAACCTTGGTCGATGCATGTTTAATGGTCCCCTTAATATTCGCCATTATTAGGCTTACATTTATTTATAAACATCATTAGTCTTTTTATTTATATTCATTAATTATTTTAATACATAATTATTTATTTTTAATAATTTAATTATTATTTATTTAAAATAATTTTCTTCACTGAAAGAATTGTTTTACCGTCTATCTTGTTGCAGCACCAATGATAATGTTCTATGCACTTTTAATGGCTGTGCTGCTGCAGAAAAATAACAATAATAATGGAAATAACCTCAATAATAGTAATAATAATAAGAATAATAATTATTATTTTTATTATGAGAATAAACTTAAACAGAACTGAATTAAAGCATAATAATAACATTAACGTTGATGATAATGTAAATTAAATAATGAACGAGAATTATTATGAAGAAATTTAATGACCATTACTTATCCAATAATGAATCTTATCGACACAAACAAAAACTTGGCAACGTAGCTTTTCTTAAGCACCACAAGTACTTAAACCCCTCATATATATATAGTAGAAATTACTAAGTTAATTTTTTATTTTTTTATGGATACAAATACTCAAGAGGCTATGTGAGGTGGTGATCAAAAGACCATTAGAGATATAATAGAAATGTGAGAAATATATAAATAGAAAATATTGAGGCAAGTTCTGCTTATAAAAAGCTTCTTTGTCAATTTGATCTTTGTTTGCCAAGTACAATTTCATTGTTGAAGACATAATACTAATACTAGCAATAATAAAAATGATGATGATGATGATGATGATGATGAGGATGATGATGATGAGGATGATGATGATGATGATGATGATGATGATGATGATGATGATGATAGAAATAATAAAAATTAAAAAGTTAAAATAAAAAGGCAACTATCAACCCACAGACAAGCACCCCAATCAGACCAACGTCGAGGGAAGCCTTCAGTGACGTCAAAGTCTCCAGGAACAACATTGCGTCATCACCTAGGTTGTTGTTTTTGTTTCTTTCTTTTTGTACATTTTCCTGTTGTTGTTGCTGATCTGCTGTTTCTACCAACTCTGTGCTGCCATGCCAAAGAGGGTTTCCTGACTGTCTATCTATGCATACTTTCGTGGCTAATTTGAGTTTCTTCAAATTTGACCTATTGTAAACTCTACATCATAATTTATCTCTTAATATTTTTATAATTGATTAATTAATTTCATTATTTTTATTATTATGGCTATTTTTCTTTTTCAATAGTTAATTATATTCTAAATTATTATTTTTATTTTTATTCATTGTTTTTATTTTCATCAGATCTGAATCATCTTCAACATCTTCATCAATCAACAAGCTTCATAAGGAGGTTAATAATAACAACAATAATAATAATAATGATAAACATGAAAAAAAATAATCATAATAGAAATTTATAAAAAAATAATACTCAAAAGCATAGTTATAATAATAACAAGAATAGACAAAAAAAAATAAAAAGAATAAATAATGATATAAATAAAATGTGCTATAAAAATGTATAATACAAAGTGCATCAAACAACCATTCTTTAGAAAGCCTATTGCATTCTCATGCAGAATAAACTTCTCAATTTTCCCCTTGCATTTTAACTACAGCAACATATCCATGAAAATAAATATTAATAAGCATTAGAAAAAAATTATTCTTCTCATTATTGTATTTTTTTCTTATTATTGTTATTGATTTTATTATTATTGTTATTATTAGAACACTGCCAAGACTTCCTCCCCCACACCCAACCCCATTTCTCCTTCCGACCTCAAAAACAAGTCTCTTGGTCTGTTGTTATTTTTATTATTATTTTAATTATTATTCCTATTATTATCTTCTATTTTTATTTTTATATGATATCAAATTTAAACTTAACCACCAATCAATCCATCCATACATCACCTCCAACCCATCATCTAACCAGTCATCCTCTCTTCATCTGTTCAACCATGCACTCTTCTCCTACTTATCACTTCATCCTTCCATATATTCACCCATCTACTCATTCATTCATCCGTTCATTCACCCAATAGGTTATTGATTAATCCATCTACTTATCCATTAATCCATCTACTTCCCTTTCTATCTACCTCTCACCCACCAACTCTCACTCCCATTTCTCCTCCATTAATCTTTATATTTGTTCACTCATCTACCCATCCACCAATCAGATCCTTTATCTCGTTTGGACTCATCCACCACTCCATCTATCCTTCCTCCAACCATCATGAACGGATTGTCTTCATTGTCCTATCTCAGACCTCAAATGGTGGTGATGATGGTGCTGATGATGATGATGAGGATGATGATGATGAGGATGATGATGATGTCTTAATTGAAATTAAATAAATAATTGAAACCATTAGTAGCAAAATAATAACTAAATGATATTGAATAAGTCCATACATCAATAATCTGATTCAGTAATAACAGTCATGATAAGAAAAAAAAAACTAAATAATAAATACAAAAAAAATAACAACAATAATAAAAATAATGATTATTATTATTATTGTTGTTATTATGCAGCCAACATACGAAGGCCACCCTCACATGCGATCTCCTCTCACGAACATCCAAGGAGGAAAGCCGTATGTGTCTTATTGCTTTTATTATTTCTATTATTTTATCATGAGTTTTTTTATTTATTCTGTTAGTGGTATTATTTCTATTATTATTTTTATCACTTTTCATTGAGAGTATTTTCTTCATTGCTATTGTTTTTATCATTTTCATTAATTTTTTTCTATTATTATTATTTTTATTATTATTTATATTTTTATTGTTATTACTATTTATATTATTCAGAGCCTACTCTTTCCACGTGAATGCTGAAGGTCAGATCCAACCTGTGCCCTTCCCTGCCGATGCACTTATCGGTATGAATAATAACGGAAATAAAAATAAAAAAGAATAAAATTAGTGAAAATATTGTTAATAATAAATAGCATTATCATTACTATTGAAATAATAATAATAATAATAAAAAAATAATAATAATAAAAGGTCCAGGGATTCCAAGACACGCAAGGCAAGTGAACACACTGAACCATGGTGATGTTGTGTGTGCTGTCACTGTATCCAACCCCTGCAAGCATATCTATACTGGGGGAAAGGTGGGTGAAGAGGGAGTGAAGAAAGGGGGATATGGAAAACAGGGGATGAAGAAAGGGGTGAAGAACAGCAACAACAACTAAAATAACAACTTGCTTGATAACATTAATAATAAAAACAATATAACAGTTTTAAGAAATGGATAAAAATACAAGTAAAAAAAATGAAGTTTATAATAATAAAAAAAAAATAATTAAAATTAAAATAAAACTAATTAAAATAATAATTTAAGAAAAAACTTTAGTTATTTTCTCGTACTTGAATATTTTACACCTCTGAGAAGTCTGTGCATCCTTTTGCTTCATGGACTAAATTTGTTTCAACTAAAAATGACTGCAAAAACAAAAATATTTCAAAAAATTAGAAATAAAAACATTATTAACAACAAAAAAAACAAAAATTTAAATTATAATGATTAAAAAAAAAAATAAATAATAATAATAATGAACAACAATAACCCCACCACACCAGGGCTGTGTTAAAGTTTGGGACATCAGCCAGCCAACCAGTTGTAAGCTGCCAATTAAGACTCTCGACTGCCTTGTATGCCTATTATTTTTTTTTTGTTAATATTATTGTTGTTTTAAATTTTATTTCTACTTATTTTGTTTTTATTATTATTTTTAATATATTTTATTCTCTTTGGTAGGTCTATTAGTATTATAAATTTTTCTATTTATTTTTTTAGTAAATTATTCTATTTTTTATTTTGGATACTTATATTATTGTAGTAATAACAATAACAATAATAATAAAATAAATAATAATAAACATAATAACATCACCCCCAGCAACGAGACAACTACATAAGATCGGTGAAGTTGTTGCAGGACGGCAAGACATTGGTGGTCGGAGGAGAGGCGAGCACCATCACTATTTGGGACCTTGCATCGGTATGTGTGTTTTGACATCTATTTATGTTTGTGTGTGTGTTTATGTTTGTGTGTTTGTTCATGTTTGTGTGTTTGTTCATGTTTGTGTGTGTGTTTATGTTTGTGTGTGTGTTTATGCTTGTGCGTATGTGTGTGTATATTGCTTGTAAACTATCAAAATACTCTTACTTTTTATAATAAGAATCTGAGTTAACTGTATCAAATAAGCCTCTGTAGTTGAAGCCTGCATTTCGGTTTTAACCTGCGTAACCCACTTATTACCCCACTGCACCGCCCATACACCACACCCACCACAAACAACTACACCTACCACAAACAGCTACACCTACCACAAACAACCACACCCACCACAAAAAACTACACCCACCATAAATAACCACACCCACCACAAACAACCACACCTAACCATAAACCACCCTCTCTCCCACTAACCCCAGAACGACCCAAGAGTGAAAGGGGAACTGAATTCAAACGCTCCAGCCTGCTACGCCTTATCCATATCCCCCGATGGCAAGATTTGTTTCTCATGTTGTTCTGATGGCAACATTGCTGTGTGGGACCTCCATAACCAAACTCTCATCCGGTTTGTGTTGTTATTTTTTTCGTTATTATTATTATTGTTATTGTTATTTGTATTTTTATTATTCTTTTTATCATTATTCTTGTCTGTATTTATCATTATTGTTAGTTCTATTGTTATTGTTTCTTCTATTATTCTTATTGACGTAACTATTGTTATATTTTACTCGTAGGAATAATGAAATAACATTTCTTTGATAATACAGTAGCACACCAAGAGATCCTGCATACTTTGCTAAACCAAATACAATAAAAAAAAAATTGACAAATGGAAAAAGATATCGAATAAAAATTTTAAAAAATTTTTAAATAAAAACACTAAAAAACAAACGATTCAAGACAACCCCTCACTCACAGACAGTTCCAGGGCCACACAGATGGAGCATCGTGCATTGACATTTCCCCAGATGGACTCAAGCTGTGGACGGGGGGTCTTGATAATTCAGGTGTTTGTTTGTGCTCAAGAAATTTTGTTTATTTGCTTGTTTGTATTTTTTAGTGGGTTTGATTGTAATCTTTTGTTTTTTGATTTTTTTATTTATAAGGACTTATGTAGTTTTTTCCGTAATTTTTAAAATCTTTTTTGAACTTTGCATTAATCATCTTTGTGACAGTTTATACTTACATCCATCCATCCCATCCATCCATCCATCAATCAAATCCATCTTTGTACCCATCCCCCGACCTATTTGACAACCCGTTTAGTCCCAAACCACACCCAACCAACTCACCTACCAACTGACCCACTCATTAACTCACCCACCCATCTACCATCTAACCCACTCAACTTTCAACCATCAATTCATCCTCCCAACCACCATCAACCCACCTCCCAACCACCATACACCCACCCTTCATCCCCTAAAGTGAGATGCTGGGACTTAAGAGAAGGCCGACAACTGCACCAGCACGACTTTGCTTCTCAAATATTTTCACTGGGGTACTGTCCGGCTGGGGAGTGGCTGGCTGTTGGGTGAGATAATAATAATAATAATAACAATAATTATAATTAAAAAAAATAAAAATAAGAATAAGAATAATAAATGTGATGAGTATTTTATTTTTCACTAAGAGACACAAACAGTGATAAATTTATCAACAAAGTGGACAAAATGTATTCAATGTTGAGACTGATTTGAAATCTTTCTGAATGCTTAATATACTAACGGAAATTTATTATGATTATTATTGTTATTATTTTCTTATTTTTACTGTTATTATTTTTATTATTGTTTTTATTATTACTTTAAATGTTATATTTATTATTATTGTTATGTTTATTTTTAATATTATTGTTATTATGTTTATTTTTAATATTATTGATATTATTTTCGATATTATTATTATTAATATTGTTATTCTTATTGATATTATTATTATAAAAGGATGGAAAGCAGTAACGTAGAAGTACTTCATCACACTAAGCCTGATAAGTACCAGGTATGAAAAAAATAAAAAAAATAATAATAACAATAACAAAAAAAAATATTAATAAAAATAATAATAATACTATAAAAAACTATAAATAATAGTACTTACCTTTATGCTTATTATTTTTATTATTAAACTTTCTAATTATAGAAATGATGAATAGCAAATTTCCAACATGGCGACAAACAAACAATGATAATCAATCAAATCATAAATCGAGATTTATATAATGATTATTATTCAGATTATTATTTGTTTTTTTTTAATTTTGAATATTTTTTTTTATTATTATATATTTTTTTAAACTCCTATTAAGGAAGATAAGAATCTTGAAATCATAAACTATTTTTTCTCCCCATTTTTATTATTATTTATATTGTTAAAATTACAAGTGTTATTCATATTTTAGGAAAATAATTTTATTATTATTCTTTTTTTTTTATTTATGATAAAAATAATATTTATTATTATATTTGGTTTTGTATTATTCAGCTGCACCTACATGAGAGCTGTGTGTTGTCACTAAAGTTCGCCAACAACGGAAAGTGGTTCGCTTCCACAGGTGAGTCATCGTAATAACAATAATAACAACAATAATATCACTAATACCAATAATAATTATAGTAGTTACAACAATAATTATATTAATAGAAATAATGATGATAATAATTATTAAAATGATAATGAATAAGTTAATGATAAAAATAATAATTTCTATAATAATAATAATAATAGAAAAATAAAAATAATAATAATAATAGAAATATTAAACACAGGGATAACTGTGATTAGCCCATTTGAATGGCACTCAATAAAATGTTTAAAAGTGAACTTAAATCTTCATTCATTGCCATTATTTCTCATCCACACACTCGGTCATCCCTCCACCCACTCTTCACTCCCCTTTGCGAACTGACTATATAAAATAGTGCATTTTTGGAGATGAAGTCATTTAATTTTTTAAACCGTCTGCTTTCGTAATTATTGTTTGGCGCGTAGATCTTCGCTTTTGTTTTTTAAATGAAACAATGGAAAATAATATTTATGGTGAGTAATGGTCAAAATGTGAGGGATAGTGATGAATCGAGGTGCCTGTGTAGTGAAGACAGGTTTATGCTTCAAATAGTGTTGTTATCATTGTTATGCCTTTTATGTTATATAATTTTATTATTTTTTAAGCTTATTATTTATATTTTTTTTTTATTAATGTTATTATAATTATAATTTTTCATCAATTTTATTCTCCTAACTATTTTTTTTACTCATGTTATTGATATTCTTATTCTTATTATGGAAATTTCCACTATTTTATTATTGGGATATTTATTTCATTTTTTTATTGGAGCAAATTTAATATTTTGATGGGTTTTTATTCATTATTATTTTTATTATTGATGTTATTATTTTTATTATTGATGTTATTATTTTTATTATTGATGTTATTATTTTTATTATTGATGTTATTATTTTTATTATTGATGTTATTATTTTTATTATTGATGTTATTTACGCAGGCAAGGATAATCTTTTGAACGCCTGGAGGACCCCGTTCGGAGCATCCATTTTCCAGGTTTTTAACAATAAAAATAATAATAATATAAATAAAAATAATAATAATAATATAAATAAAAATAATAATAGTTCTTTGTATGATGATATAAATAAAAATAATAAAAATGAAAAGCAATTTTTGAGAACATTTTTTTTTGAAAAAAAATGAATATAATTAATTTTATCAACATTACAAAGTTTTTTGAATATTCTTCATGATTGTCGGCTTTTTTTCTTTTCATCCTCCTCCTCCTCCTCCTCCTCCTCCTCCTCCTCCTCCTCCTCCTCCTCCTCCTCCTCCTCCTCCTCCTCCTTCTCCTCCTCCTCCTCCTTCTCCTCCTCCTCCTCCTTCTCCTCCTCCTCCTCCTCCTCCTCCTTCTCATTTTCTTCATCCTTCTCCTTCTTTTCTTCCCTTTTCTCCTTCTCTTTCCCCTTTTCCTTCTTTTTCTTTCCCTTTTTATTCTTTTTCTTATTTTCTTTTTCTTTTTTCTCCTTTTCTCCATCTTCCTCCAGTCAAAAGAGTCATCTTCAGTGTTATGTTGTGACATCAGCATGGACGACAAGTACATCGTCACAGGTTCAGGAGACAAAAAGGCCACTCTCTATGAAGTCATTTATATTTGAATGTGTGCTTGTGTGTGTGTTTTCATGTTTGTTTGTTTGTTTGTTTGTTTGTTTGTTTGTTTGAGTGTGTTTGTACGTGCGTGTGATTAGATGCAGGTTTAGTGTTTTTGTGGTATATTGAGAACAAAATAAATTTTCTTCTAGAAGCATTAAACTTAATATGTGCATGGATGCTTGCTTTGGGGGCGGGGGGGAAGGAGGGTTTTGCTTAGATTTTATTGGCACATGATTTGTGTATTCAACTATATGGTAGTGTGTTTATGCGTTGTTTTGTGTCAGTGTTTGTGTGTGTGAATAAATAAATTTTTTTGCATAGATGTGTCTTAATGTCTTTAAGTTCTTAAATATTATTGTTAATATGTCTTAACCTATGTTTGTGTATTTCTGCTTATGTATTTGTATATATGCCAGCAATTTCTTGTGTGTTTGTGTGGGTATGTGTGCGCATAACAAAATCAAACAGAAATTTAAGCTTAGTTACAAAATGAAACTATTTAATATTCATTCGATAGATGGCATTTGTGTGAAGTTTTTTTTCTGCTTTATAGTGTGTCGTGTTTACTTTTCAAAATATTATCATTTTTTTTTACTATTATCAATTTATTTTATTATTTTTATTAGTTTTTTTTCATTGCTATAACTATAATAATAACAATTATTATTATTATTATCTTCCTCAACACTCATTTCTTTATTATTGCCATTTTGTGAATCAATTTAATATCATTCTCATCATTATCATATGGACTGCTATTTTAAACATTTATTATTATTATTTTTCATTATTTTGTTATTATTATGTTATTATTATAATTATTTTTATTATTATTTTCACTTTGA
Organism: Pterobdella sp. o SKG-2022; assembly: GCA_964035795.1. NCBI lineage: Eukaryota > Metazoa > Annelida > Clitellata > Hirudinida > Piscicolidae > Pterobdella > Pterobdella occidentalis. The sequence continues at coordinate 32,065,388 of OZ038320.1, forward strand.
ATCTTTATTACTGACCTTTGTCATCACTATCATTTCAGTTTCAATCATGTCTTTTGTCTTATTATTATTATTATTCATCTTATTACTATGATTATTGAAATTTTTAATTGAATTAAAATTCGAATAAAAATTATGATTATTTTTATTATCGAATCTAATGTTTGTTCTCATTATTATTATTATTAGTATTATGATTAGCAATCTAACGATGTTGTTGACAGTAGTTGAGAATAAAATTTATTTTAAATTCTGATTTATTCGAAATACTGGAAATATAATGAAAAAATTGAGATATAATTAAAAAATTGAAATATAAAAAAAAATCAAAAAACAACTGATTAACAATTTCATAGGAATTTAATGCGAAAAAGCTTGACATGGGGCTTGACCACTAAGTGTATGTAAATGGTTTACATCAAAAGGCATCATACTTGACGCCAATAGTTAGAAACTGCTTTCCTGTTACAACATTGATAACAGTGGATTTCGGTAGTAGGTATCAACAAACTTATGTGCTGGTCTCGTTGGCTTGGCGGATCATCCTAGTTGACAACGGTGAGGTGAAGTGCCCGAGTATGGCACATGTCATAATGAAATATACTATGAACAAAAAAAATATCAAAATAAAATTAAACATTCCATCAATAATATAAAAAAAAATATTCAAAATAAACGCTGTTTTCTATAATTTCATTACGTAGTTTATAAACAAATTGTAGGACTCAATTTTCGAAACAAATTACTAAGGAATATTCTAGCATTGATATTATATAAATAAACCGATGTGTTATGATGTTTCGATTGCTATCCGACCACTAACATTCATAGCATTATTGATAAAGGAGAACAGACTCAAAGACAAAATTTCAGAGAGAAAGTAAATCTAGTTTAGAGTACCGTTGAGCGATAAAAAAGATATTTTCAGTTCAAATAAAAAGTAAACTTTTAAATAAAAATATAAATTTGGTTAAAATAATAATTATGGCTTGATAATACAATTATAATGATGATGCCCACAATGACTAAGAAGACAGTGATGGTTCTTTGAAGGAACAATAAAAAACATATGATAATGAAAGAATATAATAATTACATAACTATATAATCACAGAATCGGAAACAAAAATGAATAAAAAACTGAAAATAAATGAAATAATAGTATTATTATTTTTATTATCATGGCTGCCATATTGTTTAAGTTTTAGCTGCACTTTTAAGCACGGCAGTCTTTTCTGCCCATCCATCAACAGTCAACAACTAGCCTTTTACCAAACCATGTATCCTAATGTTAGAAATTGTTATTACTCTTATTTGTCTATTGCTGTTATTATTATTTCTATTATTAGCATGAATGCTATTGTTGTAATTATTTTTTTAATATATTTATTATTTTTATTGTTTTTTTTAAAATTTATTTATCATAATTATTATTGTTTTTATTATTATTATCGCTATTGTTAAATGAATATTCACCCCTGAAGACAAGCACTCTGGAAATTTTCTGGAACAGCATAGAAGGAGATATTGATAAGGATGTCTTGTTTGGATTCAAAAGACTTAATATAGTTATTGTTGGCGATGTTTGCGTCGTTGGTGACGGTGGTGAGAGTTATAGAAGCAGTAGTAGTGGAGATGGTGTAGATGTTGGTAGTGGGGCAGCTGGTATCAATGGTGAAAATGATCCTAGAAGGAGTAAAAATGATGACGATTACGCAAAATCAAAAGAGGAGAATGAGAGTAATGACGAGGTTAAAGAGCTTATAATCGATAGAAATGAAAAAGATTATATTATTTACGAAACAGAAAAAAATAATAGAAAAATAATAATAAAAATGAGAAAAAAAATAAAGAATGATTATTGCTGTAGGCACAATATAGCAAAATTTAGAAGTGTTTTATCTGTTAGTGAAATTGTTAACTGGGCCGAAGAATGTGAAGTAAAAAAATGGGTTGAAGGATGTGTATATTATGAAACTAAAAAAGATAATAATAAAAATAATATGAATAATGGGAAACATGATGAAGATGGGGTTGATATTGAGAAAATTCATGATAAAAGAAGTGATGATGCAGAGGAAAATTATGATGGAGAGAACGATGATGATGGAAGGAAGAAAGATGACGAAATGAAGTTGAATGTTTTGGGCGTGAAAAAGAAAAAAAAGCTTGAAATTTTTAGGCATAAAAGAAGTTTCAATAAAAATAATAACACAAATGTGGATGATAAAAATAAAAATAAAAAAAATATTAAGAAAAGAAAAAGAAAAGATAAGAACAAAAATTTAATACATAACATTAACAAGAAAAATAATAGTTATGATAAAAACAAAAACAAAATAAAAAACATTAATCCTATCCAAAAAAACGATGGAATGGGTTTAAAGGTAGAGAAGAACAATCAAAAATTGAAACTTGTGAACGACCTTTTAAGTTTTGTGGGTTCAGGGGAAATGAAAAAAATCAAAACTAATGTTAGAAACAACCAAAAAATTAAAAAACTGATTTCAATTATGAAGAAGGAGAAAAACTTTGGGAAAGAAAAAGTATTGAGTTATTTAAAAAACAAAAAACAACTCATAATGAATGGAAGCCCCATACAAAACGACTCGACGAATCGTGTTCCTTTTCCTAAAAGTCTCAAAAAATCCACAACGGGAAAAAATTTTAAAATAAAAAAAAAATTGGAATTATTGAAAAAAATTTCAGAAATTAATGAGAGTTATTTGAAAACCCGTTTAAAAACAACGCAAAACTATGAAAAAATTGTCAAAAATCAATATTCTCCGGAAAAAACTACAAAAAAAGATCAAAAATATATTCATCAAGAGAAAACGAGGCCACAAATCGTAGTAATTTCTAAAGCACCAACCGATACGTACACAAACACATATACAGGCACGAACGTGAATACAAATATACTTACGAATGGGTACACAGATACATACAGAGATACAGAAAGTGGCAAAAACCAGCACCAGAAAAGAGACAAATTAGCACATCATCAAAAAAGCAAAAAGTCGGAAAAAGAAGGAGCTAACAAAAAAACAAAAAAACCAGAAAAAGAAGTCAAAAAGAACCGGGAGAAAGTGAAATTGGGGGCAGGCCTGGCTCAAGACAGAAACGATGAGTTGGAGGAGGCTAGACAAACCATCAAAGAGATGATGTGGGGGCTGATCATGATGGGCACTTTGTGTATGTTGTTATTCCTGTACTGCTGTTTTAAGACCTTTCTTAACACCAACGACTCAAACAGCAAAGCCAGAATGTCTTCCAACAACTCCTTCAACAATGCTTTAGAGGAGGTTATTGCTATTGAAGATATCACCCAAATGATCCCCAACAAAAAACAATCCTTCTTTTCTCGAATGTTCCGAAAGAAAAATGGTTACGAAGATATTGATGCAGCAACAGAAAAAGAGAAGTTCATATCAGAAGGTAAAGAAGAAGATAGTTATGTGAGGAATAACTTGAACACTAACAATTGGTGTCTGCAATTAGGTCAAGCACGTCCAATCAGAGAAACGGAACTGTCTAAAAATAGAAATGATTTCAACACTTTTAATGAGAGTAATAAGGAAAAAGAGAATAATGAAAAAGAAGATCAAGATGAAGAGAAAATAAGAAGTGGAGAAGAAGATGATGATGTTGATGAAGAAAATGATGTCAGCGAAGAGGAATTGAAAAAACTAAATGATGAAGAAGATGAAAAGGAAAACGACGGAGAGTATGAAGAAGAATTAGAAGAAATATTTGTAAATCATTTGTACGAAAAAATGAGAGCTGATTCTGAAGAGCTACTGAAAAAAGAATTGAATAAAAGAAATAAAATTTGTAATATTGAGAATGAATAATTTCTATTATCATTTAGGCTGTGAAAAGTTATATACAAAGGGGTATGAAATATTTGAAGAATATGTATAAAAGGATTATTTAAGAATTTTTGATAGTAGTGTTATTTTTTTTGCTTTTAAAATGTGTTATTTCTTTGAAGTTTTCTAAAATTAAATTTTGATTGATTCATGCATTACTAGAATGAATTCATGAACTTTTTGAAATTTGAAAAAAAAATAAATGTGTAGAAACTTCGTAAGTTCTTTTAGCGATTTGAATTTTTCACATTAATACTCTCACATCTGATGATCTTCAGGGGGTGATCGTGACGTCGTTTCAGCTAGGGAATTGTGGCAGAAGCATTGCAATGTTGCGCTATTAGATCTTTTGGAAAATCAACGAAAATGGGATGATCTTTTGTGCGAGGTCACCCTCAACGATTTGCTTGTAGATGCAGACCAGTGGGACCGTTGTCGTCTTCTTGTTGCTAAGTCGGTAGACTCCGCCGTGTGGTCGAAAGCTGTGCCAATTCCCGTTTTAAGAAATTTTTCAGATGCAGAGTAGCTTCGGGTGGCTGTGGCGCTTTGAGTAGGGGCTAATATTTTTGGCACCCCAACATGCCTTTGCAAGTGTGGTGTAAGGATGGTCGCGGAAGGTTACCATGGCCTTTCGTGTCGACTGAACGAAGACAGACTCCCAAGACACGTCGAGATCAACTCCATAATCAAGAGATGCCTGGGGAAGATCGGCTTGCGAAACACCAGAACCATCAGGGCTCGACAGGGTTGACGGTCGTCGTCCTGATGGCATATGCTTGGTCTGGGACGCAACAGTCGTCGACGCTTTCTCCAAGTCCCACATCATCGCCAGCTCCATCGAGTCGGGTTCTAGTGCAAAATCTGCGGAAATATTAAAAAGCTGTAAATATCATGGCTTGTTAGGCAACTTCCATTTTCAACCCGTTGTATTCGAGACAACGGGCTGCTGCGGACCTTCAACCAGCAGCTTTGTTGAGGAGTTAGGTAGAAAAGTTATCGATGCTTCTGGAAACCCTTTGAAGGCAGTCTGGTTGCGCCAGAAGATATCCCTAGCAATTGTCCGCGGCAATGCTACCAGCATTTTTTCCTGATCCGCTCTCTTTCCTCTTTCTTTTAAGTGTTGTTTTTTTTTTGAAGTTTATATCTTTATTTTTTGTTTTCTTTTCTGTGCAATATTTCAAGAATATAAATTGATAGTTTGTTTCAATTTTGAATTCCTGAAATATTTTTTTAACTGTTCTTGATTCTCGCTATGCTCGTTATGTTGAACCATATTATCTTTACTTCAACTTATGAACATTTTTTTCATAAAAAAAAAAAAATTAAAAACAAAAATAATTAAAAGTTAATGTTTATATAAAAAAAAATAGGTTTTCCCAATCAAATATAAATAATTTACTGAATAGTTTGAAAATATACTATATATATAAAAGATTGAAATTAAATATTTTTCGTCCATCTCTATCAAAAGTAGAATTGCCTGCGTCCTTTTTTATTGAAAAATTAGTAGACTTGAAAATATTCCAAAATTATAATTGTTATTCAATGAAATGTTTTTAGAAAAAATTTAGATTGTTGCTGAGAAAGGTATTATAAATATTCTACTTTTTGCATTCAAGATTTTGTTTAATGTTTGAATTTTCCCCTAGAAATCATGGAAAAAGAAACAAAATTCCAACAAATTATTTCCGAAATAAAGGTTATTTTTTTCAATTAAATACCTATTAAATTCTATACAGCTTTCGCAAAAATAATTTTACTAATATACCGTAAAGCTTGAATGCTTTGAATCATGTAAACCTGTTTCTGAATTTTAAATGATGTTTTATAATGGTCTAAAATGAAAAGCAACTATTTTTTCAAATTTAACTCATACTTTTCAGTAAGTACTGATTATGACTATAATGTAAAATTAGAAAAAAATTAGTAATCAAATTGAAATAATTTCAATGTTTAAGAAACTGTATTGTTGTTCAAGTTTCCAAAATTTTATTTGTGATAATGTGAGTTCAGCTTAAAAAAGCTTATCTATGTTTGATCTAAATTGTATCATATATATATTCAAATGAAAACACTTTTAGAAGTTTAATTTATTCTACAAAGCTGTTTGTAAGATGAACTTACATTATCAAATGGAGGTACAATTATCTAAATTTCATTCGTCTTTGGTTTTTTTGTATAATAGTTATGTGGTAATGAATATTATGCCACTATAATCACTAATTTTATTGAAAATTAAAATTTCAAAAAACCATTAATATATTTTTAAAATTTTCCAAACTGCATTAGAATTGGAATAAAAAAAATTTTATTCATAGAAAACTTTATTTTCTCTTTCCCATCATAAAGTAATTAAATGGAAATACCAATAAAAATAAATAATGGATTTTTTCCTAAGTTTCTATAAAAATTGTGATAATAAAATTTTAAACCAGGATGTGTGTAAAATTGCATCATTAAAATAGTGGGGAGTAGAAACAACTGAGTATTTGAGTCTTAAAGGCAATTACATAAATTGCCAAATGATAGGTGTATAGAAAAATTTTCAAAATTTATAAATACCTGTATGAATAATTAATTAGATAAACAAATATAACAGTGAATAGACATGTATTCTTAAGTATATAGATAGAATACATTTGAAAAGGTGTTTATAGGGGCATAAACCTTCAAGACTTTCAGGGCCACATATTATACAAGAAAAAGATACAACAAAAGAAAAATAAAAAAACAAATCAAAAAGAAAACACACAGATAAATTATAAAATGGTAGTACACAAATAAATACTAAAATAAACAGATGGGTAAAGAGATTTACAAAATGTAGATGGGCAAATAGAGAGTAATACAGAGAGATAGGCAGACTATTTTGACAGTAAATGACATGTTGTGATTCATAATGATGCTATACAATTATGGCTCAGATTATTTTTTCATAATAGTTTGATTGTTTTTATTTTTTATTTAATTGTGCACTCATTTTTGCACTACTGTGGTAATTTTTATTTTGGTTGAACATTAATAATAAAAATATTTAAGTCTCAATTTGTTTAAATAAAAAGAATAAAAAAATTTTAAATATTGATAAAAAAAAATATTTTAAATGCCAATCATAAAACTCTAAACAGGGTAGTTTTGTGGTGTGGGAGGATTTTGTAAAGCATGCCATCAAACTCCATTCCAACCTCAAGTCTGTATCTGTTTTTGTATTTGTTTATATGTTCATATGTTGTGCCCATGTTCATTTTTTCTTTGTTTTTGTTCATCTAAATGCTTATCAAACCATCTCATTTTTTCTACCTTTTGTTTTTATATATTTAAGAAAAACAATAAAAATACACCATACTGGCAAAATATCAATGGAAGTTGAATAATAACACCACAAAACGTCAACTCATCACTAATGACATAAATAAAACCAATGGTAACATCACACCAGGCTGACTCTAGCATGTCTAAACAACTACAATGACAGCATGCAGCGATTGGCTGACTGTAGCACCAAACATTACCACCGGGCCCACAACAATCAACACAATATCACCAACAATAACTATGACACTGATAGCGTTCATGAAATCAACTCTAACAATGACCAACCCACCACCCAACACGAGCGCATGGACTTCAGCACACTTCTCATCAAGTTTACAATGAGGAACAAGAAGGTGGTCGAGCATCTTAAGGGGTTCACATGGTTCGGGGGGGTTATAGTTATTATTTTTGTTTTTATTGTTATCAATTTTTGTTTTTATTATTGATTTATTGTTTTTGTTGCTTCATGCTTAATACTAACTGATTATTATTTCTTCAAGTTTATCATACTTCATTGTTATTGTTCAACTACATGCATAAATAATTAGCTTCGAAACTAAATAAAAACCTAATTAGTATTCATGGGATTAATATAATATTGCTATTCACAACGTCATGCTTACGCAATGAACCTCATGAATATTCATAAATACATGAATAATCAGTTCTATAATACATACATAATTAACTTTATGAATATTCATGATAGTTCTTTGATGGAGTCGTTAGCGTCACCACTGCAAGAGAAGATCGATGAGTGGAAGAAAAACGTGGTGATGATGGATAAAGAACACTCTAAAGGTAGGTAGATGGATAGATATTTGGTAGGTAGGTAGATAAATATTTGGTAGTTATATGGATAGATATTTTGTAAATAGATATTTGGTAAGTAGATAGATAAACACGATGTTGATGGTTCAGAGAGCAAAAAGTTAGTTGGAGAAGTGAAGAAGTGTTCCAACGAGGTCTCGAGATTGAAGAAAAAGAAAAACAACAAGGGTGGGTCTACATGTCCTTTTAGCTGTTTCTCTATGTCTATTTACCTATGTCTATATTCTCTCTTTTTTCTTCATCCTTCTATCTATATTTCTATATCCCTTCATTTATGTTTTATCCTTTTATTTTTATCTACTTATTTTTTTCTATATTTTTTGCCTGCTTTTATTCTTTTCTACTTTGTTTCCAAATTATTTTTCACATATTTTTCAATTTCTCAATTCAAGGCAAGATAGACACGCCTTCAAAACTGGATCTAGCAACCAAAGAGCTTGCCTTTCAAACAAGTTAGTCTTTATCATTATTTAATACTACTACTAATGCCAATAGCAATAATAAAATTCTTATCAATAATAAGGCCCATCTCATTAATTTATTATGGTTATCTTAGTTGTTACTGTTATGATTATTTTGACTTTCTACAGTATTTTCATTACTACCATTATTATTATTATTATTTTTATTATTAATCTCATTATCATGATCTCAGGCAACTTGGAGTTGTTGCAGCACACATGGATGGAGCAGGCAGCATTTGAAGACATGAGTCATTATGGCCTCTTTGTCTCCCTCTATGTACCTCTCTTTGTTAGTGTGTTTTTGTATTTATCTATCTATTGTTTTTATCTGCTTATACGTTCATCTATCTGTGTAGGTATTGATTCTTCTGGTTGAAAGTATATATATATATATATATATATATATATATATATATATATATATATATATCTGTCGATTATTCAAATTATTTGTCAACACACCAATATGACAACAGGACAAGGAGTTGTCAATAATGAGTGAGATAGACAAAATGAAGGACATTTTTTCTACATTGAGTGCAATCTCATCATCTCCCTACCTCCGTAACCAATCACCATCAAACCTACTTCGTAGACGTGTAACTAACCAATTAGATGCTGCTAAACACCTCTCATTTATGTCTCCCAATAAACTCCGACCAATCACAACTCTTTCTCCTGTCCTCCATTATGAATCATGTCAACACAGGCGGTCTGAGGTAGTGCAACCATCCCGCAATGACAGCTGTCAACAAAACAATCTCGACCAATCAAAACCAATTGAATCTTGCCAACTTCGAATGACCACTCCAAAAACAATGAATAGCAACTCTCCAAGCCACTCAGCAACCTTAACTAGGTCATCTTGCCACGCCTATTTCAGCCCCTACTCCGCCTACGATGAGTCACCACCTTTTGACTCCACCCTCAACGTCAAAAGCGTCTCAATGGTCGGAGACTTTTTCGACGCCTCCCACTCGTTCAAGTATGATGTCAGCGCTGTAAATAGCCTCAAACCACCGAATAATGATGATGATGCGCATTTGCATAGTAACAGTAACATTGTCTCAGATAAAATATGCAGTGTCAACAGTACCACAGCCAACAATAATAATAATTGCCCTAGGAATATTATTTCTGACACAACAAACACAAATGAGATCAGACAGGGTATGAGTAATAGCATCACTAACTGTTGTGATGCTGTTGATGGTTGTGCTATCATTAATAATGATCTCAATAGTAACAGTAATAACTTCAACAGCAACAATAATGTCGACAACATTAGTAACAGTGTTGACACCAGCAACACCAGTGTGAACGACAACACAAGTGAGGATCAAGTGACGATGCACAGGTCTTCAATAAGCAGTCTGCCAAACCCCATCCAGCTGCAACGCCACCATCAACAAATGTTGCAACATCTTTCTCAACAAAACATCCCACATCAAAATCTCTTGCCACATCAACATCTTTCTCAACAACACATCCCACATCAACATCGCAACTCCCTCCATTACTCCATCAGTCACAAAAATTTCACTAGCAAGTTTAACGATAACATAAACAATAATAACAACAACAACATTAATAATAATAATAATATGACTTCCGACTTCAACATGCGACCCATGTCTTATGCATCAAGTTAGTTGTTTTGTGTTCACTTGTTGCATTAGTGTTTGAAATACTACTCTCCATCTTTTGAATGCAACAGCAACAATAATAAAAAAAGTAAAAAATAACTAACAATAAAAATAATAATTAACAGTAACTAAAATAATAATAATAATAACGGTGATAACAATAATAAAATATCAATTTTTATTATTATTATTATTAAGATTTTTATAGCGCACCCCTGTTAATTACAATATTAACGACTAAAACACGCTGAGTTGCAGCTATTTACTATTCAAGGGATTTAAACAATTCAGAATGACATTGTGCTTGAAACCTGGAGATTTCTATAATAATAAAAATAATAATATTAGTACTAAAAGAAATAATAATAATAATAGAAATAATAAATTTAAATCTCCAGTATTTTTATAGATGAAAAAACTCAATATTAAAATTGTTTTCTTTATTTTTTTTATAAAAATTCAAGTGCTTGATGTTTTTATGTTCTTGTTGGGCCATTTAGTTCATCCTGCTTTCAAAATAGTGCACTAAGGATGTGTTTTGTGCATTCAAACCTTTTAAACATTACTCTAGTTATTATTATTATCATTTTTATTGTTATGATTATTTATATTATTTTTTTTTTGATTCTTGCTATAATGTACTGAGTGAACCTAGTAGGAAAAGAATTTAAATCAAACACGTTTATGGACTCAATCAACTCACTTCATGATGATGATTGTTGTTGTTGTTGAGCACCAGCTTCAAAAAAACTTTTCGGAGAGACACTCTTTGGAGCGAGTACCAAAAGAAACTTGTATCTTCGAGTTGTTTGTGACTTTTGGTGAGCATTGAAAAATTATGAATAGATTCTCGAAATTCTTTCTTGTGGGAAGCTGACGTTGTTGAGAACCTTTTTGACACTCTTGTTGGAGTGCTCACCTGACACCTTGATGGTGTTTGGTGCTGGCAGTTCAACTGAGCTCCATGTCTTTTAGTCATTGAAGTGTTTCCTTTGAGTTTTTTTAATTATATTACTCCATTTTTTAAAAATGAGTATGAGAATTATTACTCTTATTATTTTCATAGTTATTAGTAATAATAATAATAAATAATAGAGTTATTATTATGACGTCAGACACAGGACACACGGCAGACAAGATATATGCTCGACCGAACATTCCTAATAAGCCTCTGCCTGTTCCTATGCCTACCCTGCCATCTGTATGTGCTTGTTTCTGTTTTTTGTCTCTCTGTGTCTGTGCTTTTTGAATGTTTTTCTCAAGTTGCATGTGTGTGTATATGCCTGCCTTTGGTTGTTCATGTGTTTTTGATATTACTTGTTATTTCACTGGTTGTGTGTGTACCATTGTTGGTGCGTCTGATTGTCTTTCTGTTTTTTTGTTATTATAGTTAATCTCTTTTGTTCTTTGGTTGTCTGTGTACATGTGTTCAAGTAGGCCTATGTTTTCAACAGTCAATATTGCACTAACCAATAAATTCAACAGACAGACCAAATGACCACACCCACAAATGAAGAACAGCCTATTATGAAGGAGTTCTTAAATTCCAGCCAATCATTACACTCAAATCAGCTGTCAAGTGGTTATTGCAGCTTAAATAACAGCACCTTCGTGGAAATCAGCCAGACAGCTGATGGTTGGCTGCCATTTGTCAATTATTTGGCGTTTGTTCATAATAATAATAATAATATTATTATTATTATTACTATTATTATATTATGATTTCTCAATAATATTGGATTGGATAGAAAAACAAGAGTTTGTTGAAATTTTTCATGACTTTGTGAGACCAACCCACATTATCCATGATTTTTATCATTTATCGTTACATTATTTTTATCACTCATCTTTTTATTATGCAATTAGAGATAATCATTATTATTAAGCACATTATCATTCAATCAGAGATTGACATTCTGTTGGAGAGAGGATTGGGAGATTTGATTGGTTGGTTGATATTTAATACATTCAGTCACTTTTTTTCAAAAGTTGGTAGTATTAACAAAAAACTGAATAATAAAAAAATCTATTTTTAGAAAATAATGATATTAATATTAATAATCCTTGTATAAAAATGATGACTTATGAGACTAATGACAAGTGAACAAATATTCAACAGAAAACTTCAACTCATCAAACTTGCCTGGAATGTTGGCTACCAAACAACAACAACAAATTCAACAAAATCCACTTCAACAACAACAAATTCAACAACATCCACTTCAACAACAACAACAACAAATTCAACAACATCCACTTCAACAACAACAACAAATTCAACAACATCCACTTCAACAAATTCAACAACATCCACTTCAACAACAACAACAAATTCAACAACATCCACTTCAACAACAACAACAACAACAAATTCAACAACATCCACTTCAACAACAACAACAACAACAAATTCAACAACATCCATCTCAACAAAAACACACTGAGTATGCTGTCCCTTGCATACAAAAAAAATTAATTAATACCTTTAATAATAACAATAATAATCAAAATAATAGGAATAATAATCAAAATATAAATATGAAAAATGATCATAATGTAAATAATAAAACCAATGATTTTGATGACTCGTTTCCACCACCGCCTGATGATTTCCTGTTGTCTCACCAACAAGATGCACTTAGAAATGCATACATACAACAAGACAGACAAAAACAACAAGACGTAAATACAAAACAAGATATGCAAATACAACAAGTAAGACAAACAGAAGAAGACAAACATATACCTATTCAACAACAAAATCCACTCAAACAACAATCTTCAAGTCAACTTTCGAAAATACCCCAAAAACAACAACATCTGAAAGCTCAACAACAATCAAAATGTAGACCTCAAAATCAACAAATCAAAGCAGCAAATCAACAAAAACAAATGTTGAAACAACCACCTAAACCGCAACAAAAACAACAACAACCAACACCACAAAAACCACAACAACAACCAACACCACAGCCAAAACATCAACAAAAACAACAACCAACACCACCACAAAAACCAAAACATCAACAACCCACACCACAACAACATCAACAACAACCCACACCACAACAATTAAAATCACTTCCTCCCGTCTTCCCAAAACCCTGCAAAAACAACGCTCTCAGGAATTCTTTCAGCTCAGCTCACAACAAAATTAATAACAGTAATAATAACAACAACATTAATAACAATAGCAATAATAATAATAATAATAATAATAATAATGACTTAGGCTCACTGATAAGGGGAGTGAGTCTGAGGAGGACCATAAGTAATGACAGGTCTGCTCCTGTGTTCGAGTGAGGAGGAGGATGATGATGATGATGATATCTCAATCATGATAATAAAATTTTCAAATAATAATTATAATATTTTTTTTATTAAAAAAATAATATTAACGTCATTAATACTAAAAATAACAATATGAACAATCATAATAATAACAAAAGGCAGTATGAATAATATAATAAAAACAACAAAAATAATGAGTCACACGGGATGATATAATATTGTTCAACCTTGCCGAGATCTCAAGCAATCTATATTATTTCATTATTTTTTTTTATTATCTTGTTTTTTATTATTATTATTTTTATCATTTCTTATCGATAGAACATTTATAAATTACATGTCCACTGTAGATAGTATGTTGAAAATCACTAACTGTCATTATAATGTATTTTATATCCGTCTGAAGTCTTCATCAAAGTTTTTTAGTTATTATGTAGATTCATTTTTAATAAAATTGTATTTGCTTGTTATTTATTGTCTTTACCGGATATTACTTTTATACATTATTCCTAATTATATTCATAATTTTTGTCATGATCGGCATCGTTATTTTGTTCAAAAAGTTAAATTATGACGGTAAATATAAACAATATGAATGTTACGTTGCTGTGACTTGTAATATTGTAATTCGTGGCGGTGTGGGTTTGTGTGTGCTTATATTTTTTGTTGATGTTTTTTGTACATTTTCGTATGTTTGTATATATTTTTTTAAAAATATTTTTTAGTTCAATTTTTCGTGTGTGTGTGTGTGTGTGTGTGTGTGTGTGTGTGTGTGTGTGTGTGTGTGTGTGTGTGTGTGTGTGTGTGTGTGTGTGTGTGGTATTCCTTTTCGTTTTTATGTATGGGAATAAATATTTTATTCTGTATGTATGCGTTTTCATATTTATGGTTTTAATCAATGTTTCCATCTTCCATATTTCAGAGATTATTTCCAAGTTTTTACACTCGAATAATAAAGTATTTAATTCTCATCTACTCAATCATATGAGTCTATTGATAAACGATGTTTTATAATTTGTCTTTGTCATAATGCTTAATCATATTTGATATCAAAACACACATGTTAAGTGTGTGTTTCTATCAAGTGTTAGTCGCATTAGTATTATAAAAGAATGGCAGTGTAAGAGGTACTATAAGGATTCCTTCTTCTCACACAGTGTCATTTTAAACTTCGTTTATAATGATGTACCAAAATATATATTTATGTTCTTCTATTTATGAACATGTATTTACTTCCAGTATCGATGGTAACAGTGATTTTTAACAAAAACTTCACATTTTAAAAGTAGATTTTAGTTTTGAAGATTTGATAGTTTGAAGTTGTCAATGATGACGTTGAGGAGAGATGAGATTCAGATGACGACAGTAGTCACTGCTGGTAGACTGTTACTCGCCCTAATTTGAAAAATGCACTGCATCATTTTATTGGCTCCTTCTTCACTATGTCTCATTGTCTGCAGCAATAATATGTACCAGATGACTCCATCATTACTTAACCTAGCTGCGATCAAATCATGTCTCCCGTTCAATACTCGATTCACAATATTCCTTCTACCTCTGAGATCAAACTGTTCTTAGTCCCTTTGTGAAAATTCTTTGTCTTAGAGAACAAAAACTAACATATAAACTTCAATGAACATACCCTCGAGACAGAACTGAATGTCAAAGTCGAACAACATTTTCACTCCATCAAATAACCTTATTTTTATCCAATTTCAACATTATATTAATCTGGTTTAATATTATATTTTCTCAACAAAATCCCCTATAATTTTGTATTAGCATGATTTTACGTCATATTTGAAAATATTGAAAACATTGAACTCATGATAACTTCAGATATTAAGCAATTATACATATAATACATACAACATTATCATTGTCACATCCTTTTTATGATTTCATTATTCCCTGATATCACCTTTATTGCTTCTCTTCTTCACACAAGTGAATCTTAAGGAGATATAACATTTCTTTCAAATCACCACACGTATTTTTGATATGGAAATTATCAACTTAGTTTAGTCGTGTCATTTTCGACTATATTGTTTATGAGTGAAGAACGATAAACCATCCTAGGTTTGTTATGTTGGTGGTATGTCATGGCTGTCGGGAGGTATCAAACGCTTGAACTGAGGTTGTTATTATTTTTATTATGCTGTTATTTTTGTTTTTAATCGTATGCTTATTGTTTTTCTGTTATTTTTTTTATTGTTTATAGTGTTATTTTTTATTATTGTTGGTATTTATTATTTGTTCATTATTAAACGGTTGTAGAATTTCCTTGAATTGTTCTACTTTGGTATTTTTGGTTTGCAATATTTCAACGTTTAGATACATCAATTTATAATTTATTCACAAGTTAGAAGATGTTTTTCATGTGAATTCCATCGTGGCTGAATCTGGCCTGGATGTATTCAATTCGAGTATTTTCGTGTAAATAATTACTTGGCTACTGATGCTTATTTTGTATGGAGGTAACATTCTCAGGAACTTATCGCGGTGTTCAAAACATTATCAGGGCTGTAGTGGTTAATATTTTGCTGAGATTTGTGAATAAATTTTTTGACTCCCTATTCTATAAACATACAAATGCCGAGAATCAAATTTAAGGAATGACATGCAAAATTGGCGCCAGTAGTTATATTCTGCTTTTCTGTTATATGAGATAAGTCTTTGAAATGGCAGTTATATATATGTTGATATCTATCATTATCTTTGGGGCTTGGTTTTTCGATAATTCCAGGTTGGTCACTGACTTACTATGATCATCGAATCATTAGGGTCAAGATGGACCTGGAAAGATTACAGTCTGTTTATTGAATCAGAAGCGGAATAGATTTGATAACATTTTGATGGTTAAGAGCTGTGCATCGAACAACAACAATGATACCTCGCCATCGTACAAAAGTTATAATACATGAGTTGTATAATTAGTAAATTTAATACATAAAGTGTTTATGTATATATCATTCCAAGTTACAAGGATGAGGAAGTGTTCATAATTAGATTAATTAACACAAATAATCAAACACATTATAATGATTGTAATAATTTTGATTGAATATTAACGGTTAATTGGATGAACGACCAAGATTGTGTGGTTTGAGATTTATTGTTAGTTTTGTTGGAAGTTATAATAGAATAAATATATTTGAATTTTTCATAATAATTCAAGAGCTGGTTAGAAGGAGACTTAATCTGATGATGTGTGCAGAAGGGTCGTGGTCGACGATGACGTATAAAAAAAAATTTTAAAGCCAGAATTAAAAAGTGATAATTATATTTTGAAAATTATAATAATTATATTTTAGGTATTATGTTATAATGAAGAATATTCAGAATAAAGGTAGTAATAATAATGTGAAAGATTTACAAGAATGCGAATGGAGAATACAAATTCAAATGACACCAACAAGAAAAATATGAACCGCAATAATTTGGGTTAAAAAATAACTTTGATAAGAAAAAAAACTTTAATGAAAAAAATAATGAGAAATAGACACGAGATTTTGAGGGAAGTATTCTGACTTGATGGAGGTGGGAAAGATATTAAAATTAAAGAAAGAAATATATAAAGAAAAATAAATGAAAAAATCATAACGAAAAAGAATGAAGAGTTGAAGACATGAAAAGATAAAATGGAAGAAATTAGAGAAACAACATGCATGATTGCATCGAGGTGTGATGTTTCATCTTTTTAATAATAATCCTGATAATGAAGTATTAATGAAAATAAATTAACTTGATAAATAATAGAGGCACCAAAATTGAGAAAAGAAACAGAGAAAGTAATGTTGAAGAGGTCGGTGAGGGGTTAAAGGAGACCTGGAGTATTATCAGTTTAGAAAAAAAGATTATGAATATCAAAAGTAATAATAATAATAATATGAAAAATAATATGAGCAATGAATAATAATAAATTAGGTATACATAATTATTAATAAAAATACAATATAAAATATTTGTTGTCATGATCAATGTGATAAAACTTATAGTGGCTTTGATTTATAATGATTTATTTGATATTTGATTTATAGTGGCTTTGATGTATAAATGATAAAAATAAATATAAAGATGATTCTAAACATAATATTATTTGCAAAGCTATAATAAATCAAATATTATTTTTATTATTATTATTGTTATTTTTATTTTATTTTTATTTTATTGTTGCTTGATGATGGACAGAGGTTAATGAAGGTGAAGTGATAACGAGAAAAAAAATCAAGAACATAAATAATGATTTTAAAAAAATTAATTATACTATTCACAAATCACTCTTCAAGATGAAATAAAAAATAAAACAAATGATATTAATAAACTAAATAAAAACGAAATAGTAAAAGACATGATTAAAATTATATAATCATAAAAATAAAAAAGATATTGGAAAATAATAGTGAAAGTACAACTATAATAAAAAATAATAATGATAATACTTATAACTAGAAGTATAAACAAAGATAAATAATGAGAGGTGGAATGACGGGTGCGTAATGATGATACATGTATATACTGCTTCGTTGCTGGATAGATGGAAGAAAATGGAAGAAATTGGATGGATGAATGAAAGAAAATGGATTGGTGGAAGAATGGTTGGAAGACTAAATGAAAATCAATAGAAAAGACAAAAATAAAATGAATGAATGAAAAGATTGATAAAAAATGGATGGATGAAAGATTAATTAAATGAATGAATAAGCTCAAAAAGGTTAATGATAGATGGATAGCAGACTTCAAAGGATGATTAAATACATAGCGTGATGGGTTGGTGGTGGGTGGATGGATGGATAGATGATGGATTGGTTTCTGGATAGATGGAAAGATTAGTGGATGGATGGAAAAGACAAACGGAATAGAATTTAACAAAATGATAATATATCAACAAACAACAATAACAACCAGATTTTTTCAATAAATAATAATAAATAAATAATTTGAAACACTGTCAAAACAAAATCACAAGTTATCAGTAGATGGCACTCGATGAAATAAGGTCCCTGTCTTCGTGTATGGGTGTGTGTGTGTGCGTGTGTGTAAGTATGTATGTATGTGTATGAGTGTGTGTGTATGTGCTTCACGTGTTCTTCCCAGTACTCCAGACCCCACTAAACAGCTCTGATCTTCACTCCTCCCCCCACGTAGCAAGCATCAAGTCTGATGTCCATAGTGCCCCATAAAGACTAGACAGTAATTATCACTGCACCAATCCACTGTCGAAATCGCCTTTTCACTCATCAGAGAGCTTGACTGAAGCATTTGTGACAAGGTGGCTAATATGGATACCGTCTCCGACTTGGGCAAAGCCATTGAGACCAAGAATTTGAGCACTGAAATTTGCATCCTATGCCACATGAAGGCGGAGTTGTGTGTTTTTGTTTATGTGATTCTATTTATGTTATGTGTAAACCTAATAACATAAGTGGCTCTGTATGCTTATTTATGCATCTATTTTGTATGTATCTATGTGTAAATTTTTGTATAAAACACGTATAAATAGAATAATGTAAAAGTATAAAAATTTATGTGAACACATTTGATATGTGCGCGTGAAAATGTTTAGAGGCATTTTGCTGTTTTTTGAGTGTATAACACTAATAATATAAGCAAAAAAAAACAATAATAATAGTAATAATAATAATATCGATAAAAATAATACAATATAATGTTTTGAATGTCAAAAGTGTACAACGCCAAGCTAGGTCTTTAACAAGTCTTAAAATAGAATAATAACAATAATTAAGAAAAAATAAATTGGCTGATTTCCTTGACGTCATATATCATATAGCATGCAAGAAACTATTAAATAACAGAATAAAAGCAGAAAATAATAATTAATAAAAAAAAAACATAATAAAAATAAAAAAATAGTCAAAATTGAAAAAATGAAAACAATAATAATAATAATAATGTACCATTTCCCTTTTTCAAAAGGTCACTAACAATAAAAATAAAAAAAAGAATAATAATAATTAGGGTCACCAAGACAAAGATGAATGTGTCCTGGAAAGTAATTAATTGCAAATAAGGCTATCGATTTAGGCACCAATCATAATCATTCCTATATTGCTATTAATAATATTATTATTTCTAATATTTATTAATTTTTTTTTATTGTTATATGTGTTATTATTTTTTTCTCCTATTTCTTCTTCTCTTGCCTCTATTCTGGTTTTTAATCACATTTGTGTCTGAATCTGTTGTGCCTTTGTTATTGCCGTTATCATCATCATCATTGTTATTTCCATTATTTATATCGTTACTTTCATTATTATTCTTATTACTATCATTATTATTGCTGTTTACAGAGTCCTCAGTGATTATTGCACTGCGGGTATCATCCAATTCATCGTCGTTATTGCCTTCATTATTACTATTATTATTCATATTATTGTTATTATTATTGTTGTTGTTTTTTTCATTATTATTTTCTACATTATGATAATCAGCATCATTGTCATTGTTTAAAACAGTATTAGCTGCCCCTTCATTAGCCTCAACCTCTGTTTTGTTGTCACTGCTATCATTAATGTTATTATTATTATTACTGTTACTATTATTGTTAGTATTATCAATAATACCACTATTGTTATTATTATTAGTGTTAGTTCCATCTTCCATTGTTTGATCTTGTGTTATTTTCACCGCATCAGTATCACCTTTAAAATCACTATTTTTATTATCCTTATCTTCATTACCATTACCATTAGATGTGTTATTAGATTCATCATTATCATCATTATTAGTGCTATTAATACCCACAATGTTTGTTGCAGTTTTCAGTTCGGATGTAGTATCATTATCATCAACTGTATTATTATTATTATTATTTTTAATGTTATTATTCTTATCATGGGTATAGTTATTGGTATCATCATTTTTCACTTCATCAAATTTGTCTTTTTTGGAGCCATCATTCACTCTATCGTCATTATTATCAATAATATCATTAGTATTAATTCTATCATTATTATCATCATGAGTTTCATTATCATTATTATTATTATCATTCTTATTATTATTATTATTATTATCACTCTTAACGTTATTACCACATCCTACATCATCAATATTTTCACCAATATGTTTATCAACATCAACATTAATACTATTCTCATCTTTAATTTTTCCCATATCATTATTATCATCACCACCAACTGGAACATCATTACCTTCTTCATCCTCCTCCGTGATGGAATATTGTGTTTTGAGATCACCGACCAATGTTGATGATGATGGTGATGATATTTTATCATTATTTACTGGTGATGATTGTGAGTCATCATGATTATTATTATTATTCAGCGGCGTTGATAATAGTGATAATGTATTAATATTATCATTATTCGATGGAGGTGATTTATTATCATTATTTAATGGTGATGATGATGAGGATGATCGTTTGGAGGAACTTGTTGATGGTGGACATTCATTATTTTTATCGTTATTATTTTTATTATTAGTAGTAGTACCAGGTGCACTTAATATAGAGGTTGAAAATGATGATGATGTTGTTACTAATGATGGTGTAGATGATGATGATGATGATGATGATGCAGATGGCACGACGTTTAAGGATAGGAATGATATAGAAGGAGGTGGTGACGTGGGAAGTGGTGGTGATTCATCATCATCATGGTCGTCATCATTAGCCTTATTATTGTTATCATCTATTTTACCGCCATAATCTTCATTCATGATGTCAGCATCTGCTAAATCAACGTCATCATTATCTCCCAGAGTGCCATCGCTGGCATCATCATCATCAGCTTCAATGACCTTTTCATTACTATCACCATCATCAGTATTATTATTATTATTATTATTCTTTTTATTTTCATTACTACCATCCTCACCAAACTTCAATGCTTTCAAAGCATGGTCCAGGTAATCATTATCAACAACATCGAAACCACTATGTAATTTAATATTATTATTCCTTTTACGATCCAAAGTTGATGTAGGCGACAATAACTCTTCATTCTCTTCATCTATTTTAGATAAAGCATCATCATCATCATCATCTTCTTCTTCTTCATCATCATCTTCTTCGTTTTCTTCCTCTTCTTTATTATTTAACAAAACACCAACATCACTATTATTATCAATAATATCACAATCATCATTATTGATATTATTATTATTATTGACAGCATCGTCGTCATCACTACTATGTTGTCTTAAAATACTTGAAAAACTTTTCAACACTCTGCTTGCCTCGTCATCATTATTATTATTATTATTATTTACAATATTTTCATTTTTATTATTAATTTTTTCTTCGTCATCGATTGCGGCACATGAGTCGTTTTCATTGGTGGATTCTGAAGTTAAAATAGAATCATGAAAACAATGTTAATTCTAACAACATTTTAGATGGTTGCCTGACACATTTTTGAAAAGTTATTAATAATTATGAGTTATAAATAGCAGTACACGAACCAGAGATAAGTGATTGGTCAGCAGAAGGTGCATTTTGATTGGTCGATTGCCTCACTACAGTCTGTTAAAGGTTTTGATGATTAAGAAAAGTATGAAAGCAAAAATATAGTAAAAGAAATGATGATAGTAACAATAACCCAAAGATTCAGAATAACAATAAAAGCAAAAACAAGAAAACAACATCCCTAATAATAACCGTAGTGATAGCAGTACCAATAATAACACTTATTATTAATAATAGTATAATTTATAAAATTTTTTTAGTAATTTTATGGTAGCAAACACAAAAATAGAATATCAACGAAATTCCAGCTGATAACATTGGAGAGCACATGATTTGCTGTTTTTAGATTACAACCTGGAAAATGAACTTTTCTTTATAACAAAAAACATAATATAATAATAATGATAAAATGAAAACATACAATTCATGAGAATCATAAAAACACGACAATAATTGAATTTTTTATTATTCTATATATAAAATATATCAAAAAGCTTCGTCAAAACAAAAAATTCAAATAATGTCGTGTTTTTATGATTCAAAATTTTGACGCCAATTATTCACAATAAAATTTATAATAATAAATATTAATGTTTGTACGAATAAAAAGATCATAAAAAATATAAAAAATGCATAATATTGATCCTATTAGTAATTATAAAAAAATCAAAAAAAATTTATTGATAAATAAATCATTATTATTATCTTCTAAAAACAATAATATAATGGAAACTCTTATTATTCTTTTATGATTGTTATGGGAGGTATTGACTTATCTGAAAAATGAAAGTGAAAATGATTCCAAGAAGTATATTAACTTGCTTGTTAGTAGATAAATAATAAGAATAATAATAAGAAAAACAACAAAAAAAATGAAAGAAAAATAATAATAATGAGTACAAGAAAAACAATGTTAGCAATGAACTAAAAAAATAATACAGAAGAAAAAATAAAACCAAATATGAGTTTCTGAGGGTATTAATATCGAGAAAAAACTAAAAAAAAAATCGAAAACTCTTCGTTTAAACGTGATCTGCTTAACGGACTCGATTCAACTTCAATAATAATAACTATAACAATATTAAAACAAAAACTACAATAATAACATAGCAATAGTAACAATAATATCGAAATATTAAATGCTTGAAACCTATATAAAAAAAATAACAATAAAAAAAATAAACAAGTGTTAAGAACAAAAAAACTAATTATTATTATTATTGAACGTACGTTGAGAGAAGCTAAAACTTCCTTGAGTTGTTTTGTATAGGGAAGTAAATTATCCATATAAGTATTTTCATTATTATTATTAATATTATTATTTTCATTATTATTATTATTATTTTGATTATTACCATCACTATTATCATCACCCACTCCACTATAGTCTTTCAAAGTGATGTCAACCTTTGTGTTAGTACTGTATCCATTTGAAATACTATCATTATTATTATTATTATTATAGTTATTATTTTTATTTTTAGTAGTATGGGACTCATTGATTGAGTGGTATATGGACTTGGTAATTTGTTCGGTACACCACAACGATTCATAAAGAAGGGAATTTATGTTGTAGAGATGAGGGGTGATGGAAGGGTCGGTGGATGAGGATAGGGATGGATTGAATGATGAGTTTATGAAAGGATGAATGGATGAATTGAAGGATGAATTGATGGATGAGTTGAATGATGTATCCATGGATGAATTGGTTGTTGGCTGATATAAAGATAAAGTATTTATGGAAAGATTTGAAGTATTAAAGGAATTATGATTGGCTGAGATTTGGAGCGTCTGATTGGTCGGTGAGTCTGAATGGATAGAATGAAAATTGGCTGAATGTTGATGGTTGTGTGGTGGTGTTGTTGGTAGCCGTCTTCTGGTGTTCGAGTGCAATGATGAAGACGACGACGATGATGGAATAAAAAATGAAGACAAAGATGACGGTGATGATAATGATGCTTTTTTTGTTGTTGTAAAAGATGATGATGAAAAAGATGATGAAGATGCTGATAGTAGTTTTTGTAGAAGTTGATCCCGTTGTTGGAAAGCTACGGATAATGCTTCGTCTGTTTTCTGGAGTTTGTCTGATGTTGGGTGAACAACAATGTATTTTTTATAATAATAATAATAACACTAATGATAACATTAATCATCACCATTTTCGTCATCATCCTCACCACCATCACCATCGTCATAATAATAAAATATATATATCTAAAATGTTGAGAAAAAATATACGATGAAAAATATGAATGCAAATATTATTGGAAAAACAGAAGTAATATGATCAGAAAAACGAAACTAAGGTTAAAAATATAATTACTTATATCATTAGCAATAGTAATTAGAAAAAGAAGGTTTAATTAACAAGAATGAGCTTCAAGAATCTAAGTGCCTCTACCATATGGAAGCAAAAACATTTACAATAATATTAACAAAAAAACTGAATATGTTAAAAATAATTAAAAAAAAGCTAAAAAAAGTAATAATGTTAATAAAAATAGAAACAAAAAGAATAAGACTTAGAACGATAATAATAAGAAAAACAACTATAATGGAAATTTAAAAAAATGATAACAATAATAATAATGATAATAATAAACAACCGATGATGATGGCAAGCTTTCTGTCGTCATCATCTTCGTCAGCAATGGTGACGACAGCTTTGACCGATGGGAGCAGGTCGTTGTGGTGTGGGGGGCTGCAAATATTTATAATAATATTATTAAATATAAGAATAGTGTTGAAAATAATAACAATAATAAAGAAGATCAAAAAAACAAAGAAGAAAATTTTGAAAAATTATAAAGAGAATTAAAAATAATGGTAGCCTGAAAAATTTAACTTCAATCAATCAATCAATCAATCGAACCCTTATTATAATGCCAATGAAATAAACCTAAAAACGATTTCAACTAACACGATATCGTTCTTCTCATCTTTATTGTCGAAGCTTTCATTTATAAAATGTTCTTTATTATCATTATTATTGGTGCTATTATTAATATTGTTGTTATTATTGCTGTTAGTATTATTTTTATTTTTGTTATTATTATTAATGAAGTCGTCATTGGAAAGAGTGAAAGAATTGACAAAAGCTTTGGACTGGGAACTTTCAACAGGACTGTTGGTGGTAATAATAATAATAATAATAATAATAATAATAATAATAATAATAGTTATTATCATGAAAATTGGATCAATTAATACTAATATAAAAACAGAATAAAACAATCGAGAATAATAAAAACAATAACAACTCATTCAAGAATAAAAATTGTAATGGTAGTTGATGTTATTAGCTTGAAGAAAAATCTCCAGTCACAAGATTGCAGGCTATTTTGATTGAGAAACAAGAAGGACGAAAAAAATTTGAATAATAATACAAATGATATATAATAATATTAATGACTCTAAGGAAGATAAAAATAGCAAACATGATGTAAATAATAATGAAAGTTATAATGGAAAACAATATAAAAACATTAGATTTATAATTAAAAAGAAAAGAAAAATACAACAAAATAGTACTATAATTGCTTCAATTAATATTCTCTCTTCACAATGTTGAGGGTGGGAGTAACAACGGTTAATTATCATTGGTTGAGACGACAAAAATAACTTAATAACAAGTTTTTTATTATTATTATTATTATTTTTATTGTTATTTCTTTATTAATTGCCTTAGTTTCATTATTTATATTAGTTAATAATAACAATAATAATAATAATAATATTATTATTATTATTCATAACAGAGCCAATTGGGACTCAAATATGGTGGCAATTAGCTGTTTAAGCTGCGATGTTTGTTCATGGTTGTTGAGCTTATTATCATTGGTATTTCTGATGTCAGTTGTGCTTGTTTAAAAATAACATCGATAGGTAGTAATAATTGTTATAGCACTAACAATATTGGTTGTAGTAATACGCCTAAAAATACTGTTATTTAAGAGTATCATTATTTTCAGTCATTGAAATATGTACAGTCTAATCATATATTTTAAACATTTTAAAGGCAACTCAAGTACTACTATCATCTGAAAAAGTTAATACGTTTATTCCATTTCATCAATTATTTTTTTTACTCCTTTTTGTTCATATTATAACTAATTTTATTATTATTTTCTTTAGATTATTATTTTTATATTTGTGATAGTAATCATTTTTCATTATTTTTATTATTCCTTTTTATAAAATTCATTTTGACTTTCTCCACGTGTCTAGACAAGCGAGACAGATAAAGGAGATTTAAAGATGGAAACAATATACAAAATAACAATCACCACAAAAATAAGAAAGATAATATTTTTTTTGAAAAAATAAAAAATAATTTCAGCAACAGTCTAAAATAAAAACACTAGCAGGAAGGTTTTTTTAAACAAACATGATTACCATTTGAGTGAAATCTATATTTGCTGAATTTTTATCACTTAAAATATCGCTTTGAAAGATAATGGAAAAATATCAGATATAGTTGAAAATAACAATTGATACTATTTTTTTTACTAAAATAATAATCACTTTTAATCGAAAAAAAAATACTAGCAAAATGAATACTAAAGATGTTCTCCAACAAGAAACAGATGAATAAGAGAAAGTGGAAAATGAGAATTATGATAATAAAATATTATTTTCATTATTTGAATAATACTAATAATATAAATAAAAATAAATTTGAAAATCAATAAAAAAATAAATAATTAATGAAATGTCAGAGATTAAAAAAACTATTATAAAAACTTAACAATGAAACAATAGTTTAAAGAGGGAAATAACAAAAATAAGAATGATAAAATGTCCATTAGACCACACAAGTTTTCCCCATAGTCCATTGTTTCGAATACACCCGAAATATCAGTAGAAAAAATAATAAACATAATGATTATAATAATAGTAATAATAAGAATAATATTAATGAAAATGAACAAAACTAATTTTATTTATTCTATATATAAAGAAAATATATTAGAAAAAGAAAACAATCCTGACAAAAATAGTAACAACAATAAAAATAATATACCCACCTGGAAAGAGTGGCTGTTAGTTTATGGGGAGGTATGTTGGGGAGTTCAGGGGATTTCTTCTTGTCACATCTCAATAACAGTCTGTTGCTTTGTGTGTGTTAGAGTGTGAACGTGTAGTTGAATTTGTTAACTCCAAGAGGGTTGATATAGGCAAAAATGTTGTATACATATTTGAAGCACATTAAAATACAAGATACTTACGATGTCTCTAAAAAAATAATTAAAGCATGCTTAATTAAAAGTTCTCATGCTTGAAGCGTTAAGATAACTTGAACTAATAAATTAATATCCTGCTAAAAAAACTGTGATAAGATCAAATTCTAACTTCACCTTAAAAACTAAAAAATTTTTATTATTTATATTATTATGACTATTGTTTAAATATGTTAGATTATTTTGATTATTACATTTTTATCCGTGGTGTTGAAAGGCCGAAAGGAGTTTATTTTGCAATAAAGATCACTAATGTCAAAAATAACAAAAAAGTGCAATATCTATATGACTTTATTATCAATATAATATATATTTAGTACTAATACTACTAATGATAAATATCTTTTCTTGAAATACTGGCTAACAATTGATGAAGGAAATAATAATAAATATAATATTTACAATGGTCCTTGTCGGAAAATGAAAATTCTAGAAAAAATTTAATGAGTTTGAACCAAGAAGAAATTACAAAGCTATAACCCTAATAATAGCAATAATTAATGATCATAATAAAAAAATGAGTAATAATAAATTACAATATTAATATAAATTATAACTATGATTTAAACATTACTAATACAAAAAACAACAACTACTACTACTACTACTATTACTACTACTACTACTACTACTACTACTACTACTACTACTACTACTACTACTACTACTACTATTACTACTACTACTACTATTACTACTACTACTACTACTATTACTACTACTACTACTATTACTACTACTATTACTATTCCGATGATAACAAGATGACAACATAAACAAAAGAAGAGTTCAAGTGCAAATAAATACTCTCAACTATCCGAGTGCCATGAATTATGCTAAACAATAATAATAATAATCATCATAATAATAAGAATAATAATAATAATAATATTTTTAGCAAAGCATTATACTTTAACTTAAGAATTGGGTGTGGTCTTTCAAAGGCATTTTATAGCTATGTTTATACCATTAGTTATTATTTCTATTTATATTTTTATTCATACTATGTTATTCATTTTATCAATGGTATTATTCTATTAAATCAATGATTACTCATTTAAATTTTAACTAGAAAAGTTGAAAGTATAAATAAATATATATAATTAAAAAATCGAGAATTAAAAACCAATTGTTGAACTGGCAATGTTGTGTAACAATGACAGAGAGCATGAGAAAGTAGATTTTTAATAGTAAAAAGAACTTCATTAAAATAGAAAATAAAATGAAGAACATCACAAAAAAATAATTAAATAATCTAATAATAAAATGAAGATTTTTTATAGTCGTGCATTGAATTAATTAAATCATGGTTGTGGAAACTTGAAAAAATAATGAAGAAAAGATTAAATAAAAAAAAAAAACACACACACACACACACACACACACACACCCATCTTCATCAATACATTCATCAAATAATAAGGGTTAATATTTCTTGGTTTTTCAACCTATCTTAGTTATTGCTATATTTATCTCTTCGAGTGTAAAATTAACCTATTTAATCCTACTTTATCAGACCTTTTTTTGATTTATCCACTCCTCTCTTTATTCACTTCTCTCCAACTAATAATAATAATCTACGAAGTATAGTATAGTGAAGTTTCAAGATTACAAAATTTTTACTATCTTTGAATTCATTCACTCTTCCATCCATCTAGCGATTTATTCATTTATCCATCCAACCACCCATCCATTTATTCATTTTTCCTTTAATTCAAACACACAGCACCCCATCATGAAACAGATTCTTTATGACTTTATTTTCTTCATCATTATTCACTCATTAGCTTTTCCCACTAAGCTTAGTCATTTACTTTTATACTTATTTTTAAAGCCCTCTATCTAATTATATTTATGCTTCTATTAATCCTTAAAATCATTCTAAATATATTTATACTTATACACTTTCATCACCCTTTCATCTATCCATTACCTCCTCATCCATCAAAACATTAAATCACCTACCCATCCACATATCACCTTCCATCTCATCTATCCCACAGCCCACCATCAACTCTTCCATCTATCCACCCATCAACCCATCTATCTTTTCGTCAACATACATCTTATATTATATAATCCAAAAAATTCTTGATGCCATTATAATCACACTTCTCATTTAATTGTATTTCTCTAACAACCCTAAACTCCCTCAAACTAACCTCCATTTAACTTTGTTATTCTTCTTCTCATTGTCCTTCTTGTTTTTCACGCCATCCTTCTGGTGTCCCTTAAAACTTGCCAAGATGCTCTTACTTGACATCTGTGTGTAATGATGGTGAGTGGTCAATAGTGGTTGGGTGGAATGGTGTTGGATGAGTTGTATGAGTGTGGTGGGTAGATCGGATGGTGGTTGATGGGTTGGCTAATAAATAAATTATTAACCAAGAATATGAATCCAAATATTATAAATAAAAAGTCTGCTAAATAAATATAGAGGGTGGTCGTGATGATTATGTAAAATGAGAACACAAAGGTGAAATTGTGCAATGATAAATAATTCTAATGAAAATAAATGAAAATGATTATAATAATTTTACTATTTTGAGTATCAAAAGAACGTGTGACTATTTGAAGCCGAAAACTAATTAAATATAAATGGAAATAGTTATGCCGACAAACATAAAAGTGTGAATGTGATATAATAGTGTAAATTAATATATTAGTATAAATCAATATTAATCCAATTAGATTATACTGCTCTTCATGCCCCAGTAACTGGGGTTGACAGCAGTCGACCTAGTTTATTGACACTATTACAGAGTAATTTGTAAAAAAGGCCATTTATTTAGGACAAATTTTTATAGTGCTAGTCCGAGATAACTTCTAACTTGAAATTATCGAACATACACCGTTCCCACATTTGGTCAGTTTGCCTTGCCACTGTAAACAAAAAAAAAGATAATCCACCAAACCAAATGAAAACAATACCAGAATATCGGTTTGTCGATACCTGCTAACGGATTCTACTGTCATCCATGTTTTAAAAAGAAAGCCGTCTCAATTCGGAGACGCTATCTTCTAAGTCATGCCCAAGACCAAAAAAATAACGGTGATAATTATTAAAAAAACAAAATAAACTTAACAATAGTGGATTAAATATCGAGAATATTTTAAAATTCAAATAATAAAATATGAAAAACAATTAAAAGTTCAAAAGTATTAATAACAATACCAATAGATTTTAAATGTTAATAATAAAACAAATGAGAATTTTGAAAAATAAGAATAATAGAATGATATTTGATTAAGTCATTTAGTAGCAAGTCATCAATCGCTTATTCATTTATCAACCTGTCTGACCATGGTGATGAGCCACATAATAATAATAATAATAACATATAGAAATTAATATTTTTATTATTATTATTATTTAAACTAAATACTAATATTTCAAACTCTATACTTCAATATTTTTTTATAAATATGTTAGTGTTTAAAAATTTTTTATACATACTAATAAAGGAAATTGATGTTACTATTAAAAAATAGCAAAAACATATGCGAAAATTTTGTGTTCTCATAATAATTCTTTCATTTCAAATAAGATGAGATAATTTTATCATAAACTACTGAGAAGAGGAAAAATCCATAATAAAAACACAATGATAAAATCAAAAATAAAATATAAAAACAATAATAGAAATAAATTTGAATAATTAACATCGAGTATATTTACGAACACTTGAAACACTCAATATCAAGACAAGCGCTATTCCATGCAGTTTTAATGGTGTTTGTAATAACAATAATAATAATAATGATAATAATAAAAATAACAAGATGAAGAAAAATAATAGTGTAAAAACAATTAATAAAAGTTATAATCACCGCGTAAAAAAAATGAACAACAATGAAGATAATTAGTCAAAAAAATAACAGACCAGTAAAAAAATGAAAAGAAGCAAATTATTCAAATAATTGATATTTTTACTTTGAAATCATTATTTACTATTATTATTATTGACATTGTTATTCCACAAAATTATCAAAAACTGCCATAGGCTATGCTTGGTACTAAATAATTTTAATTATATAACAATTATTATCATAATTCATATATAGGTAGTTATTTTATTAATTATATATATAATGTTACGTAATAGTTTCAAGATATATATATATATATATATATATATATATATATATATGAATTTATTGTTTAATTATGCTTATAAATTTTATTAATTTCAATTAGTATTATAAATGCAATAATAACTACAAAAAAAAAATTATAAATAAACTCAATATAATTATTACAAGTAGTGCTACTTTTACCCCCACTGCTACTATAAGGTCTATCAACAAAAGAATAATTATCGTATACTATTTATAGAAAATGAGACAGAAATAGAAAATACAGTTATAATTGACATTATAATGAATAAATGAGATAATATATGTCAATTGAATTATTATTGAAACCTTATATCAACGGTATAAATGAATGGAACAAATAATTAAAATAATGAGAAAAATTATTGTAATTTGAATCAAAAATTTCAAAGATTTATGAAGTGAAAAGACTAGTTTCGGTGCGTTATTCAAAGCCTTTGATTTTAATTACGTGGTTTTTGGTTAATTCAATCCATATTCTTCTATTATTAGTTTAATATTAGTAATATTTTTATTATAAGAATATTATACACTGAATGTATATTGAAACAATATTTTTTGAAAATATAGAAAGAGTTAAATAATTTTATATAAGAATATGAATACTTGCACTACCAATAATTATCTTTTCATCAATACCAGTGATAAAAATGATGGATTGCAAAAATATAAAAAAAAAAAAGAATATTATAAGCATTTATATTTCTATTTATATTTTATTCATTTTTAAAATTCTAATTAGGAATATTGATGAGACCAATCTAGCCATAAATAAAATGGATAACAAGATCAGATATTAATTATGGTATCACTTCTCATATAAAAATGATATTCTGATTAAAAACCTAATATTTTTGAAATTATAACTGAAATAAAAAGTACAATATTATGTATTAAAAGAAAATTTGTTCAAATGGAACTTTAATGAATCTTATTTTTTCATAAGTTTAGCTGCCATATTAAATTGAATTATTCATTCACGTTATCAAGTGCTATTATTTCTGTATTAATTTCCATATTCATTAATAAATTATACATTCAACATTGAACATGAATATAAAATATAGATGATAAGAGAAGATTAAAAAAGGTTTAAAAAGTAATTTTAGAGAAGACTATGTAAATAAGAAATAAACTTAAAGAATTTATTATTTAAAAATTATAAAACCAATATTTTGAAATAATAATGTCATAAAAACAATAATGAAAATAATGTCAAAAAAACATGAAATTACAAAATGATTATGTATAAATTCTTGGTAAAAAAGATTCAAAGACTTTAGTTTCATTATTTTATTTTTAAATTTTTTTAAAACTCAAGAAAGTTATTTACTCAATTTTCAATTATTTTTAATACTTCCTGTATATAACTGAAAAAGTTTTCGGTGAATTGAATATTCAAATAAAACTATCAAATTTTTGTTTGTGTATATGAACCAATAGTCCTAAAAAATTGGTTATGGTGAAAATCTTTAGAAATTCAAATAGAAATAAAAAAAAAATAAAACTGAACTAGTTATAGAATGCCAATCAAATTCAAGTAACCCATGATAGATTTGAGTAGCAAAATGATTAAATATGTTTAATAATAATTTTTAAAAATGCTTCTAAAAATATTTTCTAGTTTAAATTTATTTTCAAACTTTAGTTATTTTGAACAACTTCTGTTTTGTGAAATTTTAAAATAGTGAATAATCCAACAAACCTTTTTTCTTTACAATAAGCAGACGTCAATGGAAAGAAATATCCTCTTTTAGCTTAAAATTGGCTTTGTAAAATATCCACAAAAACTTTCAAAAAAAATAAATTTAAACCATAAATCTTTTAAAACTTTTTCATTCTGTATAAAACAAAAATAAGTTAAAATTCACCCGAGTTTGGTTTTACAAAACTACATCCCTTAGTGATCTTGGTGCGCATAATTAGATTAATTTCTTTTAATTTACAAAATAGTGCATTTCAATAAAAATAATTTTTATTCACTTAGTATTCAATAATCGAATTTTTTAAAATAAAAATAAAAACAATTTAAACTAGATACTCTTAATCAAGCAGAAATATACAGAACGTGACAAAGATAAAATTTCCTTTTAATCGGAACCAAATATTCATTCAGTTTTATCATTATTTTTTTACTATTTAAAATTTATATTACAAATAACTAATTAATATTATTTATATTTTATCAGTTATTCCTCTTATATTTTCCATTCATTCAAACCGATCAGAAATGCTATAACTTCTAGGAAAAAATGAAACAAAAGCTTTTGAGTTTTTTAAAAAATTACATTAACACTGTTTCATTGCTTTTTCAGCATTAATGGTGAACTTCATTTTTTATCAATTTATGTGTGTTTTTTCCACAGATGACCTAACTTGAATTATACAAGTTTAGGGTTGCTAGTTTTACGAAAACAAAAATGGGTGAATAATATAGTCTAAAACGACAAAAATAACAATCATTCAAGATTTCTTCATCCACAACCTATATAACTAATCTTATCTTCAATGAAAATCTGTTTTATCACTCATTCGAAAAAATTAACTCGACACTTTATGAAATTAAACATGAAAGTAGCATAAACACAATACAAAGAACCGTCATCAGCAAAGATCGCAAAAAAATATAATTCACTTAGAAGCAAAAGAAACTTTGTAGCTATTTGGAAGAAGATTCGGTTTTGCTTTCAAATCGCACTTAAGCTTTATTTAGACTTAGTCTTTCTTATTCAAGAGATTTCTGATTTCTATACCCTATTCATAAATAATTTTATGAAATATTCTATTAAATTTTTAGGCGATTTATTTTCAAACAATGATCTCAAAACATGTTTAAAATCTGAAGAAAAGATAATGAATAACAAAAAGGTAACTACACAAAGATAAATAAGGATGAATACATACAGTTATTAAAGCATGAAATTATATATAAATAGATATAATTCTATTCGATAGACTAATAACTTAGGCCTTTAAATAAAAAAGCTAACGAAGATATACAGACTTATATGAAAATTACTTAAAACAATTCACCAATACCATTTGAGCTTAAATAATAACAATAACAAAAAAATGAAATTGAAGGTATGCTTATATTTGATTGGAATCTGAACTAAAATTAGAACTCCATGAATTCGAGGAATAAATACAATATTAATGGAAATAATACCAAAGTAGTACTAATTATTACAAAGGTAATTACGTTAATAAAAAGCAGCGATTATAGTGGTAATGAAATAATAGTAATAACTATAGTGTAGAAATAATAATAAATAATAATGGAAAATAATAATAATAATAACAATAGAATAAATACGTATTGAACAGACGAATAAAACAATAGACATGCATGAAATTTACAGCTTGATGATGAAGAAGAGGAGGAGGAGGTGAAAGAGAAAAAGGAAGAATGTAAATCAGAAGTGAGCATAGGAAGAGAGTTGAGAAAAAAGAGTAAGATAAAGAAGAATGATGTTAGAGGGAGATGTAATGGCAATGGTTTATAAAGGACTAATGATGAGCTGATGATGAGGATTATGAATGAGATGATGAGAGAATGATGACGATGGTCTAAAAGAGTGCATGATATATATTACATAACAGTAAAAATAATAAACAAAATAAGGATAATCATAATAATTATAATACGAATAAATAAAAAAAACATGAAAATAGTATTGAAATGTTGTAAATACAGAAAAAAATCCTCAAAGAATAAAAATAATCATTGAAAAATCAAAATTACACAAAAATACGTCAATATCAACATAAGACCAGTTCCAAAATATAATAATAAAAAATAATAATTACAATTATTATTGTTATTATGATAGTTAAGAATTAGAAGATGTTAGGCAACTTGAATTCAAAGCAGTCTGAGATGCTAAAAAATAAAAAAAAAAAATTATTATTACTATTTATTATGATTTTTATGTTTAATTTTATTATTATTGTTGTTGTTATTCTTACTTCGACACTTCCTGCGACGTCTATCAAGACAGTGAAGTTCTGACTTCAACTCCATGTACACCGCCTATGAAATGGTGATGATGATGGAAAAAAAAAAATAATAAGGAGAATTGGTACTAAAAATAAAAAAATAACCCTAATGATGGAAAAAAAAATTGAATAGAAATAATAATAAAAACCTTCAACTCATTTATTTTTCGTACTATTATTTCTATTCTTTCATCCCCGTCAACATCCGTGTCTTCTGCAAAACACATTGAGAAAAATAATAATCTTCTTATTATAAGAATAACACAATAAGAATTTAGAACAATGATAACCATTTGAAAATTAAGATTATAAACTAAAATTAACAATGATGTTAATATACTTTAATAATGAAATAATAACAAAAAACCACAATAACAATAATATTATTATTGTTGTTATTATGACTGACCCATGTCGAGGAAGTTGGCGTCTCGATATTTAACGTGAGGGAGGTTTTGTGTTTGATGGTGCTGTAATAATAATAATAATAATAATAATAATAATAACAATAATAATAGTAATAACAATAATAATAATAATTGATAGAATAATAATAATAAAATAATAATATTGATGATAAAAGATATTTATATTTTAAATAAGTCATTAAGATTGTCGTAATCTTCAAGCTCACATGTTTGTTGGAATTGGTTCTGGTGAATGACTTTCGAGAGTGACTTTTGTTTTTATTGTTAGTATTGTTGTTGTTGCTGTTATTGTTGTTGTTATTGGAAGGGTAGTTGACTTTTGAACTCACAGCATCATCACTGTCCGACACTAGAAATAATAAAAATAATAACAAAAAAAAAGTATAAATAAAAAAAAAATAATGATAACAATTAAATAGTACATGTATAATGAATAGTATTATACTAGTAGTTAACAACAGATTATACTGCTGTACATGTCCCAATAACTGGGTTTAACAACAGTCGGCATGAATACTAGTGATAACAAAAACTCTTAAATATCGAATGAAATCAAAATGAACAGCTATCAAAATGTTATATTAATAAATTAAACAAATTACCATAATGGAAAACCAATTTGTAACTTATTTTCAAGAAAGTGGAAGCAAGAAATAATGGAACTCACATTCCTCACTGTGGCAAGATTTATTTTTAGTTGACCTGATTTTCTTTGAACCTATCGAATCTTTCTTGCTCCGTTTTTTCGACCAATCAGCATTGCTCATTTTTTTTCTTTTCAACTGTTTAGTGGTTGTTGAACCTGAAATTTTAAGGTGAGTGCTATTAGTCTTTTGGTTTAAATGAGAGATGATGGAAATGTTGCTAGATATCAAAAATAACATGATAAAAGATAAAAAAATTTCAAAAACAATAATAGCAATGAAAACAAAACTAACAATAAAAACAAAAAAAAAGCAATAATAACAACAATAAATATTATTACACCAAAGCATAGATGCACCCACCAGAGCAGCTGTCATAGGAGGCGTTAGAGAGGGCGGTGGGAGAAGGATGAGTCGCCATGTATGATTCAACCTCCTTGTTTGCTTCCCTCTCACTCCTCGTGCTCTCGTCTTCGTCATCAACCTTTTTCCGCTCTTTCCACGTGCCTTCATTCTTTTTCCGGTCTTCCCATGAGCTGTCGTTCTTTTTCCTGTTTTCCCACATGTTTTTCTTGCGTTCATTCCACGTTTCATCGGGTCGTTTCCGGTCGCCTCCACTGCTGAAACCGCCATCATCGTCATCATTATCATCCTCATCTTCATGATCATCATCATCAGCACCATCATCATCACCAACTGTAACTTCTGCACCCTCCAAACAGCATTCCTCAGAAGATGTTTCAGGAGGAGAGTCCCCATAACATGGCAGGGCTGGACTGCTGGTGGTGTGGTGATAAGTATAGTAATTTGATCAGATTTTCAAAAAGCTTTTGTTATTAACATTATTCATTAATATCACTATATTACTATCATCTCTAC
Organism: Pterobdella sp. o SKG-2022; assembly: GCA_964035795.1. Taxonomy (NCBI): domain Eukaryota; kingdom Metazoa; phylum Annelida; class Clitellata; order Hirudinida; family Piscicolidae; genus Pterobdella; species Pterobdella occidentalis. The sequence goes on from OZ038320.1 coordinate 32,102,559, forward strand.
ACCATCACCATTATTACTATCATCTCTACCATCACCATTATTACTATCATCTCTACCATCACCATTATTACTATCATCTCTACCATCACCATTATTACTACCATCACCATTATTACTATCATCTCTACCATCACCACTATATTATCTGCATTAAACTACCACCACCATCAATATCACTATACCCCCTAGATACTGATGATGACAGACCCAAGAGTGGCTTGCTTGGAGCACTGTGATGCAAATTGTGTCAAAATATCCTCAACTTCAGTCACTTCAGTCTGCTTGTGTCTCTCTTTGTCTTCTGATGCTGTCATAATAATAATAATAATAATAATAATAATAAGAACAATAAGAACAATAATACTCGGTGGTCTAGAAACTCCTGAAGTTAATGCCCCTATGGACATACTCTTAATTGATTTGATTTTTATTTGAATAATAATAATAATAATAATATAAAAAATAATAATGAAATAAAAATGATGAAGTGTACAGTTTGAAACAATTTTAAGGAAACAGTAATCTTAATGGATACATTTAAATAAACACTTGGTGTTTGTCTCCACTAACAACAATGATGATAACCACAGTGATAGAATGATACTTATATTACAATAATAACAGTGAAAACAATGGCCCACCATTACTTTTATTATCTTTAGCATCCACTTCGACCACATGACTTTGTTTAACATCATCATCCTCATTCGTTCTATCGTTGTCATCATCTTCACTTTTATTTATGGCTGCATATTTACTCTCTCTAGAAGGTGATTTGATATCATCATTGTTATTGTTAGTATTATCGTCATCATTATTTTCATCATTGCTTTTAATTCTTTCATTACTCATCCGCTGTTTTTTCTTTCCATCATCGCTGCATTCAATAACTCCTTTCCTTTTTCGCTCTTGTTTCAACACATCTTTATCATCGTCGCTATTATTATTATTATTATTATTATTATTATTATTATTATTAGTACTATTATTAATGATTTTTTCATCAACACCATTTATTTCTTCTATTATTTCTTTTGTTTTATCATTACTATCTTCATCCTCATCGTCGTCATCCTCTTCATCACATTTCAGATTCAATTCACTCATTTTTTCCTTCTCCTTCGTATTATCCTCTTCTTCTTCATCATCATCATTTTCACATCTATCCTTATCATCATTTTCTTTTTCATTTATCTTATCATTGTCACCATCATCGTCGTTTTCGTCATCATTTTCCTTTATAATTTTTTCATCTACAACATCTTCATCATCATTTTCATCACCCTTGATCTCATCCTCTTCTTCTTCCTCCTCCTCCTCCTCATCATCATCTCCAGTCTCTTTGGTTAAGAAAGGCGCTTTATGTCCTTGTTCATCATCATCATTATCATCATCATCCCCACCATCTTCTTCTTCGTCATCCTCATTTGATCTGGAACTGACAAGAGTAGGCGGTTCTAGATTCGACGTATTGAGGTCATTATTATCATCGTTCTCTTCGCCATCCTCTTCTTCTTCTTCCTCCTCTTCCTCTTCTTTTAAATTGAGCTTTTTGTTATCGCTATTTTCCTCCACATCACCAACATTATCATCGGCTTTATCATTATCTTTATTATCGTCCTCATCGCTTACTTTCTTATCAGATTTTTCTTTCTTTATCATTTCTTCACTCAATCTATCATCTTCACCATCATCATCATCATCACCACCACCATTATCTTCCTCTTTCACTTCCGTTTTTATATTTATATTCTTGAGGGCTATTTTTACTTCTTTCCTGCCCCTTTTTAATTTATTCAAGCTATCATTATCATCTCCGTCATCATTTTCCTCTTCATCCTCCTCATCATTGGTACTCTTTTGTGGGTGATGTTTGTTCGGCGGTTTGTTATGTTTTTCTGCATAGTGTCGTTGGCATCAAATGAAACATGCTTAAAAATATAATAAAAATAAGAACAATAATAAATTATAAGAATAAAAAAATATTAAAACTAACCAATCTTTTTTGATCTTTTGTTGAGAGATAATTCATGTATTTTCCTCCTTTCTTTATTATTATCTTTAGTATCTCTATTATTATTATTATTATTATTATTATTATCAGTGGCAAGTCTGGGCTTCCGGCGTAATGATGAAAGCTGCAAGAAATTATTATATTTATTATTTTTATTATTACCACTACAATTAATATTATTATTATTATCCTAATCTATTATTATTATTATTATTCTAATCTATTATTATTATTCTAATCTATTATTATTATTCTAATCTATTATTATTATTCTAATCTATTATTATTATTATTATTCTAATCTATTATTATTCTTGTCTATTATTATTATTATTATTATTCTAATCTACCATTATTATTATTATTATTATTCTAACCTATTATTATTATTATTATTCTAATCTATTATTATTATTATTATTCTAATTTATTATTATTATTAAAGACACACCTGTATAGACTTGACATGTTTTTCTGGTCCAGTTTCGTTATCATTATTACTTTTATCAGTGGCAGTACAACTATGACTTTTTTCATTATTATTATTATTATTGCTATTATTATTATTATTATTATTATTAGTATTGTTGTTATGTGGTGGTGGAATTCTTTCTATCACCGTCTCTATTTCTATCCATTCCACCCATTCATCATATCTTTAATAATAATGATAAAAATGGTTATAAAAATGAATAAATAAATAAAATAAAAAAATAATAGCAACAACAATAAATAAGAATTAGGAGTATTCACCTGGAATTCCACCCATTATAGTGCACCAAGTACTCCCATCCATTTCCTCTCTGTCGACTCTCTAGCACCTGCTCAATAATAAAAATAAGAATATTAATAATAAATATTATTTTCATTTAAACTTATTATTGTTGATATTAATCAGTTTCATGTTGCTATCTATTAACCTTGAACAAACGTATTTGCAATATTTTTCTATTATCACCAGCCTAGTATCTTTTTAACTTTATTAATGGAATTTCAAATTTTATTATCATTTTATTTATTTTTCAATGTTATTTTTATTATCATCACACACCTTGGCTTCATAGTTCTTGACATGCTTTCCTTTGCCATATTTGATTGTCACTCGTGATCCAACCCCCAATAACTCCTCCCCCCTCCTGACATTAAAATAAAAATAATAATAATACTCTCTGATAGTTGAATTAATATTATTATTACTATCATTATCATAAGCACCTTTTATGTAGCACCTCAGCATTATTCTTTTTGTCGTCAGAGTCGTCGTTGCACTCTGTGCTTGAAGAGTTCAAGCGCCGTAACATCTGTGACGTCGTCATAACAATTATCATGAAATGAATATTAAGAATAATAATAAAAATAATAGAAATAATAAAAAAATCGTGAAATTAAAAATAAAAACAAAAATATTAATTAATATATAATGGGACTTGGGGAGATATTCAATTGAAAAATCCTAATCAAAATGATAAAAAAAGAATAATAATAATCCTAATGAAATAATAATAATAATCATAATAATAATAAAATAATAATAATCCTAATGAAATAATAATAATAATAAAATAATAATAATAATAATAAAATAATAATAATCCTAGTGAAAGAATAATAATAATTCTGATGAAAGAAGAATAGTAATAATCTTTAGAAAAAAAATAATAGCAATAATAATTCTAATAAAAAAATAAGTGATAATAATGGTTAAAAATGTAAATAAAATAATTTAAAAAAATTAAAAATGATAAAAATAATAACAATAAAATAATAATAGTGAAAAAAACCATAATAAATAATAATAATAACCCTCCGTTTGGGTCCCTTGGTGGGATCGAAAGGCATGCAGGTCTCAGACTTGAGGTTATTATCACCACTAATACTAGGATTGGCGCTACTTTTAACTGTATTATTGCTTTTAATAACCGTCCCTTTATTATTGTTATTGACGTTTTTATTATTTTCTTGTTTCAGTAATGGCTTTCCTTTATCTAATTTTATCTTGCTACTACTACTACTGACACTACTACTACTACTGCTACTACTACCCTTATTATTATTATTGTTATGATGATGATGATAATTATTTGTACTGCCAGATGTATTATTACTTCTTACTTTTACACCTTCTTCTTTCTTTACGTGAGTTTTGTTAGTAACAATATTATTATTGTGGTTGCCCTTATTATTGTTATTATTCGCTGCTGATTTGCTGATGATTTTGATAAAGCTATTTTTAGAATCGTTATTATCAACATTCACATTTTTACTCTGATTATTATTATTATTTATAGAACTAGGTCCCGTAAAAATAACGCTGGTTTTAGATACTTTCGGTTTAAACTGGTTGTTATTATTATTCTTATTAATTGTATTATAATCATTATTATTATTTTTATTATGTTGTTGTTTATTGGTGACAGAAGTAGTCTTGGTATTAGTTGTTTTAATGGCAGAGGCAGTAGGGGTGGTGGTGCTTGCCCTGCTGATTGTATTGCTTGATATGCTTTTATGTGCCACATTGGATGTATTAGGCCTGGTGTTGTTATTATTATTATTGGTGTTACTTTTCAAAGTTGGCGCTTTGCCAAGTTTTTCTCTGAACTTTTTGATCATAGATGAAGAAGAAGATGGTTGGTGAGATGATGTTGTTGTGTTTCCGTTTTTATTTTGGTTTTTTGAATTCTCATTCATTTTATTAAGTTCCGGATTACTTTGAGAATGGCTGATAGCCAATGAGGATGCAGCAATAGTGGTCACAGCCTCTGATTGGAGGATAGTATCATCACGAGGTTTGACTACCTTGTTGTGATTGGTTGATTGGACACTGGTTTGTAATCGAGTCACATTTCTTCTGGCCAATGGCGTTTCAGATGTTGACCTACTTGAGTCACTTTCTTCCTCTTTAAACTGTGGTAAGAGAGTAGTTGTATGGTTGATAACAGTATCATTATTATTATTATTCATAAAGATAATAATATTTTCATGAATATTAATGATCCCAAAAATAAAATACGATGATGAAAATATAAATGAAAATTATTGATGAGAAACCAGGATAATTTTTGCTCTAATTTTATAAGTAAACATATATTTGGCTATATCTAGATTCTGCTACACAAAAACATCAAGTTCTAGTCTTGAAAAGATTGTTTCGAATATTAAGCCATGAAGTTTTTATTTCATGAATTTATAACACTTTAAATATTATTCGAAAATATATTATCTTTCAAAACCATTCATACTATCATTCAAAATAAATCTATAACATCTTTCCAAACAACAACCCACCTTGATCTCGAAGATGTTCCCCTTCATTCCTTTATTGTCACCCTTCCCCTTCCCTCCATCACTCTTTGCATCATTATCATTCTTCCTCTTGTCATCTTCTTCTTCATCATCCTCATCATCATCGTCGTCGTCCTCATCATCATCCTCTGAATCTGTCTCTGAACTGTTGTGTAAAGTATGAACAAATAACTCATCTTATCTTAGTCATCAAGGTTGATAGTAATCATCATCATTTACTCTCTATAGTTTAAAGTATCCAAAAACTTACAGCTTCCTCTTAAAAATATTCTCACCAACCAACCATCACCATCCTTTTTAACCAATCACAAGCAACCCACCTCAAGTCACTTCTCCTATTGGATGCCTTCTTAGCAGCATGCGACTTGCTGCCTCGTCTTACCTTGTTGCCCTCCTTTTTCACAGGGCTCCAAAAATGTTCAGGGTGGGTCAAGGGCAGGCCATCTAGGGTCTGTGAGAAGAAAGGGGAGACGATAAAATGAGTTTGATAATGAGATTTGTGTGTAGTTTTTTTTTTGAATGTATATATTCGTATATTTTTGTATAATACTGTTGCATTTATGAAATAATAAAACACACTCTCACTCACATTACTCTTGGTGAAGTGCCGATCCCCTTTAGGACAAAGTTTGGATCTCTTCAAAGTGTTCTCATCACCGTCATCAAATACTAGGCAATGATGAAGGATAATATATAGATAAAAATAATATGAGTTGAATAATATCATAATAAATAATATTATTAAAATAACACCAAAACAATGATAAATAAAAAAGAATAATAATAATAACACTCAGACTGACTCACCAACAGTATATAAAGAATGGTCAGTGACTTTGTTGAGGATGGCTTCGACCCATGACCTTGAGTCATCCTTCCACACCTCCACTACCCCTCCCACCTGTAGACCATAATAATAATAATAATAATTAACAGTAATATTAATAACCTATTGTGTATGATAATGAAATTAACAAAAGGAATAAGAACAAAAAATATAGGGTTTTTCAATTCAAAATTTTTGCAATTGATTACCAAATTTCAAAAAAAAAATTAAAATTGGGTTTTTCTATTTCAATTTAAAAGATTTATTTTGAACTTGAAAAATAAAATTTTACAAAATTTCTTTTATTTTTTGAATAATCAAACTTAATTTATTTTTAATTGATTTTTTTTTTAAATTTTGTGCGCAAATGCAAAGAGTTGAAAGTCAATTGCAAAGATTTGGTAGGCAATTGCAAAGATTCGAAAGTCAATTGCAAAGATTTTGAATTGAATTGAAAAACCCTATAATATTAATAAAAAAACGTAACAATGAAATAAAAAGGGAAAGATCATAAAGTGATATGAAAAGAACATGAAGATATTAATGATAAAAAGAATAATAGCAGTTCAATAATAATAATAATAATAATAAGAATAACAAAAACAATGAAATAAACAACATGAATAACATGAAAAATAAAAATAAAACAAAGCCTAACCTTCAAGGGCCCTTTGATGTCATCATCACTCACCACACACACCTTGTTGTCATGCTTCAGTGTCAACTGCGCAATAATAAAAATAATAATAATATCAATAATAATATGAAGGATAAAAAACAATAACAAAAATGATGTTTTTGATATAGCTTCTAAATATACTGATAAGAAACAACCAAATCAGTTTCATAGCATGCCCTTCTTCCCCAGAGGTGAGTCCCAGCGGTGTTTTCAAGGTTTTAATCAGTTAGTTGTGGCGTGTAGCATGTATGACTCACCTCTAAGTAGAACCTTTTCCACCAACTTTCTGTAGCACACAACAATGTGTTTCTAACAAAAGCATTAAAAATTCTTTTACTGTGAATTGTGGACAAAAACTCATTAATATCCAGCATTGTTTGATTTAAAAACAGCAGCTGCATCTGTTGATTCTTTGAAGTCTTAAAAGTCATCTATGTATTAAAATGTGTCCAATTGTTCTGCCACACTTTTAAATTCTGGATTTTTTTTACATTCATTACAGATTCTACTATTGAAAGCTTCATCCAGACTTTAGAGGGCTGATTCAGTATGCTACAATGAGGATGAGTCCAACATTTGCATTGTATCTGACGTAACTGGAGCTACATTGTAACCAAGAATTCTACAAAACCATTTTTCTTGTTTTTTAAAGGAATTATGAAATTAGGATAATAAAAAAAATTAATACCACTAAATAACAATACCTTCCTTGAAGCTACTATGCAACCAAACTACATCCCTCATCCTACTATACAACCAACCACACTTCTCTTCCCCTACTATACAACCAACCACACCTCTCACCCTACTACACAACCAACCACACCTCTCTCTCACCTTACACCTCACAGATTTATTGACTTTCTTGACAATCGCTTCACAAAATGCTCCCTTGTATTTGGCACTCACCTCTATCCCCTCGCTGAGGTAAGCCAACTCTTCTACCTGTTTGAGTTATAAATTTTATTAAAACTATCAGAAGATACAAGAAGTTGAAATTTTTATTGGAAAAGTTATCATGATGTGATATAAATTTGTGTTAGAATTTTCATATTCATGTGAAAAAAACTATTAGATATCTTTCATATTTTAGATCAGATAAAAAAAAATTTCGAATATTTTCATGAATAATTTTGAAACTTCGATAAAGACTTTTTATTACTATTGATATTGAATATAATTTTAAATTACTACAACATTTTAAAAAAATAGGTTTAGCTGGTATCAAACAAACGAAATTAGTGATAAACTTTAAAAATTCGTTTAAAAATTTCATAAGATAACGAAATTTCAACTAAGTTTATTATTAATCACAATTTGAATAAAAGTTTTACATTAAAACGATAAATTTATAGTTATAAGCAAATGAACAGTACAGAAGATTTGTGTATTTCATAAAAACAATTTCAAAAAATGATTGATAAATTAAAAACTCACCATAATTTTCAAAAAAAAACTATCAAATAATTTAGAATAATTAATTAAAAAAACAACTTTTAATTCGCATTCAAAAACTTCTACACAGCGATATAAGCATATTATTAAGTAAAATGGTTAGACTAACCAAAATATAATTTAAAATTTAAAAAAAAATTATCTGAAACTACAATATTTTATTAAAAAAATTTATAAGCTAAAAAATTTGAACTTTATTTTTTAAATAAACTCAACTTTAAACTAGCTATAAGAAATAACAAATTCTAAAACTGTTTAAAATAAATGAATATAATTTCAGAACATTAGTAAGTTTATTAAGATACGAAGCTTTTCGTTAACAACTTAACATTTTCAAGTATGAGAAAATCTTTCTCATCTGTAAAAATAAATTGAAAGCATCAAATGTTTGAAAATTTTTTAATCGAAAATTGCTAATATTCAATTATCTGTGGGTTACTTCGACAGATCCGTTTTGTGTGGTTACGAATTATCTTTTTGAATATTACTTCATTGTTTTTTGAAATAGTCTAAATTTCAACAATAATATTAATAATAATACATATGTTCTTTTATAAAATTTTAATTTTACTTTCTTCTAAACTCTTTTTGGGATATTTTTTTTTCCTTTTGAAGGTTTTTGTAAAGAAAATCTCTTCCTCTTTCTAAAAAACACTTTGTGAAATACTTTTTTTTCATTATTATTATTATTATTATTTTTATTTTTATTATTATTAGAGATTAATTATACATAAAAAATTTGCTACTCAACATATTTGCATTTTTACTGGCTCTTCCTGTTGATAAATTTTTGAAAGTTGCCTATTTTTTAATAATGGTGCTTGTTCATTATTGTATATGAAACCTTTAAAGTCCCTAATTTAGTGCTTCAATAAAACTCATCGTTATGTTTGTGGGGGCATTCAAAAAAAATCTAAAACAATATTAATTTGAAGAAATTGAAATTTTTTGAATAAACTTTTTAAAATTTTCATCTTAAAAATTGGAGAAATTTTTTTATTTAATTTATATAATTAAAGCGCAAATTTCAAATTTTGTACGTTATGATGACGCAAACTGTATGATATCATAGTTCAGTAAGTTTTCATTTCCCGCGATAGTTAAATGTGTTTCTCGAAAACTAATGTCAAGAGGGTTCAGTTCAAGGACGACCCATCTATCAGAGATTTTTTAGTGGAAAACTTGGCACCCAAGAAAACTTCATTGCCATCCTTCATCTTTCGAAAAACGGCATTGGTCCCACGAACCAAACGATCATTGTTTTTGCCGCAAATAGATACTGGCTCGGAACAAACAGTACGCGAGCTTGCATACTCGACCTATGAGAGGCATAGGAAGAAGTCTGAAGCGTTTTGGAAAAAAAACAAACAAAAAGTATGGAGACAGATATTTTTGATGTAGACCTCCAATCTCACTTTGGGAATTCATAGGGAACTGCCCACCTTAAATAAAAAATATTATGATTATGATGAATTGAAATCCTCCACATTCATATGATAAAAATTTGATTATTCTGATAAAAATACTATGAACTTCATCATATTTTTGCAGCTGTCTCCATGACATATGGGTTGGATGAATAATACGCATTCATTATTTAATATTGTATGTAAGCAAAAAACAGCTTTTTAGGCAATTTACTAATATAATATACAGAATTAGCTCCATGTCTTCACACACATGCTTCTTCAGACTCAAGGTAGTTTTTGTTATATTTAATTTTCCAAATATTCAACATATATATATATATATATATATATATATATATATATACCACAAGTTCATAATACTAAGTGGTCTTGAAACTCCTGAATTATAATCATACTGCCATTATAATCATACTCGTCATTTGATTTGATTTGACTTAATTCTTTGAGCCAAACGTAAATATTCAAATGATCATGTGATAATGTAAGTTCATCTTATGAAAAGCTTCGTGGAATAAAATAAACTCCTAAAAGTGTTTTCATTTGAATATTATTAACTTAAAACATGAAATTTTTAATATAAAAGTTAAAAATTAACGGAAAACCTTCTTTCACCTACTTTCTTTCCTAGTATGCATACAAAATGATAACCAAAAAAATAAAACAAAATAAGCACCAATTACTTGGCAGAGATATTTTTTAATATTAAAAAGTGAAACTAGAATCATTAACACCAACCATTTTTTCATGTTGCACCCTTACCTGAAGCTTCCCACTGCCCAAGTATCTTTGGTGTCATTCAAATGTTCGCATAGGCTTATCTACAATTAGCCCAAAGATTTTAGCCTCTTTGATACTGATGATTTAACAAATCACAATCCTGGTCAAATCATAAGAATAATAATGATGATACTAGTGTTATACCGAAAAATATTATGGAAAAATCATTTGAATAGCAATAAAAATATAGCTGAGCAATTGAATTTCTAAGAACCTTTGCCTGTAGATCATCTACAATTATAAATTTTCACCTTCTCTGTAACTATTACTATTACTATAAACACCAATAACAAATTATAATATTACTAATAGATCACGAGGTATTAATAATGGAAGTTCTTAAATTGAAAAGATTTTTATCAAACTATTTAACCTCAGTTTTTGTAGCTTTTCAGTTTAGTTACGGTTTCATGAGTAATCTTCATTACATAATGAGATGTGAGGATGAGTAAGTTAGTGAATTTGAAAGATAATAATGATCAAAGATAATTGGTCGGAAGTTGACCAATAATATTCGTATTAATTGGCTTTAATTAGATGCTTCAAAGGCTTTTTTATCACTTCTAAACTATAAAACAGGAAAGCAGTAATAAAAAATAGTGAAAGAAAAATAATAATAAATAAAAATAACAATAATAATAAAAAAAAGTAATAAAAAAAATAATAGTAGTGATAATTTTTGGCTTGTATAGATATCTAAGTTAATAGCCCGTTTGGTGGTAACCAAATAATAACAGCAACAATAAAACCACAATGAGAAAATATTGAAGAAGATAACTGGGCTTCATAAATTGGTTTCATTAGTTAGTATAATAATAACAATAATAATAATGAAAACACTATCTTTATTATTTTTTTCTATTTTATTAATATTTTTATTGTTTTGTGATTAAAATCATTGTGACTGGCCAGGAACAATTAAAAACCGGAAGTACTTTCGTTTTCACGACATATCTTTGATCATTTTTATTATTCTTATTTTTAAGATATTACTCTTAATTGAAAACGATTTTTTTCTATTGATGTTCGTGCTGTTTTTTAGTTTATTGTTGATATTTTTTTCATTAAATTTAAAATGTTATTTTTATGAATATTATGAATAGTTAGATAGTAAATAATCACATTGTATTCATGCTTGAAGTTAACTGCTCAAAATTATATTTCAAAGTTTTATATAAACTAACATATATACTGAATATATATATAAACGTACATAAGCTCAAAGATTGGTACTTTTTTGATGTAAAACAATTACTATTTGAATAAAAAATTCGTTCATTATAATACTCAGACACTGATAAAACAAACGCACACGGACAAAATATAAACCCATTCATTCAAACAAACAAACAAACAGACACCCAAAAACTTACAGTGACTTCACGTACATCACACACACAAACAAAAGTGGTTGATCCTATATAAGGGTGAGTTTCCAATCAAAGTTTGTTTTTGAAGTTTGAAAGTTTCTTAAATATTGCAACCTTAGTGTAAATCAAATCAGTTCTATTCTAGCTGTCACTTGGTGAGTGTAGTTATTGCTTAGTTTTTGATTGATCTTCAATATTGGGATTAGATTAAGTTCAATCTATGCTTTGGGTCCAATATTTGATTTTTGAGCTGATGTTTGAATGTTAAAACAAAATTTATATTGATCATAAAATAAGTCCACGTTACAGAACGAACGACATTCCTCAACAAAACAACAAAAAAGAAAATGATTTTTCTCATTTCCATCGTTCTTCTTCAAGCTATCTGGACATCTCATTCCATCCCTTCAACGCCACAAGGAGCGTTCAACCCATCAACTCTTTCATCCATCCATCCTTCCAACCATTCTTTAGAAGAACACCTAAGAAGAAAAAACCTACACTTAAGAGCAACCAAACAAAAGAACAACAGTACAACAGATATAGAAGTACAACAACAGGGAAGCAGAACATGGAAACCTCCTTCAAACTGCACAGAGGAGCAATGGCGGGAGAAGACGTGTCTGCATGGGGGCGTCTGTTTTGTCGACTTTGTCGCCGACTTTCGTGTCATCAGATGCGAGTGAGCACAATAAAAATAATAATAAAACAAATATAACAATAGAATAAAAACCTTTAAAAATTTTAATGTTTTGTAGATAAAAAATACGTTTATAATAGTATTTCTTATTAGTGCTAGTTTTCCAAAAAAAAAACAATTTTTACTGCTTTCATTAATATTATCTCTATTATATTATTGTTATTATATTATTATTGTTATTATTATTATTATTATTATTGTTATCATTATTATTGTTGTGGCCATGTTTTGGACCCAAGTGCGCAAGTTCCGGGTTTGTGCAGTAATGGCCAATTATAACAAATACTAACCATAATAATCAAAATTTGAAAAATAACTTATAATGAAACAGATGTCATAATGGATACCTTGGCGATCATTGTGAAATTATGTCTTCTTCAGGTTTGTATCCATCCATCCACTACATTCATCCATCCATCTGTCCACCCATCCATCCACTACATTCATCCATCCATCTGTCCACCCATCCATCCACTACATTCATCCATCCATCTATCCACTCACCCATCCATTACATTCATCCATCCATCTGTCCATTACATTCGTCCATCAATTCCACCCACCCACCCATCCAACCACCCACCTATCCATTCCACCCATCCACTCTCCTATTACTCATCACCAGCGTTAATTGAGCAGTACAAAACAATTTTGATACCAACAACAACCATCGTCGTCTTCATCCTCGTCTTCATCGCTTTGGGCTTGATGTGGTTTCATAATAAGGTTCATAGTATATTTATTTATCAATAATATTATGAATGATAGTGATAAAAAAACAATAATAATAAATAAAAATAATAAAAAATAATAATAACACTAATGATGATTTTAATGAAAACAAGCAAGGATTGGATCACTCATAAAAATATTTCATGTGAGAAGATCAGTTAACACTTTAATGGTAACAAAGAAGCATCAACAAAAACAAATTAATGAAAGCAAATACGAAAGCTACTGTAGAATGATAAGACTTTTGTTGGGATGATAAGCATGCTAAGAATAATTATATGACATAATTATAATAATGGAATTATAATAATATGAAATAGTTATACTGTAATAAAATATTTATGATCGTATAAAATAATTATAACATAAAATAATTATAATAATTTAAAATAATTAATACTATGAAATAATTATAATACTAAGAAATAATCATAATGTTATGAAATAATTATAATACTAGAAAATAATTATAATACTAGGAAATAATTATAATACTATAAAATAATTATAATACTAGAAAATAGTTATAATACTAGGAAATAATTATAATACTATGAAATAATTATAATACTAGAAAATAATTATAATAATATAAAATAATTATAATAATAAAAAATAATTATAATGATATAAAATAATTATAATAATAGAAAATAATTATAATAATAGAAAATAATTATAATACTAGGAAATAATTATAATAATAGAAAATAATTATAATAATAGAAAATAATTATAATACTAGGAAATAATTATAATAATAGAAAATAATTATAATAATAGAAAATAATTATAATACAAGGAAATAATTATAATAATAGAAAATATTTATAATAATAGAAAATAATTATAATAATAGAAAATAATTATAATACTATGAAATAATTATAATACATTGTAGATTTAATAAGACCCCATGATAGAAACTTCTGAAAGTTCTATATAATTTTTATTTTATTATTATTGATTTCAGAAAAAAACAAAAAAAAGTCCAGAGATTTAATTTTTGAAAAAAAAAGAAAAATTATTAAAATAAATAATATAAATAATAATAATTAAATAAAAAATAAAAGTAAAAAATGGCAGAAAAATAATCAGAATAACAACAATAATGACATAACAGAATAAATAATAAAAATGGTTAATGAAAATAGTATTATTATTCCACAATGTAATTGTAAAACTTGAGCAATCAATGCACCCTGGTTTATTTTGCATTACATCTGACTGGCTTTTGTGTGTGAACTTGTATAGCTATATTCATTTAACTGAAAAATAATAATAGCAAAATAAGAATAATAATAAAAATCAATAGTCAAGTTCATGGAAAACATAATCAATTGTTTGTCTCTACATGCATAATTGCAACACAAAATGATAGAGCTCCATCAACCAGGCAACCAGAGATCACAAAGCCGTCATGCAGCATCAAAAGTTTCACAAACCACTATCCATAATCCATCATGTGTTTGAAGATATTCCTCAAAAAGATCCTCTTCCTTCCTGAAGACTGGTGAGTTCTTCCCCAGAACAAAGATATTTGACATCACTTGGTTGTGTGCGCCCTGATGAGTAACGTGAGGGCTGGCATCTTTATAGAGTTGGAATTGACATCTAGATTCCGTGTAATCATTTACTTCAATGTCACATTTTTCAAATCGCTTTCAGCATTGTTTTGTTTCTCGGACTAGAAATTGAATCTGGCACCTTTGAGTTTGATGTTCAAAATATTTTTTCTCGAACCATTTTTTGGCACTTCTCGTTACGCCATCACGGTATCAGCCATCGATCCTTCTCACAAAAAGAAAAATTACGCATTAAAAAATGCATTTGTTGAGCTGGTTTGGAAAGATTTTTTAGAAAATTGGTGCGGCCAGTTTAATATTCTGGTTTTTAGCCTTTATTCACCTTTACTTTTAAATTGTTTGATGATCTGAGTCTTTCTTTCAGACAATGGAGACGGTTATTTTCGATGAAAGGTATGATAGACTTTACTCTGAGGCATTTTTGCATTTGTAGTATCATCTTGTATTGATTTATTTTTCAATTTTTAACCAGTTTTTGATTGCAATACTCTTCTTTATGCGCAGTTTTATAGACATCTGTTTGTGATTGAGAAAAGCTTCTAATTAAAATATACCTTTACTTTTCATATATCTACATTCAAGTTTTTTTCTGAACGTTTTGCATCATGACATTCTTGGCCAAACCATGGATCAGATGGCCTTTGAATTCAAGTAGTCTTGATGGGTAGCATCTTTTCAAGAATTATTGGAAGTCCGAAATTGTGAAGTTCAACAGCTGAGCTTACATCCAGGTTGATGGCAGAAGATATTTAAACAAAGCTTTATGATCATCCTTGTGTCGTTTTTATTCTGTTTTATTTTTATATTTTTGTGTAATTTATCTAATTTCCATTGTTTTATCGTCTTCGATTTCTGCCATTGATTTTGATCGAATCAAACTTTGAAAACAGTTTTTCTTAAACAAGTGAGTGAATTTTTTTGCCATCTAGCTCAGTTGGTAGAGCCTTCTAGTTACCTTTTCTACAGTGTTTTTGTTACAATAAATTTGCAAAAAAAATAGCTTATTTAATAAAAGCCCCTATACAAATACCAATTCAAGTTATCATCTTACAACTTCAAATTCGAATCGTTCTAGGCGCTGAATAAGTTCTTAAAAAACTTTTGGGATAGTTATTAAAAATTGAACTTTTACCACAAAAAATATGATTTCATGAAAATAATCGAAAGTGCAAAAAATAGAAAAAAAGATTTTCTTATCCTCCCCAAGACATAATGGACGAGCAACAAGCCATTGTGCAATGTGGCTGAAACTCTTGTAGTGCAAAGCAACTTTTAGGAATATTTGGAACATAAAAACAAAATTTATAAATGAAAATAATTCTAAATAAAAATGAATTTCTGATTTGGTTAAAAATTAATCAAGAACTACGTCAACAAATTCTCCTTTATCAACAACAATTTTTAAATTTTGAAATATCAAAAATGACTGTTTCTCAACAAAAAAACATCAAATGTGAAAACTTTTTCAATTCATTTTTAAAAAATCAAAAGCTATGATGAAACTAAACCTATCAAAATGCTTTAGATTCTCAATAAATATATTTAAAAAATTCTCTCATTTGATGCTTTTTATTGAAAAATATCATTAAAAAATAATACGATGCTTCTGAAAAGTTGAATGCTCGTTTGATTCGTATCAGAATCAACTTTTAAAACATCATTGTGACTTTTGAACACAATTTTATTGCCCCTCAGAGATCAAAGAATGGAGAGTAGTGGCCCTGTGCTGGCTTTTTTGGTCATCAATCTATTATGTAATGCCATTTCATTTCATTACTTTTGCATATAATTGATATCTAAAGTATTCACACTTCAATCACAAGCTGATCAGGCAACTCCAAAAATTCTTGCAAAACCCTCATCTATCGTTATATATACAACAGTTTTTATAGTTATTTTACATCTTTCCAACTGCAGCTTTTGGCCCATGCCAATAAAGCTTCGAAACCTATAAAACATCACTGCTCTGGCACGTGACTGCTTCATCATTAAGCAATTTTATGAGCTCTTCACATACAGAATTACTTCAAGAATTAAGTAGAAATAATTAGCCTCCAATTGAGTCATAAAAACACAATAAAAATTAACTTTGTGATGAAGCTTTTCGATATATTTCTATATCAGTTTCAGGTAACTAATATAGAAGCTTCAAGAAAATTCTACGATAGTTACCTGATGATGATATAGAAAATATATCGTAAAGCTTTGTCCCAATAAAAAACTTAAAGTCTATCGTGGTTTTTTGATTCAGTAGTTAATGAGTTTTATAAGATACAAGGTATGAAATCAATATAAGAAAATAATTTAATCAAAAAAAAAAAATTCAATCATTGGGAAACTAATTATAAAAAAATAAAGTGATCAGTATAACTTCAACAAGTGTCCAAGTTCTTTTTAATTAAAATTCCTTTAAACTCCAAAACTCAAATAGTTTAAAAATTAAGATTTATTTTATAGATAATAACAAAACCAAAAGTCATGTCAAAAAGCTAAACTTCAAGTCGAAGTTTATAGAACCACCGTTAATTTTTTAAAAGATTACTGTATTCAATACAATGAATAAGTCTAAAGTTCATTATTGATACAACTTTCAAAATAATTAAGTATAATTGATAAAAATTCTAACGACCCCAAATCAGTCTCTTCAACAAGCGAAGCAAATGGAGATATTCCCATATTCCCCTGTGGTTCACTTATGAATAACTACATTGCTATTATTGTCTTTGTCGTCATTAAGTTAATAAATCATATTACAAGTCTAGTTGTTTGTGCTCTTGTATATATCACCAATGATGTATGAGCTAAGATGGAAAGATAGTTTTAAGGGAAACGTTAGTTATTAGAAGATTACTTAAATGGCATTCTAATTGACTTGAATCTATTAATAATTTATATAGATTAAATTACTAATATTTTGAATTTTTCTTTAGGTTCTAATCAAACTGTCTCGAGAGGTCTTTGTTTTTATATTTTAATAGAGATTAATCGGATCAGTTTAAAAAGTTCTCTTCTAGCTTAATTTTGAATTCTTGAGTATTTTCCATATTAAGTTTCCAAAATGTCTGAGTCATTTGTTTGCTCCTGCTTTGAGTGGCATTTTTTTTAAATTTTAAATGCAGAACCAAATGGTTGATTTATTTTTAGAATTATATAAGTTCAAAACGTAAATGTGGTGCTATCTTCTATGTTGGAGATTTATGGTTGAAACAATCGGCATGAGTCATACAACTGAATAATTCGAAAAAAATAATGATAATAATACAATAACTCTACCATTGAACGCCAAATTTACAGATCTTGCACGCTCTCTACTGCTGATTATCCTCGTCTTGATCATTCTTCTGATTCTCCTCTGCCTTTACAGGTAGCATTTTTTGACTTGATAACACATACACGTTATTTTGAGATAAAAACAAAACTATAGAGAATAAAATCATTAGATAGATCATTCTTAGCATTTAAGTCTAGAGTGGTTCTTTCCATCATACATATGTCAATGTCCAAAGACTAGCCTCCTTTTTGTTTGCATCTTGTTCTTCTGCATACAATCTCCGATAGGAGCTCGTTTTATGTCTTGTTGCCGTATTTTCTGGTCAAAAGATTTCAGTGTGAACGATGTTACCACAACCATTATTTTTTTTTAATCTCCAATGTATGATTTTGCTGCTAGTAGACGTAGGAAAAAAATGGAGATGGCTTTTGTTTAATACAAACTTCATAGATTAAAAAATCTATATTTCTTATATATAAATTAGAATAATATATGTATATATAATTAATTTTTATGATTTTTTTGTAAAATATTTATATTCATTCATGATTTCGTTTCAATTTCAAAAACAGTCATTTTCTGAGAAAAAAATTGGAAGCTAAAGAAGCAGAAGTGGTTAAAATCAACGAAATAATACTCGTTTCTGAGGACGAATAAACAATAAATAAAAATAACTCAACAATAAGAATAAAACAAGGATCTGAACTTAGATTGTTGTTGGTCTAAAGAAAAAAAAATAGAACAGGTAAAGAAAAATTTACTGCAGCTAAAAACAAACGAAATGGAAGATTTATATGACAAAAACGAATTGAAAAATAAGAAGATTTAAAATTTAATTGTTTGAAATTATTGTTTAGATTGAAATCTTTGAAACATGATGTGTCTAGAGGTATGGGATATTTGAGCTGTGAAGCTTGTGGTTGTTGAGTAATGTTGTGTTGTGTTGGGTGATGTTGTGTTGAGTAATTTTGTGTTGGGTAATGTTGTATTGAGCAATGTTGTGTTGAGTAATGTTGTCTTGGGTGATGTTGTGTTGAGTAATGTTGTGTTGAGCAATGTTGTCTTGGGTGATGTTGTGTTGGGTGATGTTGTGCTGTGTTTGGTGATGTTGTGTTTGGTGATGTTGTGTTTAGTGATGTTGTGTTTGGTGATGTTGTGTTGAGTAATGTTGTGTTGAGCAATGTTGTGTTGGGTGATGTTGTGTTGGGTGATGTTGTGTTGAGTAATGTTGTGTTGGGTGATGTTGTGCTGTGTTTGGTGATGTTGTGTTTAGTGATGTTGTGTTTGGTGATGCTGTGTTGAGTAATGTTATGTTGAGCAATGTTGTGTTGGGTGATGTTGTGTTGAGTAATTTTGTGTTGAGCAATGTTGTGTTGGGTGATGTTGTGTTGAGTAATGTTGTGTTGGGTGATGTTGTGCTGTGTTTGGTGATGTTGTGTTTAGTGATGTTGTGTTTGGTGATGTTGTGTTGAGTAATGTTATGTTGAGCAATGTTGTGTTGGGTGATGTTGTGTTGAGTAATGTTGTGTTGGGTGATGTTTTGTTGAGTAATGTTGTGTTGGGTGATTTTGTGTTGAGTAATGTTGTGTTGGGTAATGTTGTGTTGAGCAATGTTGTGTTGAGTAATGTTGTTTTGGGTGATGTTGTGTTGAGTAATGTTGTCTTGGGTGATGTTGTGTTGAGTAATGTTGTGTTGGGTGATGTTGTGTTGAGTAATGTTGTGTTGGGTGATGTTGTGTTGAGTAATGTTGTGTTTGGTGATGTTGTGTTGAGTAATGTTGTGTTGGGTGATGTTGTGCTGTGTTTGGTGATGTTGTGTTTGGTGATGTTGTGTTTAGTGATGTTGTGTTTGGTGATGTTGTGTTGAGTAATGTTGTGTTGAGCAATGTTGTCTTGGGTGATGTTGTCTTGGGTGATGTTGTGTTGAGTAATGTTGTGTTGGGTGATGTTGTGCTGTGTTTGGTGATGTTGTGTTTAGTGATGTTGTGTTTGGTGATGCTGTGTTGAGTAATGTTGTGTTGAGCAATGTTGTGTTGGGTGATGTTGTGTTGAGTAATTTTGTGTTGAGCAATGTTGTGTTGGGGGATGTTGTGTTGAGTAATGTTGTGTTGGGTGATGTTGTGCTGTGTTTGGTGATGTTGTGTTTAGTGATGTTGTGTTTGGTGATGTTGTGTTGAGTAATGTTATGTTGAGCAATGTTGTGTTGGGTGATGTTGTGTTGAGTAATGTTGTGTTGGGTGATGTTTTGTTGAGTAATGTTGTGTTGGGTGATTTTGTGTTGAGTAATGTTGTGTTGGGTAATGTTGTGTTGAGCAATGTTGTGTTGAGTAATGTTGTCTTGGGTGATGTTGTGTTGAGTAATGTTGTCTTGGGTGATGTTGTGTTGAGTAATGTTGTGTTGGTTGATGTTGTGTTAAGTAATGTTGTGTTGGGTGATGTTGTGTTTAGTGATGTTGTGTTTGGTGATGTTGTGTTGAGTAATGTTGTGTTGAGCAATGTTGTGTTGGGTGATGTTGTGCTGTGTTTGGTGATGTTGTGTTTAGTGATGTTGTGTTTGATGATGTTGTGTTGAGTAATGTTGTGTTGAGCAATGTTGTCTTGGGTGATGTTGTCTTGGGTGATGTTGTGTTGAGTAATGTTGTGTTGGGTGATGTTGTGCTGTGTTTGGTGATGTTGTGTTTAGTGATGTTGTGTTTGGTGATGCTGTGTTGAGTAATGTTGTGTTGAGTAATGTTGTTTTGGGTGATGTTGTGTTGAGTAATGTTGTCTTGGGTGATGTTGTGTTGAGTAATGTTGTGTTGGGTGATGTTGTGTTGAGTAATGTTGTGTTTGGTGATGTTGTGTTGAGTAATGTTGTGTTGGGTGATGTTGTGCTGTGTTTGGTGATGTTGTGTTTGGTGATGTTGTGTTTAGTGATGTTGTGTTTGGTGATGTTGTGTTGAGTAATGTTGTGTTGAGCAATGTTGTCTTGGGTGATGTTGTTTTGGGTGATGTTGTGTTGAGTAATGTTGTGTTGGGTGATTTTGTGTTGAGTAATGTTGTGTTGGGTAATGTTGTGTTGAGCAATGTTGTGTTGAGTAATGTTGTTTTGGGTGATGTTGTGTTGAGTAATGTTGTCTTGGGTGATGTTGTGTTGAGTAATGTTGTGTTGGGTGATGTTGTGTTGAGTAATGTTGTGTTGGGTGATGTTGTGTTGAGTAATGTTGTGTTTGGTGATGTTGTTTTGAGTAATGTTGTGTTGGGTGATGTTGTGCTGTGTTTGGTGATGTTGTGTTTGGTGATGTTGTGTTTAGTGATGTTGTGTTTGGTGATGTTGTGTTGAGTAATGTTGTGTTGAGCAATGTTGTCTTGGGTGATGTTGTCTTGGGTGATGTTGTGTTGAGTAATGTTGTGTTGGGTGATGTTGTGCTGTGTTTGGTGATGTTGTGTTTAGTGATGTTGTGTTTGGTGATGCTGTGTTGAGTAATGTTGTGTTGAGCAATGTTGTGTTGGGTGATGTTGTGTTGAGTAATTTTGTGTTGAGCAATGTTGTGTTGGGTGATGTTGTGTTGAGTAATGTTGTGTTGGGTGATGTTGTGCTGTGTTTGGTGATGTTGTGTTTAGTGATGTTGTGTTTGGTGATGTTGTGTTGAGTAATGTTATGTTGAGCAATGTTGTGTTGGGTGATGTTGTGTTGAGTAATGTTGTGTTGGTTGATGTTTTGTTGAGTAATGTTGTGTTGGGTGATTTTGTGTTGAGTAATGTTGTGTTGGGTAATGTTGTGTTGAGCAATGTTGTGTTGAGTAATGTTGTCTTGGGTGATGTTGTGTTGAGTAATGTTGTCTTGGGTGATGTTGTGTTGAGTAATGTTGTGTTGGTTGATGTTGTGTTAAGTAATGTTGTGTTGGGTGATGTTGTGTTTAGTGATGTTGTGTTTGGTGATGCTGTGTTGAGTAATGTTGTGTTGAGCAATGTTGTGTTGGGTGATGTTGTGTTGAGTAATTTTGTGTTGAGTAATGTTGTGTTGGGTGATGTTGTGTTGAGTAATGTTGTGTTGGGTGATGTTGTGCTGTGTTTGGTGATGTTGTGTTTAGTGATGTTGTGTTTGGTGATGTTGTGTTGAGTAATGTTATGTTGAGCAATGTTGTGTTGGGTGATGTTGTGTTGAGTAATGTTGTGTTGGTTGATGTTTTGTTGAGTAATGTTGTGTTGGGTGATTTTGTGTTGAGTAATGTTGTGTTGGGTAATGTTGTGTTGAGCAATGTTGTGTTGAGTAATGTTGTCTTGGGTGATGTTGTGTTGAGTAATGTTGTCTTGGGTGATGTTGTGTTGAGTAATGTTGTGTTGGTTGATGTTGTGTTAAGTAATGTTGTGTTGGGTGATGTTGTGTTTAGTGATGATGTGTTTGGTGATGTTGTGTTGAGTAATGTTGTGTTGAGCAATGTTGTGTTGGGTGATGTTGTGCTGTGTTTGGTGATGTTGTGTTTAGTGATGTTGTGTTTGATGATGTTGTGTTGAGTAATGTTGTGTTGAGCAATGTTGTGTTGGGTGATGTTGTGTTGAGTAATGTTGTGTTGGTTGATGTTTTGTTGAGTAATGTTGTGTTGGGTGATTTTGTGTTGAGTAATGTTGTGTTGGTTAATGTTGTGTTGAGCAATGTTGAGTAATGTTGTCTTGGGTGATGTTGTGTTGAGTAATGTTGTCTTGGGTGATGTTGTGTTGAGTAATGTTGTGTTGGGTGATGTTGTGTTGAGTAATGTTGTGCTGTGTTTGGTGATGTTGTGTTTGGTGATGTTGTGTTTAGTGATGTTGTGTTTGGTGATGTTGTGTTGAGTGATGTTGTGTTGAGCAATGTTGAGTAATGTTGTCTTGGGTGATGTTGTGTTGAGTAAGGTTGTCTTGGGTGATGTTGTGTTGAGTAATGTTGTGTTGGGTGATGTTGTGCTGTGTTTGGTGATGTTGTGTTTGGTGATGTTGTGTTTAGTGATGTTGTGTTTGGTGATGTTGTGTTGAGTGATGTTGTGTTGAGCAATGTTGTGTTGGGTGATGTTGTGTTGAGTAATGTTGTGTTGGGTGATGTTGTGTTGAGTAATGTTGTGTTGGGGGATGTTGTGTTGAGTAATGTTTTGTTGGGTGATGTTGTGTTGAGTAACGTTGTGTTGTGTTGTGTTGAGCAATGTTGTGTTGGGTGATGTTGTATTGGGTGATGTTGTGTTGGAGGATGTTGTGTTGAGTAATGTTGTCTTGGGTGATGTTGTGTTGAGTAATGTTGTGTTGGGGGATGTTGTGTTGAGTAATTTTTTGTTGGGTGATGTTGTGTTGAGTAACGTTGTGTTGTGTTGGGTGGTGTTGTGTTGAGCAATGTTGTGTTGGGTGATGTTGTATTGGGTGATGTTGTGTTGGAGGATGTTGTGTTGAGTAATGTTGTCTTGGGTGATGTTGTGTTGAGTAATGTTGTGTTGGGTGACGTTGTGCTGTGTTTGGTTATGTTGTGTTTGGTGATGTTGTGCTGTGTTTGGTCATGTTGTGTTTGGTGATGTTGTGTTGAGTAATGTTGTGTTGAGCAATGTTGTGTTGGGTGATGTTGTGTTGAGTAATGTTGTGTTGGGTGATGTTTTGTTGAGTAATGTTGTGTTGGGTGATTTTGTGTTGAGTAATGTTGTGTTGAGTAATGTTGTGTTGGGTGATGTTGTGTTGAGTAATGTTTTGTTGGGTGATGTTGTGTTGAGTAACGTTGTGTTGTGTTGGGTGGTGTTGTGTTGAGCAATGTTGTGTTGGGTGATGTTGTATTGGGTGATGTTGTGTTGGAGGATGTTGAGTTGAGTGATGTTGTGTTCTGTGATGTTTTGTTGTGTTAAGGGGTGTGGTGTTGTTTTGGGTGATGTTGTGTTGAACTTACATTATCAAATGAAGGTACAAATACTTGTACCTCCACTTGATAATGTAAGTTCTTCTTAAGAAGGGCTTCATGGACTAAAATAAAACTCCAAAAAAACATTTTATTTGAATATTTTTGTTTGGCTTTAATAGTTAAAAATATATAAATAATATTAATCATATTTTCGAATTAATAATTAAAATAAAGATTTATTTTCTTCGTTTTTGACCTCGAAATGACAAAATTATAACAAAAAGGAATGTGAGCATTGAATGGAACCCCATACGATATGACGCTTATGTTTGTTCAATATCCTTCAAGAAAACCTTTCTTCGTGAAATAACTTGAATCACTTTCGAATGGAAACTTCCAGAAGACATTTATCTGAATATTCTTCAATTTGATAGGTCACTAGAAAATAATGTACACCCCAAAGTAGAAAGGTCATAACTTGACTTACTCAATCTAACGCAAGTTTTTTTTTAATACAGTTTGACAAAATTCACTTGAATCTTTATTTCAAGTTTTTCGATTCTTCATTTTATCGGCCATGCTTCGTCAGTTGCCTATCAAAGTTGGAGGCCTGTACAAGGCAGTCTTCAAAAAATATGTGATAAAATTATATATGTGAGACAACTGAGCTCGGTTATAATGGCGTAATAAGAACCGCAGCTCGTGAGACTTTTCGAGGTTTTTGAAATTTAGCACGCTTCACAGAACTACAAAAGCGAGATTTCATTATATGTAGTTTTTGGCTTCAAAAGACTCAAAAGCATTTGAAATTATCGTTGTCTTTCCGGTTCTCAGCATTTTAATATATGTTGTTGGTTATTATTTAGAGCGTTCAGTGGAAAATTTTGACAAAAATCGAAGTTTGTTGTTGCATTGCAAATTGCTAGCGAATGCATACAAAACTCTTGCTTGCTGCAAAAGGTCAACTATCGAACGCTGTAGAAATAGCGCTTTATACACTGTTTATCAAGATGAGCTGTTCGGATGTTTTGACTTGACACAAGAAAACTCAGCTTTGTTGTGGTACTCTTATGAAATGTGATGGAGAAGTTGAAAAGATTTATTTTAGGCAACTAACAACTAACAACTAGGATGCAGCAAGACCGACTAGCAAAACAATAGTATGAGATTGAAAACTAAATAATAAATTAATGAACTTCGAGGATATACTAGAAAGTTTGGAAAAGATAAAATAGAAAAAAAACTACCTCAATAATGATGATTTAATAAAATTATTAGGCTTAGTTGTACGAATGCAATAATTCTAAAAATGATAACTTAATATAACAGTCTTCAACTTCAATTTATGGAAAAAACTTGGTACATAAATTGATGTTGAAGACTGTTGATATTGCTTATATGCTTCTAAAAATTTATAACTCAATATAATAAAATAAAATTTATAATTAATAATAAATATTATTACATGGAAAAAATATTATGAAAAAAAATAATTATGGCAATGAAGGTTATGTTAATGGAGAAAAACGATCATTGCAAAAGATATTTATAAAATAATAAAATTAAAAATCATTGCATCATAATTATATTAACAAATAATAATAAAAAAAATTAATAACAATAATTATCATCATTACTGCATCAAAATTACCTTGCATGGACAATATTACAACCTCACTGCTCCATGGTGCTTGTGAAAACAATGATAATAAAAACACCAATGAACATTAACGTCGATATTATGAGAAAAAAGAATAGAAATATATTAACATGTAAATTGATGTAAATATAAAATAGGTAAAGATTTTTGACAATAATAGTATTAATGATCAACAGAAGGTAGCATATCAAGTTATATTGACAAAAGGTGTGATTTGACAGGGATTCAAAACATTAGAAAAAGGAATTAAAACACGCACACATACACAAACAAGTACACTAAAGCGTCTACAGACACACAGACAAAGATCTAGAAAAATATACACACATACCTAGCCACACCTACACCCGCACACAAAAGCTAAACGCAATTTGAAACCATTGCACAACATGTATTAATGCAAAAAGCTAAGATTGCTATCGATCTGAATAAGGAATGTGGTTTTGTATTCACGTCTTTTCATGTATTTTTGTCTGTATTTATGTATTTTATTTTCTTTTCATGCATGTGTATGTGTGTGTTTGATTGTGTATTTGTTTTAACATGTGTGCATGGATGTGCACAGTTAAGCAACTGTGATGGACAGATTGAACAAAATGACAGAAGCATACGTCTACCACTAAGAATGTCAAAAACGAACTACATAGCCTGCAGGTTTGATATCTCTTTCTTCAATAACATGCTATTCTTATTATTTCTTATTATTATTATTAGTAGCAGAAGTATATGAAATGCTATTTTTAACTTCAAAATCAAAAAAATGAAATATTCATCTTCAAAGAAACAAAAAAAAAATTAATCATCAAAAATTTTCTTATTGATATTATAATTCAAATAATGTTAATTCTAAATTCGAACCATGAGCAATAAAAACTTTTATTTATAGTAACATAGTAGCGCCAATAACAATTATTATTATTCTGATAATAATAATAACAATAAAAAATCCGCTAATAAAAAAATTTTTAAAAAATAATTTAAAAATATCATAATAACAAACATAATAACAGGATTAAAGTCTTTATTATGATCCCATAGTACTCTTAATTAAGCGCCTTAATTAACCTGCACCCTCGTTTACAACAATGCCACATAAGAAAATCATCGTCATCACCGCTTTCTTAATCATCATCATCACCATCTACTTAATCCTCCTCCTCATCTTATCTCACACGGCAGAGCATTCAAGTCACTTAGCAATTGCTTTGGGGTTAAGATGTGGGTGGATCCTGAGTGGATGTAATAATAATAATAATAATAATAATAATAATAATAATAATAATAATAAAAACAAGCATCATTATCATTATTAAATAAATTAACAATAAGGAAAAAATAAATTGAGCAAAGAAGATTATTCATATAAGATTAAACTGCTGTACATGTCCCAGTAAGAGGGGTTGAGAGCAGTTGGCTAGTCTCTGTGATACAAACTGATGTTATGCAGATTATGAGCGGAGTCCACTTTTATTCAAGTTATGATACAAAGACAGCTAATATAGAGGGAAAAAACAGTGATGAACAGGGTTCAACAATGACAAAGCAGTACTCACCCACGATCACTTCCCAGTTCTTGAGGTTGGCACTCACTTCGTAGGCAGCCCTCATCTCCGACATCGATACGCCCCCTATCACAAACACAATCAACCTAGGACCGCCCACTTTTGATTGATTGGCTCTCTCCTTATGCCATTGACCGTACCTTGCACTTTAGTGGATTTGTTGCTATATTTAGACTTAAGGTTGCAGTGAAATGAAAGAAGCATGATGATAATATAATTGATTCAATATATTATTTCAATCACCTGACAGGAGCTCCACCCATAGAAGCTCCTCTGGCTCCTCCCATGAACGGGTACTTCCGGTTGTCCAATCGTTCTTCCACAGCTTCCTATTGTAAATGTTTAGCAGAAGGCTAATTTTTTTGTGCTCATGTCCTTAAAAAGACAAATATATGGATTAAGCAAACAATCTCAAAAAATGCACACAAATCTTTTCACCTCCATGATATCCTTGATGAAGGGAGTCCATCTGGACATTTGGTAGGTGTGACTCGATGACCTTTCCCTCCTATTCTGTGCCATGTAACTCTGTGAACATCTTTTCCTGCCCTGTGATTGGTGCGTTTGTGAAGAACTCGATGCAATGATATGGCATGTAAAGATTTTATGAAGATGTTTGTATGCCTCACTTCACAAAGCTTCATGCCATTTTAACAACTTTAAAAACAAAAAATTGATAAGCTTATAATTAAAAAACACTAGTGAAATTTAAATTTACTCAATGATACAAAACTTAAAAATAATTTTAAATGTTTTATATCATCAATTCTTTACAAAAAAAGTCACAACATCACATCAAACGACCCTATACAACCATCACAACACCACAACACACAACCCTACAAAGCCACCACAACACCACATTACACAACCCTACAAAGCCACAAAACTATCACCTCAGGGGTGACAGGAACACCAAAGTGGGCCATGTTATAGATGGCATTCCTCTCCTCTGGAGGTATCGAGGCGTGCTGCAACAACTTCTGCAGGTTCTCCTCTGTTATGCCTGTGGGTGGGTGGTAGGTGGGTAGAAAGATAGATAGATAGATAGATAGATAGATATATAGATAAATAGATAGATAGATAGAGCAACCTCCTTTGTGCAAAACATACAACAGTATGATACGGCATTTGTCTGACACAGAAACATTCTCATCTGGAAGTTATCAAGTATTATTCAGTTATTTTAATATTACCCAATCTACCACTATTGAAAGATTATAACTGAGTCTTTTCATTACTATAATAGTATACCTAGCCCCATTTGTGTTAATATCATTAATATTATTCATTAATATCCTTATACCTATTAGTTCTTATTGTTTTTAGTATTTTATTATAGTTTTATGACTATTTTTTAATTTTTATTTATTATTATTATCATTATTATTATGATATGCACCTAGGAGAATGGGCACAATAGACCTCATAGGATCTTTCACCTTCTCCCCATCTGTGTCTGTGCCCATGGCCAGGTCCTTGAGGGTCATAAAAATAATGAAAATATTTACAATTATAGTAATAGTTATAATCATGATGAAAACAATTAGAATGAAATTATAATAATACGAAAAAAAAATGATATGAAAAATTAGGCAATAATGAAAAATTAATAAAGAAAAGCACTGCATGTAAATAATAATCCTAAAAATAATAAGCAAAAATAACCAATTGGAATTAATAATCATAAAAATAATAATACTTGTAACATAGGCACACAGTAGTCACAAGCAAACAGGCATTTATCTTAAACCTCAAAAACAAAGTTCGACCAATCTTACGCTTAAATTGAGTACCATAAGGACCATCTGACCTCAAAAATCTCTCAACTTTATAACTTATTTGCGCCAAAAAGACCTACCCATAACCCATATCTATCCTTTAAACAACACTCCACCACACCAAATTCATGTCCTTTAACCCCCTTAATCCATCTCTACCCCAAAAACCACGCCCACATTAAGCTCAATTCATACCCACTTTCTAAATTCATCCCTTCTCTCCCAAACACTATCTCACCCACCTGTTCAACCTTACACAGTTTATCCACCCTGCCCTGGTATACTCTCATGCAGTCCTCAGCAAGGTGAAGATGGGTGGAGTAATTGGTCAACTCTTTCTGGTGCTGGGGCATCTTCTTTATCATCTGCGGCGAAGTAGGTAGGAATGAGGGATTGAGAAGTGAAATTTTAAATAGTGCTAGATTTATTTGCACAAGTTCTAAGGTTCCTTTAAACAACGGATCGATTTTAATGAATTACTCTTCCCTGCTGAAGAGATTTAAAAATAATAATAATAATAATAATAATAATAAAAATTAAACTTTTATTGTTGTTATTATTACTTGAGAAAGGTCCTTCATAGAAGACTTCTCCTTGCCAGTCATTCGTTTCTTCTCTGTGAACTCCTTCAGCTTCCTTGTAACTTGCCTGCATAATGAAAAATAAAAATTAGCTGGATATTAATAATAGTATAAATTTTAAAAATTATATTAGATGAATAATTTCATTATCTGAGTTGGTGTTTTTCAGCCTTCAGCACAAAAACCTCCAAGCAAAAAAAATCAAAACAACAAAAATAATAAAAATAAAAATGAATTAGCACATTAAAAAAATAATATGAACAATAATAGTAATAATAATGTAAATAAAAAGCACTTACTGGCTAACCACAGCGATATGCAGATGTCTCAGTTGGATCCATAAGTCGTCTGTCTCGTCCAACATCACCTTGCATGATATTAATAATAATAATAATAATAATAATAATAATGAATAAGAACAATGAAAATAATGAATAAGAATAACAACAATAGATAATAATAATGAAAGTAATGATAATAGAGAATAAAAAAGTCCTGATTATTATTATTATTATTATAGGCACCTCTTTCTCAGTATTGTCTCCATGTGAAGTGCTTGTGTATCTGTTTTGAAAAATCATAACTGTCATTATTGTTCTTATTATTAGTATTAGTATTAATAATTATATTATAGGCGAGAAGTTAGGTTCTGGAGAAAAGTCAGCGAACCCTTGGCAAATGTAAAGATGCTGACCATAATAAAATGATGATGATGATATATTTATTCATTTTATATTTTTATTGATGATATGATATTTATTATAAATGTGATATTAT
The DNA here is from genome assembly GCA_964035795.1 of Pterobdella sp. o SKG-2022. Classification (NCBI taxonomy): domain Eukaryota; kingdom Metazoa; phylum Annelida; class Clitellata; order Hirudinida; family Piscicolidae; genus Pterobdella; species Pterobdella occidentalis. The sequence continues at coordinate 32,132,893 of OZ038320.1, forward strand.
TGCTTGAACCTGTACACATCATTCTCTATGGGCAGAAGATCATAGGCCATCGCCTGTGAAAAATAATAATATAACACGAAGAAGTAACAATAATAAAATGAAAAGAATAAAAACAAAATAAAATATTTAAAAATAAAATAATTAATAATAATAACCTGCAGAGTGAGTTCGTGCAGCAGAGGCGATATGGGATCAAATCCTCTGTCGAGAATCAACAACATAGACTTCTCTTTGCCTGGGTCCTGGACAACAATAATCATAACAATAATAATGAAAAAAATGAATAAAAATAACGATTAATATTAACAGAAACAACAACAATAATAATATTAATAATAATAGTGTTAATAAGAGCACACAGACAGCGCCCATAGAGGCATCCTCGGACTTGTAGGCATCCAACTTCTGCTGCACCATCACTGTGAACTCTGCATTCCTGTCGAACTCTCTAGTAGAGAATAATAAGAATAATAATAAAAACGATGTTAATAATGAGGTAAATAACAATAAAAGGAAAGTAAACATTAAGAAACTTTTCTATCATAAATATCTTTTGCTTAGATTATTATTCCTACTGTCAATCTGTTTTATTATTATTGCTATTATTATGATATGATTAAGCTACCCACTGTCGATATCTTACTGCAGGGTACTCTCCCAAGGTGACACACAAGGTGGCTATCTGCTCTGCACACCTGATAATAATAACAATAATAAAAAAAATAATAAAGATAATAATATTTTCAACAAAAATATAATTAAATTTTAAGAATAATAACACCCTAAAAACAATAAAAAGACTGTGATATATCAGCATTATAACATTGAAATGGTGCACATATCCCAGTAACTGTGGTTGACAGCATTTAGCTGATATTTCTAATATACCATTAACAACAACACATAGCAACAATCAACAGCAAAAACTAGCAACAATCAACAACAACAACAACCTCTCAAGATATTTGAGGTGGGAAGGATGCTTGGTAGGGAAGTAGAAGCTTTGGAAAGCGTTTGGACTATCCAGTGAAAAAACCTTCGGATCAAAATGATGATTATGCAATAATGCTAGTATCACTACTACTACTACTACTACTAATAATAATAATAATAATATAAAAACTAATAATAATAATAAAAACATAGATTTTTAGCAAAATAAGAATAATAATAATAATAATAATAGAGACTTGTCTCTCATAAGGAACGAAAGCTATGTTAATTTCTTTGAGGGTCTTTATGTATCTGTCATGAAAAGAAAAATAACAATAAAATTAATGAAAATTTTATATTGTTGTTTTTCAACTGTTTTTTAGTAATATTATTAATGAATAGCCTCCTCCATCGCCAAAAACGCCAGCACAGTAATGATGACGACTGCGCTGCTATCGTACGATCTTTCAACTCTTTCTTGAGAAAGTTGAAATAGCCCATAATAATATAGAATCTCGTTTGAATAATTATAAATTAACAAGTGTGAATAATTTATTTAGATGAAACTCAAACTCTTTAATAAGTTGCTTTGATGCAATCACTCCATCTGATGTCGTGAAAATTATGAGTCATGTAAAAGAACCTCTCCACTTGACCTCTTTCCACACCAAGTTTTCAACCATTGTACCAAACCACTTTCTACAACAATAGCCAAACTAATAAAAATGTATTTTCAAGAAGGACATTTTCCGAGCATCAACAAAACGGCCCAAATCACCCCACTTCTCAAAAAACCCAACCTTGACCCCACTGTTCCAGAGCATTTTAGACCAATATCAAACTTATCTATAATTTCTAAAACAGTCGAAAGAGCTATTCTAATACAACTTAGATCCCACATCACTAACAATCACAACTTTCCAAGCTTCCAATATGCTTATCGCTCTAATCATTCAACCGCACTTCTTCACGTTCTCGATGAAGTTTACGTAGGCTGCGACAATAAAAAAGCTTCTATTCTAATATCACTTGACTTATCTGAAGCATTTGACACCATCGATCATAATTTTACTTGAGCGCCTTAGTCGTGAGTTTGGGATAGAAAGTCTAGCACTCAAATGTAACCATATCTCACCGAGAGAAAGCAGTTTGTAAAACTTGGCACTCATAATGCTTCTACAGTTACCATTGAGCATGGTGTTCCACAAGGATCCGTTCTTGGACCACTCCTCTTCCCCACTTACTTATCCCCCATTTCCAGCATTTTCAATAATTTCAACTTAACACATCACCAATATGCAGATGACATACAAATCCTAATAAAAATAAACCCCCATAACCTTTCAAACTCCATTTCCACTCTCACTGACTGCTTCAAAATGGTTGAAAGATGGTTTTTACTGAACAAACTTCAACTCAATACCTCAAAAACTGAAGTCATAAAAATTGGCACTCCACAACAACTGAATAAATTTTTATCTTTCATGTATTAATTTTGGTTCCACTTCAATCGATCTCATCAAAAAATTAAAAGTCCTCGGAATCACTATTGATGAGAAATTATCATTCGACTACCGTATTACAAATGTCATTCGTTCTTGTAACCATCATCTTCGAGCTTTATCTCACATACGTCAATTCCTCACCAATGATATGACTTCAACACTGGCTCGTTATTTGGTTCTCAGCAGACTTGATTATTGTAATTCTCTTCTATACAATATTACTAAACACCAACAAGAACGACTTCAGCGAATAATGAACAAAGCTGCCAGGATATCATTGAACATAAACACACCGCATCACTACCTTCATCACTCATCTAAAAATTACCTCTCTTCCAGTTTACAATAGATTAATTTTTAAAATAGCATTAATAACTTATAAAACTTATACCACATCCATTCCAGGCTATTTATCCAACCTCATCCAGAACAGACCCAACCCGAGATTGCTTCGAATCGTCATCTGCCACACTCCTCATAAATAATAGTACCACTAATAAAATATCCGAACGAGGTTTCAGACATGTGTCTCCTGCTGTCTGGAACTTTCTAACACCCTACATTAGAAACTCACCATCATTAGCCACCTTTAAGTCTCATCTCAAAACATAACTCTAGACTATTTTTCAACAATATTTGACACGGGGGCGCCTCAGTTGCTTGCCTTGGCGCCATATAAATAGTTATTATTATGTTAGTTTTATCAATCACCTAGCAGATGGGGACTTTGACACCTTTTCGAACAGGTCATCAGGGCATGCTGTCAATGTTTGGTTGAAGCTTTATTTTTGTTTTATTGACATTTTTTATTGTTCTCTCAGTTTTATAGATGCTTTTGGCATATCATTCAAATGATTAACAAAAAATAAACAAAACTAAAAAACTGAAAAGATTAAACAAAACAGCTTATAAAAATGAATAGAAACAATAAAACAAACAAGAATAAAAAACATAAAACAAACAAGAATAAAAAACATAAAACAAACAAGAATAAAAAACATAAAACAAACAAGAATAAAAAACATAAAACAAACAAGAAGAAAAAACATAAAACAAACAATAATAAAAAAAATAAAACAAACAAGAATAAAAAAAATAAAAAAAAACAAGAATAAAAAAAAAAAAAATAATAAAACAAAACCTTTGGTGAAGAAGACATGGGCCAACTTATACAAGTTGTAGCCCTCTCGTGCAAAGTCAAATATCAGGCCGTTTATGGACTGGTATGTTTGTATAGCACTATTTTTATCAGGTACTCATACTGAGATATTTGTATCATAATATTTATATTGCGTATTTGTATTGCGGTATTGTATTCTAAATAAAGTTTTTATTCAAGTATCTGTATTGAATTTTTTACATTCAGGTTGTTTTTATTTGGATATTTGTATATGGTTTTAAGTACATAGGTGGTTTTGTATATATTGAAGAGTTTGTCTTGAGGTTTTTTTTTGTTTTTGTTAATCTAGGTTATATCATCATCTTATTGACTTTGGTATAAACTGAAATTTGAAAAAAAACTATAAATAACTAAATTTGAAAAAATGAAAACACAAAACTAAAATCTAGAACTTGAACAAAAGTAAACTTAAAAAAGAAGAAAAAAAACAAAATAACTAATCCCCGCTTTTATCAGTATTCCTTCATTATTTTTATTTTTATGATTAAAAGCAATTTTTAAGCATGTTATGAGGAAGCATGGTTAGATAAAAAGAATAATAATAATAATGTTAAAACAAATAATAATAATAAGAATAATAATAATAATGTTAAAACAAATAATAATAATAAGAAGAAAAACAATAATAACGAAACAAATAATAATAATAAAAAGAATAACAGAAGGTATAAAATATAATTGGAATGATACAAAATCAATAAATAATCAGAACCTCATAAATATTAAAAAAATAATGACAATAAAGTTATGATTGTTATTATGCACCTTCAGTCATGAAGACATGAGCTATCTTGTACTGGGGCTTGAGGGGGTTCTGGAAATCTGCCACCAATGCAGCTACTGACTAATAACAAACATAATAATAATAATAATAATGACAGAAAAAAAACAATAATAACGTTGATTATCCTTGAAAGGTAGACAATGATGGTTTGAAGATAAGTAATAATAATAACATCATAATTAATAGCAAAAAAAAAAACAACAATATGGTGAAAGAAGCCTGATGGTGTGACAAATAAATAGTACAGAATACCGACAAATACCAAACATATGACGACTTATGACCCCTTAAATGAAATGAGTTTAACTAAGGGAAACTGTGAAACCCCAATTAGGTGTATCTAATTATCAAACTAATAATAATTTTAAAATTAATAATAAGAATAATAATAATAATAAGTGTACAATTGAGATTACCTGGAGAAGTTTAAATAGAAAATTTAAATGGTTATTTGAGCTATTATAATTACTCATGTAATTATTCCTATTGATGTGTGTGTGTTAGCGCTAGTATTTTTCCTATTGATGTGTGTGTGTTAGCGCTAGTATTTTTCAGAACATTATTTCTATTTTTTTCATTATTCTTTAATTTTTTATTATTATTATTATTAATAAATACTCTATTTATATTAATATTTCCTATTTTTATTATCCTCTATCTAATTTTGATTTTTATTATTCCTGTTATTATTATGAATCATAAAAACAAAACAATATTTGAATTTCATTTTGACGAAGCTTTTCTTTATATTCTATATCATCATCAGGTTAAAATAAAAAATTCAAATTTTGTTGTCTTTTTATGATTCACAATTTTGAGGCTAATTGTTCACAATATTATTAATATGTTATAACTATTCTTTTAATTATTTCTATTATTGCTTTTATTATGACTAACACAAAAACAACCTTCTCGGTGGGAGTGATGAGATACACAGCCTCGAGGGAGGGCAGGGGCTCCCTTCTCTTGTTTATGTCTTCCACCACTAATAACAAAAACAATAATAATCATGGAAATATTAGAAAAAACAACAATAATAATAACAAACATGAGAATAATAACATCAATAATAATAATCTTAATTAGCACTATTTATAATAAAAATAATAATCCTTATAATCATAATCATAAACAGATATCATCATTCAAATTATTATTATTATTATTATTATGCTTACTATTATTATTATTGACTAACATGTGATTCCCTCAGACATGATGTCAGACATACGACATGATGATGATATGGTTCTCATGGAGGCCTGGGTTTTATTAATAATAACAATAATTCAAACAATATAATTGCAAAAATACTCAAAATGAAACAAAAACAATGATTAAACTATAATATTGAAAATTGATGTTACTAATGTAATATTAATACTAATGGTAGCAGTACTAATAACCAAATAAATAAATATAAAAAAATAAAAATAACCTGGTCCACAACTAAAACCTTCCAATCAGAACCTTTGACAGTCTTGACAACATCATTCAGGATCTCTGATTAGAGGAATTATATAGGTTAAGTGATCCCATTGACTGATTGGTTGATATTATTCAACTCTATGAAAATGTAGGTTAATTATTACCATTGGTTAATGTGTTTTTAGTTAATTGAAGTAAATTTGTAACTTTTTCGAATATAATACCAAAAATAAAATATATTAAACAATGTTTGTATTACTTAATGTCCTACTTTCAATTAATAGTGAAAGTATAACAAATAATTTGATACTATTTTTATTTAATAGATGAAAAAATAATTCGTAAAAATTTTCTCATTCCAGACGAATGAAAACTTCGGCGATCGATTAGTTAAATTTCGGCTATTTAAACAAAAATATCTCAGTTTTTATTGGCAAATTGAAAAAGTTCAATAAAAAATACTAATAAAATTTTAATAAATGAGTTTTGAAAGATAGAAAAGTTAAATTTTCCTACTTTCGTGAACACAATATTTAAGAGCCATTTTTGTTTATTTATTCATCAGGAATGTACCCGCCAATTTAAAAATTATTTTGCTAAATTTGCAAAAAAAACAATTTTTAAGATTCTAAAAAGATTTTTTAAAAAATTTTTACACAAAAAATTAGTTCAAAGTTTTTGTTAATTATATACAAAAAAAATAATTTTTTTTAACAAAAACTAATATTTTTGATAAAAAAAATTTTAATATTATAAAAACATTTAAAAACTTTTTTCAAAAACAAATTTTTGAATTAAGTACAAAAAACTTTCGTGAAATTCAAAAACTATGAAAACTGTGTATCAAAACTAAATTTATTCATTTGTCTATTTTTATTAATAATTAAATAAATTCACACATTGGAAAACTTCATTTCGTTATTCAACTACTTCACTTTTAAACACCTGTATCACCGTAGCAACATTCAAACACAGTTTCATTACTTCGGTCCACATTTAGTTTGTTTTTTGCCATTGTTTAATAATATTTCTGTAAAAAATCCTATATCGGAAATTCGTTCGATTTTGTGCTGAGTATAAAAGTGAATTTGCAAAAAAAAATTCGGAAAAAGATATTTTATTCAAAAAAATATTGAACACATCTTGAAGAAATAATTGTGTAAAATGAGTTTTTTCAGTGATGATGATGATTCCTGCGAGAACGGGAATATGTTCATGAACAAAAAACAGAAAAATAATAAAAATAATAACAATAAGAACGATACTAACATCAAAAATAAAGTCGAAAATAAAAGTAAAAGCACAGATAATAGTATCATTAACAATAATGGAAATAATATCAAAGGAATATCGAGAAAGGATGAAAGTGATGATGATGATGAAGAGAGAGAAGAACATGACGGGGATGAAGGAGATGAAGATTATTATGATAACAATAAAGATCCCAACTATAATAACTTCATTAATAAATCTATAAAAAACAGTAAGAATAAAAAAAATAATAACGTGATGTATAATGATAATGATGAAGAAGAAGAGGATTCAAAAGCTGATGATAATGATGACGATAAAGCTGGAATAAATGAACAGAATACTAATTATACAAGTTATAGGCATAACTCACTAAAAAGCCAAGATAATAAAAATAATAATAATAATAATACAAATTATAATAAAGATGGTGATGATGATGGTGATGAGCTAGGCTTGAAGATATTAAGAAGCAAATACAGTAGGATATTGAACAAACTCAATGCTAATATGAGTACTACAATTAAAAAGGCTTTGAATAATAATGATGACGATCAAAATAAAAATAATAACAATAATAATAAAAACAAAAAAAATATTTTTAAAATTGAGAATAACCATGAAAAGTTTAATATAAATATTAAAAATAACAGAACCTATAATATTGATGAGTATATAAAGAAAGCATCCAAGAAAGAAAATAGGAAAATTGAAAATAAAAGCCAAACTAATATCAATATAAGTGATAATAAAAAAAATAATAGCAATAATAACAATAAAAAAAATATAAATAATGATGATGATGATGATGATAGTAGTGTCAACAGCGTGGCGAAAAGTAAACTCGATAAAGATAAAACATTATTTGGTAAGACAAATCGAGTTTTAGTTTTACCAAAATTTAATAGCAACGATGATAATGATGATAAAGATGATAATGATGAGAACGATGATAATGATGATAAAGATGATAATGATGAGAACGATGATAAAGATGATAATGATGATAAAGATGATAATGATGATAAAGATGATAATGATGATAAAGATGATAATGATGATAAAGATGATAATGATGAGAACGATGATAAAGATGATAAGGATGAGAACGATGATAAAGATGATAATGATGAGAACGATGATAAAGATGATAATGATGATAATGGTGATGTTAATACTGTTCATACTTCTCGTAGAGAGATAATAATAAACAATAACAGCAAAATTCATGAAAATATAAATAATAAAATTCATAATAAAAATAATGGTTATGATGATATTTTTTCTCCTAATGATATTGATGAATCATCAGATTTCAATTTCGACAGTGTGAGTGTGGAGTTTGAAAAAAGAGAAATTAAAAGAATACAGCAAGAAGAGAACCAAAGATTACAGAGTAGGAAAAAGTACAACAAAGCGGAAATAACAAAAAACTCCTTAACTAAAGGAAGGAAAAACATAGTAGAAACGGAAAAAGAAGAGACAAAAACACAAAATATAGAGGAAAAAAATTGCTTCATATATGGAAGTAGTGATAGTATTTATAAAAATGGAAAAAACAGCAACAATGATGATGATATTCATAAAAATGAAAATGGTAGAAATAATAAAAAAATAAATGATATCAATAACAGCAATAATAAAAATGATGAGGACGATGATGATGTGACAGAGTTTGGTGATGATTATGATGAAGAAATAAAAGAAATTATCAACAAAAAAAATAAAAAAATAAACCAAAAAATAAAAAAAGAAGTTATCAATAAAAATAATGAAAACAAAAATAATAAAGATAATAAAAATAACATTGAAGGTGATTATATAAACGATTTTGCAAAGTCTTACAAGGACAAACTGACAAAGTTCTCCCAGGAAAATATACTCAATAAATATAACAACAAAATCAATATATCTAATAATAACAACAATAATTCTAATTTTAATAAAAACAAAAATAAGCTAAATAATAATAAAAATTATAACTATAATAATAACAATAAAAATACTGCTCCAAACTTCACATCCACTATCTACAACAATAAAATGCTGTTCTCTGATAATTTCAATCAAAATGAAATAATTAATGATAATAAAAATAAGATTGATATTAATAATATCAATAATAAATTTAATGGTAATAATATCAATAATAAATTTAATGGTAATAATATCAATAATAAATTTAATGGTAATAATATCAATAATAAATTTAATGGTAATAATATCAATAATAAATTCAGTATTAATAATTTAGATAATAAAGTCAATAAAATAGACTTATTAAACATGAGGAAGGCCTACTCAGCTCGAGTATCAAGCCGGAGAGAGAATATGAATAATATTAATAATAATAAAAACAATAACAACAATAATAATAAAAACAATAACAACAATAATAATAAAAATAATATCGTTAACGTTCCTTTTCGAGCTGGCTCTGTGATTGACTTCAAAAAAAAGATTAAGGAGGATGGTCGTTATATTTTTTTCTGTTAATAATATTTTTGTTTTTGTTATTACTATTATTTTTTTTCATTTTCAATTGATTTTTCTCAACAAAAAATCAAAAGATAGAAATTTTATATTTTAAATTCTGCATTAGTTTCATTCGAGCATTTTTTTGCAGCAGCCAACAAAACTCAGCAACTAATTTGAAATATTTTGTAAACTAAAATTAAATCTCAACAGGAAGAAGTGATGTCATAGGCAAGAAGAATCCTTATTGGAGGTTGAAACCGAAGATCATAAATAGTTCACCAATGGTGGATGAGGAGTTATTTGGAGGCGGAGTTTTGTATTTACAAGGGTGTAAGTATTATGAAATGAATACAGAAAAAAAAAATATTGAAAATAGAAATAATAATGGTATAAATAAAAAAAATAATAGTGATTTAATTAATAGAACTAGATCCTACAATAGACTTTATAATTCAAGCAGTAATATAAATGATAATGATAAGAAAAAGTTGGTTAGTGATAAGAGCACAAGTGTCATCAAAAATAAAAACAATAATCATAATAATAAAAATGATAAAACCGGTAATGATAGAACCAACCAAGAGACAACAAAGAGTACCGCTACTACTATTGATAAAAACGACATTGATATGAAAAATAGAAAAACAACAAAAAATAAAATAAATAATAGTAACAACAATAATAATAACAACAATAAAAATAATAAAAGGAATAACAAAGCAAGGAATATTGACAGCAAAAGGCCAGCTTCCAGCGTCATCAACTTGAGCCACATCAGCTCCATCTTCGATGACTAAACCTTCATTATTTGAACCATTTTCAATGCTTATTATTTCTATTATTATTTCTATTATTATTATTATTATTATTATTATTTTTATTACTATTATTACTACTAATTTTTTTTTACTATCGAATAAATTTTAATTTTTTTTTGCCTTTCCATAAAAAACAATGTTCGAGAGGAGTGGCTTCATTTTTCTATTAGAAAGAATAAAATTCTTTGAAAGGGTCATTCCAACCAATGAGACTTAGAACCTTCTTCTATATTGCTTACCTTTACTTTGGTCGATCCTAGAAGCACACTATTAAATTCTGCATAGTTTGCTACTCATGTTTGACATGTGCCTTCAAATCGATAGAAATTATCAGTAATGAGACGCCATAGGTCTTGGTTTTGAGATGAAGGATAAGTTCTAAATGGCAGAAATGCATGAAAAATGGTATCAGATTTATGACCCAAATATTGGCGTGGGCTCTCACCAAAACATCAAGATCAGAACAGTCTGTGATGGTAAGATATGGCAAAATTGAAATAAATAGTCATATCACTCGTTAAAACATCAATACCAATGGAAAAATGTAGAAAGCACATTCAAGTTCAAATAAAACTAAGTTAATTTTTTCTCAAATAAACTTTTTTGTTTCAACAAAAATAAACTCAAGACAGAATGAGTGGTGAAAAGTGACAATAATTTCAAATGAAAACAAAATATAAATACTATTAAAGTTTGTGCATATGAGATCATGAGCCACTGAGTTTTGTCTTTTTGATATTCACAACACAGGTAGTGTAATGCGCTTTTCTTTATAATTTTAATGTAATGAAAACATATTGTGGTAAAGTGAGTCGAAAAATCTTTCCATCACTTCTACAAAACAATCAGCAATCTGGTCTGAGTAATAAAAGACCAAGTTTAACCACCAGTCTAAACTTGTAGGTCTTTTAGCTTCGAAACCCCCTAAGAACACTTCACGTGCCTCTTCTTGCATTGTTGGAGGTAACACATTAGGTGCCATTGGATTGTGAGCTCCTCGGTGCAGGAAAAAAGGATTTTCTCCATCAAGTTCACCTGTAGCTGTGTTGTACAATCGAGTGTGTGGAATGCGAGGTCTGATACAATGGAGTTTAAATTCCTTGAACTGCGATGCTTCGAGAGTTTTTGAGACTGTTCGCGCAGATTCCGTAGATTATCTGATTTTCGTTTTGATCCAAAGTTTTTCTTCCTAGGTGACTTAGCATGCTGGTTGTAATTGTATTGTGGCTATGCTTTGTCATGGAACAAAGAATTAAGGTTTCTCTTATTGACTTTCTCAACAAAATTCTTTATAGTTTGTAATCCAAAATTAGATCCTACCTTACATGTTGATAAATTTAACAATGGTCGTTACAAGAAATTATAAACGTCATGTCAACAAGTTATTAATTAAATAAGGTTAATTAATTGAAGTTTTATTAAATTACAGTTATTTTTAAAATCACGTTTATATAATAGAAACCAGCTGAGGTTTGATTTTTTATTTCACGCTGTTCCAAAAATTGATTTATTACGGCTTGGACCTTGGAGTAGAATAGCTTGAAAAACACAACTTTAGGGGCAAACATGTAGAGTGTATCAGTCTGAAACAATATTTTTCTCCTATTTATAATTTCAAGCATATTTCAAACTGCTTTATCGAAACAGGATTGGTTAAATTTTAAAATTTTTGAATAAACGATAGAGATTCCCAAAGATATTTTTATCGTATGTTATAACATGTTGGATTAAAACAGTGTTGCTAAGTTTTTGAAGTACAGAAGTCTTCCAGGGCCATGGGGTTTACAGAAACTTTTGATAGAGTAAAACGCCTCATGCAGTATCAAGTTACCTCATGTGCCATTCTAGAGCACATGTGTTGTGTGTCTTGATGTTGTGTGTTATGTTGAATTGTATGTGTATTTTTGTTATATGTTTTTTGTTTGTTGTTTTTTAAGCATTACTTGTGTGTTATATTTATTTTTTTTTTTATATTTCAAATTTTTATGTAGCTTTTGTGTCATTTCATCTATACCTTTTTGAGCTACAGTGTCCACTTCTCATACGGATTTAAATTATTTAAAATTTATAACTTTTTTAAATGTTTTAGTATATAAATAAAAAATGCTTTTTTTTGAATTTGAAGTTAATTGAATTAAATATATTTAAAAAACAGAGTTTTGAATGAAGCGCTGGAAGGTATTTAAAAAAGTAAATAAGGAAAATATCGCTCATTATGTTAAATTGTTTCATACGTTTTTAAATTTATACAAACTTTGTACATTTATAAGTTATTTGTTTTTGAATTTTTATATAAAAATGTATTTTTTATTCAATTATCTTTTCAATATTTTCCTAATTTTTACATGTGTTTTTAAATTTTGCGGCTCAAAAACTTTTCAAAACGTAAGTTATGTTTCAACAATTAGTTTCAATAAATTTTCCAACTATTTAAAAATTATTTGTTTTTTATAGCTGCATAACTTTGAAAAAGTGCCAAACTCCAGGTTTCAAAACTGCTAAAATTAAAAGTGTTTTTTGTATCAAAAATGTATTTAACTATATTTTTAAAAATTTTGTTTAAAATAATGCAGTTATAAATATTATACAACTAGTTTTAAGTAACAAAAACAACATACAAATATAGTGCTATAAAAATAATCATAACAGTAAGTTTCCTTTCAAAATGTATGAAAACTCTTCAACAGGATAGCCAAAGAGATTGGGGATGATATTTCTAATCAAAATCATATAGTTGGAGCAAAACATAAAAAATATTACAGTAATAATAAAAAAACCAATAACATGTCAAAGTCTTGCTACTCTCAAAGAATTCTCAATAACAGAATCATCAAGTCTAACCAGTCCATCAGGTAGTAGAACAACAACAATAATGATAATACTAGCATAATAGTATAAATAGTAAAAATGTAAATAACAATAATATAAATAAGAATAATAATATCAATAATGATAATGTCAATAATTCTAAACAGTTCTGGAGCATCGTTTATATTTTCTTTAAAAGCTGAAACAGAAGGTATTCACAAAGTTTTGATAAAATTATTTAAATAATAACACCTAATATTATTATTATTATTATTGTTTTTATTATTTTTTTTTAAACAGAGGAGTGTGTGAACTACTGTTGTCAACATTCCAAGTGCAACACTGTTGTTGTCAAGCTTGTGGTCAGCATTAACAACATCATTATTATTATTTTTAAGATTTTTATAGCGCACAGTTATCAATTCAAGATTGCTTCAGAGGCGCTCAAGGTTTGTAAGAGATTATGACTGGCAATGTTTATGGTATAAGTGAGTTTTCAAAAGTTTGCGAAAGTTCATGAGAGAAGGCGATGAGCGCAAGTTAGAAGAAAGTGAATTCCACAGACGTGGAGTCTGGTGAGAAAAAGAGTGACTAGTAAACAAGCCTGAAGAAACAGGTTGATAAAGCTGGAGACCAGAGTGCAAGGATCTGAGTGGTTGGCGTGTGTGTCTGATTGACAAAAGATCAAGAAGATAAGCAGGTTGTTCAAGCTTGAGAGTGCATGCAATGAGCCAAAGTAATTTAAACTTGCATCTTTGGGAGACAGGTAACCAGTGCAAACGATCAAGACAGCCGCTGGAAGAGCTGAAATAATCAGCTTGAAGAACCGTCTTGGCCGCGTGGTTTTGGAGGGCTTGAAGTTTGCATAAAAGATAGTTTGGCTGCCCGCAAAGGAGAGAATTACAGTAGTCCAATCTGGAAAGAACTAATGAAATAAAGAGGGCATTAGCAGTGGAAAGAGGTAAGAATTTGCGTACTTGTTTCATGGCATAGATATGGAAATTGGACGATAGGATTATTTGAGGAATAAAGTGAGCAAAGTTCAAATTTGAATCTAAGGTGACATCTAAGATTTTGAGCTTTGAAGGTATAGGAAGTGTTGTGCCGTCGAGAGTTACCACAGGAGGGAGATTGTATTTTGCTAAAAGACGAGAGCTGCCAACAAACATCACCTCACTCTTAGTAGGGTTTAGTTTCAATTGGCTTTGTGAAAACCAGGAGTTTAGAGCAGAAAGACAACTGGATAATTTAAGGAGAGTGGGACTAGTATCTGGGTCATTAATAACTTGTATATTTATTATCTAATAGTTATGATTATACAATTTTATTATTCTTATTTGTTGCTCTCATCCATGTTCTCATTATTTTTATAATTATTATTATTGTTATTAATATTATTATTATTATTATTATTGTTTTTTATATTGTTATTGTTGTTATTAATGATAATATTATTATTCTTATTAATATTGTTTATATTGTTATTAATATTATCATTATTATTTTTTTTACTTTTATTATTATTATTATTATTGTTTTTACTATTATTATTATCATTATTATTATTAGTCAGGCACCACAGTTTCCTGCTACATGTTTGACTGCCTGGAGGACAGGGTGTGTTCCTATGATCGGCATGGATCTTTCCAGGTGAGGGTGATAACTACAAGAAAAATAGAATAATAATGACAATAATAATAATAGCAATACTAATGATAATGATAAAAATAAGAAAAGTAATAACATTAAATAATTATTATTTTTGTTATTATTAGTATTATTGTGACAATATGGCCTCAAATTATAGGTCTCATGCATATTTGTATTTTCAGACCTTGGAGATAGTAAACTACTACCAAAGAAATGTGCTAAATAATAATAATAATAATTATTATTATTTTAATAATAAAAATATATATAATCATAATAAAAACAGTAATAACAAAAACAATAATAGTAATAATAACAATAACGATAATAGTTTTGTCATTGAAAAAAATATTGAAAATAATATAAACAAGGAAGTTTCGAATCATCAAAATAATAATAATGAAAACAATAGAAACAATAATAAAAGTAGCAGTGATGATATTTTTTGCAAGCCTGGCTTCCATAAAGTGCACAACGCATGCAGTTAGTAATATCAGTTTATTACTTTAATAATAGCATTTAGACTTTTCCATTCTCCACCACATACATCTCTCGAGAATTGCTCAAGCACTAATCCTAGTAATATCATCATAATTATTAAGGCTCATAACAACGTTCATATTATTATTATTATTATTATTACCCCTACTCACAGGAAAAGACTGCCCATCATCCTTATACTTTGAATGCCTGAACCCAGGCCAGCCTGAACTACAACAGTGCATAGCTGTCTACGACGTGTGCGATGGTTATCAGCAGTGTATTGATGCTTCTGACGAGATGCGCTGCTCAAATGCCTATCAACATGGCGGTCAGAATAATAATAATATGAATAATGGAAATAATAAAGATAATAATTATGGTGTTAATAGTATAGATAATGGTTATGATGGAGAAATTATTAAACATAATAATAACAGTAATTATAATAATGGCAACTATAATATTATTATCAGTAATGATAGTATGCATAATGAAAACAATAAAAAAAATAATAATCATGGAAATAATAGAAATAATAATAATGAAAATAATAGAAATAATAATGATGGAAATAATAGGAATAATAATCATGAAAATAATAGAAATAATAATAATGGAAATAATAATGATGGAAATAATAGAAATAATAATGATGGAAATAATAGGAATAATAATAATAATGAAAATAATAGAAATAATAATGATGGAAATAATAGGAATAATAATAATGAAAATAATAGAAATAATAATTATGGAAATAATAGCAATAATAATGATAACGAAGAAAGCATCAAATACGGTAATGACATCAATGCTAGTAATGATAATATTGATGATATTCGAGACAGCATCAATAATAATATAAATAATAATAGGAATAATAATATCAATAAGAATAATAATAATGATAATAATAGAAACAATAATTATGATCACCTAGATAAGAATGAGGAAGATAACAGGGAGAATAATAAACAAAATAATGATAATAATAATAACAACAATATAAATCGGAATAATAAAAATAATAGCATGTACAGTTATGATAAGGCTTTTGAGTCCCTTCAACACAAAGGTACTCACCCTAGTGTTACTGATGTTGCTATCGTAACTATATCACCGTTTGAAATTAATTAATACCATTTTAATTTATATAGAATGCAGTTTTATTATTATTATTATTCGTGATTATGTTTTCCAATATCATTCAAAGATTGTATTGTTAAGCTAACTGATGTAATTATTATTGTTTTCGTTCTTATTATTATTATTATTGTTATTATTATTATTATCACTATTTGCAATGCAAGCTTCACTTGGAAAAAATGGATTTTCCCACAATAACAACAATAAAATCTTGAATAAAAGTAATACTAACAATAATAATTACATACACATCGATGAGGTGAACAATAATGATTACATGAAAGAGCTAGACCTTTTAGATAATAATAACAATAATAATAATAATAATAATAATAAATACATCAATGATAATAATAAGAATAATAAATATAATAATTATGAAAATATTAAGCATAGTATTAATAATAATAATAATAAATATGACAATAGATGTAATAGCCTCCATGACAAATCTTATGATGACATAGACAAAATGAAGAAAAACTACTATAAAGATGATTCATCAGTTACCAAAGATTCTGAGCATAATTACTACAATAATAAGGATAATAACAGAATTTCTGATGAATTTTTGAATAATAATTATTATTCTCATTATGCAAATGGGAACCATAAAAATGGCCATTTGGATGATAATGAGGATGATTATAGATATAGTAGAAGGTATAATAATGATAATAATAGAAATAATAATGGTGATGATGATGATAGTTATCATAGTAGTAATTACAAAAACAGAATATTTTTAGATAATAGAAATAACAACAATAATAATAGAAATAATAATAAAGACAAAATTTTAAGAAATAGTTTTAATTATAATAGAAATGATGAGGATACAGATGCCAGTATTGATTACTATCATCCTCAACGTTATAATAATAGAAATAATAATAATAATAGAAATAATAACAATAGAATTAATAGTAGAAATAATAATGTTGACTATTATAATAGTTATCTTAGGAAAGCTTACAGACAAAATAAAAACATAGACATAGGTAACAATAGAAATAGATATAATAATAATATATACAATAGAAATAATAATGTTGATGGTGATGATGCTGATTACGTTAGAGACTTGGCTAAATATTACTATGATAAATATAGAACACTGAAAGACAAAGGTTACGACTTCAACAAATACATGGACAATATCAATAATCACTTGCAGTATAAATATAATAATATGAATAATAATGATAAAAATGATGATGTTTTGTATGATGGTGTCATTAAGAATAAGTTTCATCGGTTTTACAATGATAAAGAAGAGGTTTTAGAAAATAATAATAATAAAAATAATAACAATAATAATAATAATAATATCAATATTATTAATAATAATAATAATGGAACAAAAATTGGTGGGTTTTTAGTGATTAGTGTTATTTTCCAATATTTTTAATTTGTTATATTCAATGATTTATGTTTCGAATTCTTTTAACAACTTTTTCTATTTTTTCAAAAATTTAAAAGTTTTTTTGTTGAATCTGTTTGCTTTTGTTTTTTTTTTTGCATGAAATTATCAATACTCTGACAAAATACCTCAACACACATCAGTACTCCAACAAAATACCTCAACACACATCAGTACTCCAACAAAATATCTCAACAATCATCAATATTTAAACAAATACCTCAAAACACATCAGTTTTCCAACAAAGTACCTCAACACAGATCAGTTTTCCAACAAAGTACCTCAACACAGATCACTACTTCAACAAAATATTTCAACACACATCAAATCATATTTCAACACATACATCAAGTCAATTTTCATTATATCTCAACCTTTCAGATGAAGGACCAGTCGTAAAACCACCAAATCAAACAGATATTAAGAGCAATGGTGTTAATGAAAGCAACAAAAATAATGCTGATAAACAAAAAAATGTTGATAAACAAAAAGATTTTGATAAACAAAACGACGAAAAATCAAAAAATAACTTCAGTCAACATCACCAGAAACTTTCAAGCATCAACCAAAACAGCTCCACCCCTTTTGAACAAAACCCCACCCACTTCAACCAAAATCCCATCTACTACAACCCTGCCCTCTACAAAAGCCACACCGCTCACCTCAGTGATCGCTACAAGAAGGACCTCAAAGCTCTTCGGTTCAACGCTATGCTGGCCCTGGCCCTGGGAGTCATCGCATCCCTCATTGGCCTCGTCTTCTTTCTTCACAGGGTCAAAGGCTGTTGCAGGCACTCATTTTCCAGGTCAAAGGTCAACCATCGGGAGGATTATCTCATCAATGGAATGTATTTGTGATGACCGTGTGATGCTGATGAAATAATAATAATAATAAGATGGAATGATAGTAAGGAGAATAATAATAAAATAAAATGATAGTAAGGAGAATAATAAGGATAATGAAGTAATGGCAATATTTGAAGTTTGCTGATTATTTTTGTAGCAAAAAAATTATAAAAAGGAAATATTAATATTAATAAGAATAATAATATATCATATTGCTTCGCTGTTACTTCCACTGCTGTGAGTGAAGTTATATCAATAACAATAATAACAATTAATAATTAAATAATAATAATTATATATTAATAATAATAATAAATTAATAATATAAATAACAAAACGCCAACACTGGCAGGTGTTGATGGTGCTGTCACTGGCGTGTATATTTGTGATGTGGGGCTTTTTGCTGGTGGTGGTGCTGGCCAGAGTGGTCATCGTTGTAAATCAGTGAGATGTGTGTGGTGCAATAGTAATGATGGTGATAAGAGAAGTGATGATGATAATGATAATTGTACGAGAAATAATATAATTATGGTTTTGTGGATAATGACGAAATTTGAAGAAGGTATAATTGAAGTGTAATAGTAAACTGCAACAATTTGCAACTGATAACTATATGACAACACTAATAAAACCAATAATAATAATAAAAATTATAAAACCAATAATAATAATAATAAAAACAATAGTATTAATACTAAAACCAATAATAATAATAATAAAACCAATAATAATAATAATTAAACCAATAATAATAGAAAAAGTAATAAAATGCATAAAAATGGTGATTAAAGCATCAAACACTGTTGATAGAAACAATCGATGTTGTTGACATTGGGTGTTGTGTTCCCAACTTTTAATCTACATAATGACGTTTTGTTGTTGTTATTGTTTATTTTTATTTTATTTTTTCTATTTCATATTTTATTTTCTATTTCTATATCATATTTTGAGGATTTTATTTCTAGTTTTTTTTTATTTTCATTCCCATAATGATTGCCATTTATACAAGTTTAAAGTATTTTTTCGTTTTTCTTCAATTTTTACTTGATGAATTGTTATTTACGTAGGATCTTCGTCATGGTCGACGATGACGTAATAAGCCGTTAGTATTACCTCATCAATATGAATTTTTCAGTTTTTATTGCTTATATATATTTATTTATTTATTCACCAACCTTTTAGTATTGATCGCCTATTTACACATTGTTATTGTCATCTTTTACTGTTTTACCTTTTATTTTTATTGATTATTGTTTTGATGATATTTATGTTATTTTTGTTTTCCACCAATTAAATTTATTCCCACTGTAGATACATATGAGACGTTATGAGCTTTTGCGAGTCGTTATCATGCATTTTAATTGAATTTCTATTTTTAAATATGAGGCAGCTCAATTCTTTATTATTATTTTTGTTATTGTTTATTTTTATTATTTTTTTTATTCGTTTATTTTTTCAATAATTACGTTATTCCGACTGAATCTCGAACGAGCTCCTCTAAATCTCTGGTTCATTCATATTTATTCATTCTATTGTATTGGCATTCCATTTATGCATGTTTAGAAAAAAGATCTTCGAATATAAAGATGATAATGGTTATGATAATGATCAAAAAGTACTGAATCATTTGCAAGGGAGTTGTGACCACATCATCGAGGACTGAGTTTTTCTCCAACCTATTTGTTGTGCATGTATTTATATTTATGTTATATAATAGTTAATAATTTTATCATTATTATAACTATTGTTTTAACGAGTAGTAGAAGGATGTTGATGATGAGGAGGAGGATGGTGGTGTTGATGATGATTAGTAGGAGGATGGTGGTGTTGATGATGATGAGTAGCAGGATGGTTAATGAAATTTATTTACTTATATATATATTGAGTGGTTTTCGTGGTTGAGCTTTATTAAGTTCCACTTGTTCTACATAACCACCATTCTCAGTGGTGAATTCATTTTTGATATTTCAATGTTATATTATTTAGTTCATAAATAATTGCTTTTTTATTCATAATTGTTCTTTGTGAAAATAACATTATCTATGTTCTGAACGATATTATGAATAAATTTTCGTATTTACAACATGATTATTTTTGATCTAAGAGGAATTAATATGTTAAATAAATATTCTTTGCGTCATGTCATACTAACACTTGTGACGTCAAATCCAACTTATAATCGCTGGCCGCTAAAGCTGTTTCAAGGAATTTTACTTTTGTTCCACGCACGCAGTCGTTCCAGAGTTTCTTGCAAGCACAGAAGGTGCAGACTAACCAATTCGAAGATTCAACTAATTTATGTATGCTTGAAACTTGATACAAAATTATTTGTGACGTGGTTTTGTTAACAAAGGTTTATACCAGATATCACTACTATTAAATGTTAGAAAAAAGTTCCAACTGCCCCCATATACACCAATCCTACTGCCTACTAGTTACGAACTCATACCTCAAGATTTGTCTCTTCTAGTGGGTGGGTGGAGTTAATGCTAGTCGGCCCGTTTAGCTCAATGGTTGAGCATTATACTAATAAACTAAAGTTACCGGGTTCGATCCCACTTGGGCCGACAATTAATACTATAATCAAATAAAAGTAAAACTAAATAAATATTTGAAGCTTCAAGTTATTTTTGGTGCTTGAAGTTTCAAACGATAAAGTTGCTTAGTTCACAAATCTTGTCGGTACTCGTTATAACTTTTGATTTCACATTTTTAAAAATACTTTTTTGTTGAATAATTTAAATTTTATCTTTGATTTATAACTAACTTTTTCAACGTTAACTTTATATTTATTCAATGGTATTGATTACAACCTAAATTTTATAAACTCGATTTTTCTTTAATGCCAAGTCGCAATTAACTTTCACATTTATTCATCAACTAAAAGTGAATATTTCATTTAAAACCCACCATTTTATATTATTATTCATTTAAAAAATTAAACTTCAAAATATGAGGCGTTTAACATTTCTAAGGTTTCCAGTAAATGACGAGCTAGAAAAAGTAAAACTATTTTGATGGTCTCATGATATGGCTTCATAGGAAAGCTTATATGTGCACTCCAATGACAAATGTATGTCTGACTCAAACAAACTCGGTGTTGTTAAGTTAGATAAAGTCTTTGAATTCAGATTGATTTTCTTCTCGACTACTTCGCTTCATTCTAACAAATAATGGCATGCATACATAATTAGATGAAAATATAATTAAGCATAAATTTATAATGAGGTGAATATAATTAACCACCAGCTTATATAACTAAGGGAAAGTGTGAGAAGACCACATTTGAAAATGAATTTGAAGGCTTTTTTGATTGGCCTGCTGCTCTTTCAGCTGGCCAATGACATTTTAGCATCTTCCGGTTCGTTGTAACTAATATTAAAAAAATTATTATTGTTTCTATTTTTATGTACTTTACACTTAGTAAATTTTAACGTAATACTTCTCACTGATTCTATGTAGAAAACCACTTTCTATATGGATGGTCCCAATTGTTTATATGATATTATTTTAGATGAAATTTTTTATTCAAATAATTAAACTTTAAAAACATCAATTGAGGATTTATACATTTGTTTAAAAGAAAAGCTATAATTTTCGATAGCCTTATCATAAAACGTTTTATGATAAGGCTATACTTAATTGCTATACAAAACATACATAAGGTGTCTCTGAAAAGCTTATTTAAATAAAAATATTGAAAATAGATGTTGAATTAATTAAAGCTATTTATAGTAACATAACTTCGTGATTTTGTTCAATCCATTTCTTAGAGGACTACTATGATGAAGATAACTTGGGACAGGAAATTAAAGAAATCAACCAGATGGTTAAAAATGAAAAAAAGCAGCTGGTTGGAGAAAAGAAAAACTCAAAAAAAACTACCGCATATCCAGGCTGGTGGTGGCGGTGGGGGGTGAAGATGATGATGATAGTGGTGATGACGAGTGTGGTGATGATGAGGTTGGTGATGACGAGTGTGGTGATGATGAGGTTGGTGGTGGTGGTGATGATAGTGATGGAGATGATGATCATTATTATAATGATGCTGATGATTACACAGACAATTCCCCAACTTACTATGATAAAGATGATGATTATGACGAAGAAGAAAAAGATAACTTGGGTCAGAAAATCAAGGAAGTAAACGAGGCAGCAAAAGAAGCAAAGAAGCATTTAATAGAAGAGGCAAAAGCAGCCAAGCAACCTGGTGGAGATTACGATGACGATGATGGCTATTCAAATGGTTATGATAATGATGGTCATACTGGGGGTTATGATAATAATGAAAGAAGGTGATGGGATGGTGGTCCTAGCGGTAAAGGGGAAAGATTATTTTGTTTAAAAATTTAGTTTTTGTGGAATATTGATGTGAAGTTACAGATATTTCATTTTTGTCTGGAAACAATAAGATTTTTTTTATTGATAAAGTTTGAAAATTTTTTTGAATTTAATATTTTGTTCAGAAAATTATTGAAATTCGACAAAATATGTCGCTCACTTACCTTGCCCTTTTAAGGATGATGATGGGAGAGATGATGATAATGATGGTGATGATGAAGATGAGAATGATATCGATGATGACAGACAACTATGTTTCTGGCCTGAGAATCACGACAGAAGAGATAACTTGGGTCGAAAAATCAAGCAGTTGAAGGATAAAACAAGAAAAAGAATTGATGACAGATCGGAAAGCAAATAAGCAAATTGTTGATGATGGTGGTTATGACACCCAAAGATCAAGAAATTGAACGGAAAAGCAAGAAAAGAAAAAGAAAGGGATAAAAAATAGAAAAACATATAAATGACTGATAACGAAAATTTTTATGATGTTAAAGCTATGAACATTGGTTATAATAAAGATAGGGAAAATGATGATGGAAAAATAAGGGTTGTAACCAGGGTTTGTTGGTTATTAATGATGAATTTGAAAGTAAAACTGATTAACTATTTAATAAATAAAGATCATATCTGATTGGTTGCTATTTTTAACAAGAACGAAACTAATACAACATTGTTTCCATAATAATTCTTTTCTTCCAAAAACTCTTCAAATATATACAAAAAAACGATTAAGTAAGAATAAAGACTCAAATGATTTGAAAACAGCTATTTAAAAAATAATTTTAGTTTTAAAAAATCTTTGTTCTTAATCATAATCTTCTGCTGACGTTAGTGTGTTCTCCATGCATTTCTGCGGGTTCTTTTGACATATTTATATCTTTAAAATTAAATATTTTGTTTCTCATGAAATATTTGAAGTTTTTCTCTTTATTGAGTTTTTTATGCTTTAAAATTCATTTTTTTAATATTCTCTACTAATAGTTTAGTATATTTTTCATTTTAAAAAAAATTAACTCTATTAATCTGTTAATAAAATCTGATTTAATCTAATAAATTATCAAATTAATGAAAAAATCTAAAAATGAAATTATATGAATAAAAAAATTAAAAAAAATAATAACCTTAGCGTTCTCATCAAAGTTTTTTACAGCGAGTTTCTGAAGCTTATTACCGTGAGTCGATTCCACTTTTTTACTCAACCACGAAATCACTGAAGTAGATAGATAGATAGGTAGATAGATAGATAGATTAGATAGATAGATAGTTAGGTAGATAGTTAGGTAGATAGCTAGATAGATAAATAGAAAGATAGATACCATTTTCATTGGTTTTGAGTATCTTCTGGCACTGCTTCAACTTACCCATCAATACATCCTTCTCTCCACATTTCTTGTCCAACTCCGTCTGTAGACTCCAAATTTGAATATTTCCATTATTATTGCTATATTTTCATTATTTTATTTTTTATCCTATTATAGAGTTTTTTATGAATCTATAACATAATTCTAATAATAAATATAATTTTTCGATAATTCCTTCGTACCGTATTGGAACCTTTGTTTTTACTTAACTAATTTTGACTTATTTTTCTATAATATTCTCCTTCACTTTTCACTCTTCAATATCATAAATTAGTGTTAATATATTTTTAAAACATCCTTATTTGATGTGTACTTTTCAATTTGATCTTCCAGACTTTTGAGTTTTAAAATCTTCTCTTTAAAGTCATTAGTTAACTCATTGTTCTTTTTCTCTAATTTCTCATTCTGATTTGAAAAAAATAAAAAAAATGATAAGAAAATGGAAAATATAGTAAATGAACAAACAAGAAAATAAAGAAAATCCCAATAAACCACAAAACCTTATCTTTTTCCAACTTAAACTCTTCTTTCAGCTTTTCACAGTTGGCAGTCATCTTTGTTATGTCTGCCAGCAATTTCTTCTCGCTAGATGTCGTTCTTGAAAGATCGACTTCATATTCTTCAACTTTGCTTTTTATGTTATTCTGATTGTTTCAAAATGGAGGTATTATTTGAAATGATGATGACATTAAAATGAGAAAAAAAATGAAAAAATCAACTAATCCAATAAGAACTATCGAAAAATAAGATTTATAATAAAAGTTAAAAAAAAAATAATTAATAGAAATAATAAAAGCCCAACATTTTCTTGCGTCAGTACATTTACTTCCTTCCTCAGACTCTCAGCTTCCTTTTTACAACTCTTCAGTCCATCCTCACTGGCGTAAACCCTCCCCTCCAAATCCTTCGACTTTTTTTGAGTAGCTTTCAACGTTTGCTTAATTTCTTCCAATTCTTTTGTCTTTTCTTTTTCTTGTCGGCTGCAGGTTTCGATCTCTGCCTCTCTCGATTGGAGTTGTGATTTGATGTTCGCTAATGATTCTTTCTTCTCTATCAAACTTATCGTTTTTTCCTGTTGTTTTGGTGTTTTTTTGCATTGCTAACTGATTTTTTCAATTTATTATATCATTCAAAATTTCAAAAAGTATATAACCGAAATATATAAACACAACATGGTAACATTGGTATTGCCCCAGTTATACTATAAATAGCACTCACATCAAGCTCAGAGCGAAGGTTATTCACAAGAGTCATGTGATTTGTGTTGAGTTCATTGATCTTGTCTGTGTTCTCCTTCTCTAAACAGCTCAGCTTCTGAGGTTTTAAACTATGATTACTGCTTTGTTCGTTATTATTCTTACCTTGTGTGTTCATAAAGCATGAGTCTATTCATTTATTTTTAAGTTCACCCATCAATTCATCATTCCATCTGTATGCACATTCATCATGATACTGTTTAATTGTTCTTTTACTCATTCACCAACGTGTTATATCCCTCATCGACTAACTCACAACCACCTCACTTATCCATCCATCTACCCACCCACCCATCCACTCATCAACCCATCCATCTACCCACTCATCCATCCTTCAATCTATCCACCCATCTACTTGTTCATAGTCTTGTTTGAGATAGTTCACTTGGTTTTCCCAGTCTCTTTTCATGTTAAATAGCTCATTATCTTTCTTATCGATAAGATCTTGTTGTTTGGCATTGACTGAAGCCATTGTTTGTTGGCTTTGTTCATGTTCACTATGCAGTTTCTCTATGTTCAACTGAGTGTTTGAGATTTTTATGTTTAACTGGAAATGTTTTTGAGTTTTTTTGTTTAACTAGGATGCACATAAGTTTTTTAAATGGTGTTGTTGAATTTGGTGGTTTGCTATAGAGTTATTTTCTATTAGACATTTTGATAAATATTTTGCTTTTTTCGTGTTCATATTTTTTCAAGGTTCCTAATTTTTCTACATTATTCTATTGATAATTAATGATATCATATAAATATCTAAAATTTTTATTGCTATAGTTTGGCATGCATTGAACAATGATAACAACCTGGTAGGAATCAAGAGCTTGTTTGAAAGAGGTTAGTTCCTTCAGTATATGGCTTGTTATGTCCATTTCTGAACCTGTAGTGTGGTCATGGTAATAGTAGCAGTAGTATTGTTATTTCTAGTAATAACAGTAGTGATGGAATTATTATTATTGCTTGTAGTAGTAGTAGTAGTAATAGTAGTAGAAATAGTAGTAGAAGTAGTAGTAGTAGTATTAGTGGTAGTAGTAAAAGAAGTAGTAGTAATAGTAGTATTAGTAGTAGTGGAATAATAGCAATCATAGATAATACTAATAAGCTAACCCCCAAATAACATGAGAACCAAATGAATGAAAGGTCTTTCTTTTTTCAGTTTAACTATTGTCAGTCTAGAGAATAATATCAAAAATAAAAATAAATTGAAGCTAACTATAAGAAAACAATAAAATAACAATAATAAAAGTTTTTAGGACTTTTTTACCAATTAGATCACCTATATGGATATAATTTTATTTTTGAGATAGAAAAATGTATTGATAAAAACAGAAATGGAAATAACAAATATTAAGAATAGTAATGCTCTTGACCTGCCAGCCAGTCTGCCGTCCCCAGCACTGTTGCAGAAGCTGGTATGCGGGATTTTGAGAAGGATCTGGTTCAAATATTTGTGGTCCTTTATTATTCTCTCGTTGTACAACTCACAAGAAGAACTGTTCGTGTTACATAGTATCTCATTGCTCTCATCTCCTACACCATTGTTGTTGTTGTTTTGACTGAAAATCCCATTGGCCTCTTTGCCGGGTTGGAAGCGTTTTTTATACTGTGTTCTCTTTGTGCTCGAGAAATAGTTGAAGTTTTGTTTGTAGAACCTGAAATTGACGTTTGAGATGCAGTCTAAGTCGATGTTGTCTATGATTTCTGTTTCTGTGTATGTTTCCTTAACATAGTTGTTGTTGTTGATTGAGATGGATTGAATGTAGTTCTGTTCACTTTTGATGCAGTTCACGTCGTTCTGTCCATCCACTTTGGTGAAGTTGATCAAGTACCTAGAAGAAGAAGAGAAGATGAGTCAGACAGATAAAGCAGTAAAGAAGAGAGGTTAAGTCAAAAAAAGAAAGTCAATAAAAAAAAAAGGCCAAAGAAAAGTCAAAGGTTATGGAGGATCTAAAAAATAAGTAAGAAGGTTAAAAAAATGTGAAAAACTAAAAACGAAAAAAATTAATAAAAAGAATAATAAAACTTAAAGCACGATTATATATATAAAAAAAAAAAGTACGAAATAAGAAAAAAGGTAGGTATACGCAGAATGAACTGGAATAGCAAAAGAATATGAGGATATGATACAAGGTTTTATGATCAGAAATACAAAATGAAACGGTGTCTTACTTATTTCTATCTTTGCATTTATTCAATAACATCATCAGGTAATTTGGGAAGTCTGCAAAGTCTATAAATAGGTTTTGACTTTCCTTTATCCTGATTGGTTGGTTTCAAATATTCACTAATATTAATACAATAAAAACATAATTGATATAAATAGATTTGGTTTTTATGCATGTAAAATTACCCAACCGTGTGTTTAAGGACTATTTAAATTACTGATTATTATGACTCAAACTATATAAAAATACCTACACTGACGGTATATGGAACTAATCAAAAATATATATCACAACAATAATAAAGAGAAATTAAATTTTGTTGTTTTTATGATTTTAATGAAAAAATTGATTATTGGAATAATAACTTCAAATATTCTTCTTCGTCAATTTTGATTTGAAACAGGAAGAAGTAATTATCTTCATCTGTTATGCGAAGTAATAACTCCTGAAATATGAATTTATTCAAAAATTATTTTTTTTAATTTAATAAAAAAAAATTATCACCTGCTTAATTATTTTTAGTGAATTATATTCCAATATTCCATTTTAATAATATTTTCGAAACCAAATGACATTCTGATAAGAGCTTCGAAAAATTATATATATTCAGACGTCACTAATAAAACTTGGTTCAGTAAACTTCAAACAACTTTGTCATCATCTTTCATCACAAACCTTCTTTTGTCCATGGAGGTATTCCAATGTAAAGAGAAGGTCATTACCCATACTAACATGGGGGGTTTGATTCATTAGTATCAACATCATTATTGTTATAGTTGTTTAACGCTGAACACTTATCAACTAAATTAAAAGCTAACACTTCAATAATGAAAAAATAAAATTAAAAAAAACAATAATAATAATAATAGCAATAATAATAAGAATAAGAATAACTTTTTGTCATCGAACTGGTCAAAGATGACGGGAATTTTGCGAGAAAAGAGAATTGTTGGCATGTCTAGTTTCTTTGGTAACTTTAACTCTAATAATAACAACAAAAACAATAATAATGATAATAATAATAATAAAAATAATAATAATAATAAATACAAGATATTTTTTTATAATACTGTTTAATAAATGAAAAACACAAAAAACATAACCCTTCAAAATGTTTCTTGAATTAGAACATTAATGAATAGGCCAAGGTATTGAGGATGACGAGTGCCAAATATTACTTAATTATGGTTAACGTTGGCGATATCAATTGCAATTCTAATACTAATATTTAAAAATAAAAATAATAATAATTAGAAGAAGAACAATAATAGCACCGTTCATCAAGTTTATAAGCCAGCAGGAGGTCCGATTCAAAATAAAATGTTTGTTTATTTTCTATATGGCGTCTGTGTTGTATACACAGCGCTTCACTTTCTAATTAATTTTAATTTTGCGTAAAAACTATATTTTATCATAGTTTTCCTTTTTTATGAAAATATAAATTTTTCTAATTATACTGATCAATTTTATATTTAAGTCCATCACTAAACTAATGATATGAGTAGAGATTAATTTTCACGTTTATAAGGCATTCTTGCATTCAAATACGTTTCTAACCCCCCCATAAATCTTAAAAATTATCTTTTGGTTATTATGACAAGCACTTTACGCTTACTATAGTGAACAAAGCGTTTATTTCACTGACCAATAAGATTGAAGCAGATTTGGACCAATAATAGTTTTTAAAAAACTGTGATAAATATAAAACTTTAAATTATATAATTTATTTAAAAATACTAATTAAAAATAGCAATAGTTTACGTTTCAAAACAATGCTTTCCTAGCGGAAAAAAAGCAAATCAAAAAATGTGGTCTAAACCTGCTTCAATCCTATTGGTCTATACGGAAACCGCATGGTTTTACATAGTTAGCGTGAACATTCATTCTCTAACCTTCTTCGACCATAAAGTTTTCTTTTACTTTGAATGCGCTCTATGGTATATCATAAATATTTGCCTCCTTTAAGCACCTCTGCAGCAAACCTAGTTTTAAAATGTTACTCATCTCTATTGCATAGAACATATAATAACAATAATAAAATTAATCATAGTACGTATACTGGTTAAAAAGATACTCGTTAAATATAACTGTTAACAAAAAATGAATGAATTCCATAAGACATGATTGTTAGCGGCATGTTTTTTCGTTTGTGTAGACACCACTGGCTCTAAGCCGTTAAACAATGCAGAAAGCTGAACTTTTTCGTTTTTTATTAAAATTTATTCAAAATAGTTAGTAGTTATATTTCAAGCTCAATAAATTTTGCAAAACTAAAATTGACTTAGCCAACTTAGAATTCTTTTCTCTCAAATATATATGACCCTATCAACTCTCAATCTGCAACCAACATACTCATAACCACGAGCTTATTTCTTTTTTTTATAACTATAACAAAACTTCTTCATCAAAACTCCAACCAAGGGCAGTTCCTAAAAATTAAGTGATCTAAAGAGCAAATTTATTGAACGGCTTTGGGTTAAAAAACTCAACAGTGTCTGTGGAGGTGTCTGGCCCTTTGGAGTGTGTCTGTTCTGTTATTGGTAGCGCCCTCTAGTGGAGTTTGGTAATTTTCATTTATAAAAATATTATTTATAATGGTATTATTAAGATATTATTTATAAGAATATTATTTATAAAGCATTTAGAAAAACTTCCAAAAGTCAAAGTCGATATTCCTACCAAAAACTATAGATACGAGATTTTATCTTCTTTAAAAACCTCAAAAAGTATAATTTTAAATATAAATTAAGCTGTTTGATTCAAAATGAAATCTTCATAGAACTCACCGAAACGAGTGATTCGGTGCCCTGTTTGAAAGGGAAGCATGGCAGTTTGTTGAGTATATCTTGCTGGGTGTTGTTGCTTGAGTAAGGCAGCTTGACTCTTCTCATGTCTTCTAGAGTTTTGGGCATTGCGAAGAATTGTTCATATTTAGACTGGGTAGGTTGGTGGTTGGAGGAAGACATTTGTGGAGAAGTCTTAGAGGGAGAAGGTGGGGGTGAGTGGTTTGGAATAACAAGAGAAGGGTAATTTGAAGAAGATAGTCCAAAGCTAAGGAGCGGAGCTCTTGATGTATTTTTATCATGCGGAGTGTTAGGTATTGAAGATGGGTTAGGTGACAGCAATGAAAAGCCATTAAATGCCTTTACCTGGTTAATGGGAGGTATGTGCTGTGCTTGATTATTTTGAGGATGTGGGGGTGTTTTTGGAAGCTGCATCTGCGTTGAAATGTTGTTTTGAGTTGGCAAAAAGGTATTGTTCATGTATTCCAGCATTGAGTTTAACGAGCTCAATGGTGGGAATGGACTTTTACCAAAACCTGAAGAAGAAACATTAGGAGTAGCTGGCGACAAAGGTGGCATAGTATTGGCAGTTTTTGGGATGCTGGGGAAGTTGACTTGGTTTATTATTGGTGGCGTCCTACTGCCGAAACTCGTGGATGGTGGTTTAGTGGGAAATTCAAGTGGAGTTAAAAACAAATAATGCTCTTCTTCTTTTAAATTCTTTATGTCTTCGTGAGGGTTTATTGGTTTTGACATAAATATTAAATTCTTTATCTTGTCGTCTTGTTTCTCTGTACTTGGGCGGTTATCGACAAGATGGGTCGATAGGCTTTGGTTCTGAGATGGCTGGTTGACGTCATTCTGGTTTTGAGAGGAGCACGTGATTTTATTCAGAATGGAATTTTTTTCCAAAATAATAATTTTATCGTAGGGTTTCTCTGGAAGTGTTTTTGAAGAAGTTTTACTGACATTCTGGCTTGAAATTTGGTTCTGTTGAGTGTTTGTTGTGATGACACTACACTTTTCAGATTGGTCTTTTTCGGAGTTTGAAAATTTGATTTCATTGCTGCAAATATTCTTCTCTTTAGCTTTTTGTTTCAAACCCTTTTTATTTGTAAATAAACCCCTGTTTTTATTGGAACTTTTCTTAGAAGCATTTGCTTTTGTCTGAAATTTAAGTATCATGTGAAAAATAGTTTTAGTTGAAAAATTTGAAATATTTTTTGTTAATTTAGTTGGAAATTTTTTTTTATTAAAAAATAGATCTTCATATAAATATTCTGAAACTTTTTCAAACCTACCTGCTCATTAATAGGGGCGCTCCTAAGGAAAATTTTTGACATCAATCTATCTCTCATCGAAAACCTGCAAAAATATAATTTATTTTGTTTCAAATTCAAATGATTTTGAAGATAACACTTTTTCTGAAAAGTTGATGAAATGTAAGAAAAATTTATCATTTGAAGAAAACTAAAAATATTATATGGATCAACCTCTTTGTCTTGTTCGAACTCAGCTTGATGGAATTAATGGAATTTTTTGAACCTCCTCCTTCTTTTACTTTTTGCAAAATCTCATCAACGTTTTTAATACTCTCGTTAACCAATCTTTCATTGAAGTTCTTGATACCCTCATTATACATAATTCCTTGCTCGGTTTTCGTCTTGTAAAATTCATTTTTACTCTCTTCTAACTCATTCTTCCAGTACGTCAGCGTCGAGGCTTCAAGCTGCAAAGGAGTTTCCATTGAATTGCGTAATTGGTTGTTACTCAGTGTGTTTTTGGAAGTTTCTATTGGAGTTCTTACTAGATTGTTAAATAGTGCGTTTTGGGACTCCTTTTCGATAGATTTGAGGAAACATCTATTATTGTAGCCGAAGTTACGACTCAACATTTTTACCGGGTTTATTGGCTCTTCAAGATTTTCTATTTTATTCGAGCTCAATGCCTTTTTAAAAAGTTGGCTGTATGAAGAAGACTTAGTTTCGCTGATTTGTAGAGAAGTTTTTGACAAATTCAACTCCAAACTTCCAGATAAGGATTTTTGTAGATTCTCATTTATTTTTTTTTCAATCTCGTCTTTACCCCCGAAACTTTTGTAATTTGTTTCTTTATCATTCAAACTTTTATGACTTTCATCTTGATGAAAATAATTTATTTTCGGAAAGTATTTCTTATTCAGAATTTCATTGTTGCTTTTGATCTCCAACAATTTTTTCCTCATATCAACCCGTCCCAAATTCATATCATTGTTCATTGCTAATTTCAAATTGATGAGATGTTTTTTGGGAGTAAACATTTTGAGACCATCGGTGTAGAAGTGTTCCCAAACTGCCCCTAAGTCTCCCACTCTCTTGCACGACCGAGGTAATCGTTGAAAAAGGTAGTTGGACTTTTTAAAGTTTCGAATCTTTTTTTCGTTTCCACATCTGACAGATAGAATATTTTGTTTGATGAAGTCAGTTTTTGGCTTTTTTTTCTTGAATTCGGGAGATTTTTTAGTTAAACTCTGGCGATAAAAAGTAGTATTAAAAACTGGAAATTAAAAATATTTTTTGCTGACCACCTTCATGATTGAATGGTTCCAAAATGTACCATCTGCGGGAAGTGAGCCGTTGGGGTCGTCTCCCAAGTTTAAACGTATCTTATTATTATTATTGTAATTTTATTATTATTTCTATTATTACTTTTGTTTTTATTTTTTTATTTTATAAAAAAAATTATATTGTTGCTTGTTTTTATGTAAACTTATTTAACAATTTCGTACCGAACCTTATTAAGTTGAAATAGGTCATTTGATGAAGGAAGGTCAGTTTGGGTGTCTGAGTGGTCCATGACACCGTTGCTAGAACAATGCCAATAAAAAAAGATAATTAAAAAAACCATTATGGCAATAATAAGAGTGATAATAATAATTAAAATGTGAATTAATATACAAAAAATAAAAATAATAAAAAAAATAACATAATAATGAAAGGAAATAACTTTTTAGAGACATCTTAATGTACTTATAATATTCAACGATTTTTTACGTCGATTTATGGAAGAACTATGATACATTCATTGAGCAAAAACAGCCATAACATTCGCTAATGTTTTATGATAAGCCTAAATTTATCAAAAATTATAGTTGCTTTTTTGCTTAATAAATGTACTAAAACTCTTGCATAAATTAAAGTAAAAAAAATTTTAATGAATGAATGAAATTCCTTCAGAAACAATAGTGAAAAAATAAAAACAAACAATGAAAAAAACAACAATAAAAAAAATATTGACTGCGAAGACGTCTCCTTCTTCTCCCACGTGAATAGAGGACTGAAGGCGCCTCTCAACTGATAAATGTTGCTAGTTCTCTGGGTGCTCAGACCTTCTTTGACCTGCAATAAAAAATCAATAATAATAATATTATTTTTATTGTTCCTGTTATTTTTATTGTTTGTTACTGCCAGGGTCGCCTTCAAAAGTTATATTAGCTATTGTTTTACAGCATCATAAGATGGGTTTTCAGTGAATCTAAATATTTCTTCTCTTCATAGAACTTAGACTACTGTTTTTTAAATCTACATTGATTTCTTGAGTTACATATTGTAATATTTTTTCAGTATCATTATCATAACATCAACCTCATTTTAACTATTATAACCAGTCACAATCTTTAAGAATATTCCTATCAAACTATTTTCATTATTTCTATTATTATCGTTTTAATAACTTCATCACTATCAGTTTCATATGATCATCATTTGTATTCCTATTGTTATAATCATCATTATCATGAACAGTATTATCACTATTATTTTCAAAACTATAACCATCTTCTCATCCTCTTTCTCTTCATCCTCACAATCTTTTTTCATTATAGCTGCTTTACTAAGTATATGGTGGTTGTCATCTTTGCAGTAGTTATTTTTGTTTAAATCGCCTCCCGTTGGCTTGGCTTCTGAATCATCTGTCCCAAACTATGGGGTAACAATGGTTTATATTATAAAATGATGCTAGAAATATGAGCTAAAAAATACTCTTTTCCAACAAAAAGCCTCTTCATTTCAATTCAATGTTATAACCATTAGTTTTTATCTACCTTTATAATTTATTGGCACTAATGAGTATATCTAATATAAATTATATAATGAATGTATTTGATATATAGATTTATTCAATATATGTATACATACATACATATATTAAATGTAAATGATACATCTATAAAATATAAATAATATGTCTACTAAATATATAACAAATTTAATGAAATAGACATTTCAGACATCTTATGTATGTTTTGAACAGCAATCAAACTTTTAAAAATGCTAACGTTTTATGATAAGGCTATCGAAAATTATAGCTTTTCTTTTAAATAAATGTATGAATCCTCAATTGATGTTTTTAAAGTTTAATAAAAGGGACAATAAGTTTTGAAAACTAATAAATAGTGTATGAAGGTATTATAAGATGGCGAGACCATGATAATGATAAAACTAATAATAAAAATTAAAATAATTGAGAACATTGAAAAAAATAAATAAAACAATATAGTTTAACCATAATAATAATAAAAAATAAAATTGAAATAACAACAATAATAATAACAAAAAAATAAAAAAATTAAAATAACAACAAAAATAATCCCAGTTAAACCATCATATAGTTAGAGTTGAGTTTGGAGGCTCCCATGATCCCAAGCTGGAGGTTCCCACCTTTACACATGTACCCTGTCACTAGCGAGTCCAAGCTGGTCGGAGGTGGAATGAGTGAAAATAATAATAAAAATGAATAATAGAAACAATAATAATAAAAACAATAATAATAAAATCAAAATTTAAAAGTAATTTAAAAATAAACCTAGGGTCTTCAGAATCTTGAGCCACGTCGGTCTTGTTCAGATTCACAATCTCTATTATTTTTTTGTTTTTGTTGAGAACATTTTTTCAAATACAATGTATTATTTCCAATAACTTTTTAGAGACATCAAATACTTT
Source organism: Pterobdella sp. o SKG-2022 (assembly GCA_964035795.1). Lineage (NCBI taxonomy): Eukaryota > Metazoa > Annelida > Clitellata > Hirudinida > Piscicolidae > Pterobdella > Pterobdella occidentalis. The sequence continues at coordinate 32,168,508 of OZ038320.1, forward strand.
TTCTAAAACTCAACTTCAACTCCGTTAACAGTTTATCTAATAACCAGAAAATTTTTATAATTATAGTTTCAGTTATTATAAGATATAAACGGATCTCTGTTAGTACTATATTTTTTAAAAATCGACCATTAGTCGCCCTATATTGGAAGTTCGTTAGCTCAACAGATACGTTTCACAAAGCGCTACTTGTGCACTTAATTGTCGGCCCAAGTGGGATCGAAACCGGCAACAATGGATAATTAGTCTAATGTTCTACCAGCTGAGCTATACGGACCGACAGTGCTTTATACAACAACGAAATTGTGATGTTATTGTATGAAAAAAAAATTGAAACAAAAAAACATTTAATAAATACTATAATAACAATAATCGACCCGCATAGCTCAGCTGGTAGAACGTTAGACTAGTTATCTAAAGTAACCGGTTTCAATCCCGCACGGGCCGACATTAAGTGCACAAGGAGTAGCGCTCTGTGAAACATCTATTGAGCTAACGAAACCCCAATATGGAGCGACTAGAAGTCGATCTAAAAAAAAATTATAAAAAAACACGATAAAATAAAAATAACAAAAAAGTAACTAAATAAATAAAAATAGGAATAATAACCGGGCACAAAATCCATATCCCCTTTGGAGCCGCAAGCCCTGACGTTGCACTCATATTTGCCGAACCTCTGCTTCAGTTCGTCCAGAAATCTTCCTTTCTTTTTCTTCTTCAGTAAGTTATTATCAAACACTTCATTAAAGCCATCAACTTCGTCTGATAAACGCATGTTTATGTTGACTTCTTCATCTACGGTTTTGTCTTCTTTATCTGCTTTTCTACTCGTGTTGTCTTCGCAGTTTTTTTCTGTTTCATTCTCTAAGTTTTTGTTCAGAAAACTGTTATCGCTGAATTCCAAAGGCTTCTTAAAACTGGTTGAGAGATTTTTTAAATAATGAATAATGCATAAACATTACTAACACAAACTTATTTTTGGATGTTTCTGGCTTCTTTTCGTGAGAATAAAAGTCAAAATTATCTGATTTGTCTTTTTTCGTATTTATTTTCTCTTTTTTGAAACCGAAAGCGTTATTAGACCAATTTTTTGATTCATTATTTTTATTTATAGATACATTGCTATCTTCTTTCAAACTGCTACTTGACTCATGCTTTTTAAGAAAATCATTACTCGCGCCATCTATCGGAGTATAATTATCAAAGATACTCAATCTTTCTCTGTCTCTTTCCACAGAAATTTCATCTTCATAAAAATCTTCGTGAAAGTCGAAAAATTTTGGAGCAAACTTAAAATCTAAATCGTTATAAATTACAGCATTGTTGTTGCTATTGTTTGGGGTATTCTTTGTATTTCTCTGTATACCCATTGTATCGTTGGTATTTGAAGATAAACGTATTTTTCGTTTGTTGGTGAAGCTTCTGGGGTTTTTCAGACCCCAAATATTTTTTTTCTTTGTTTTAATATAACTAAAATTGTAGTTATCCTCACATGGCTTATTATAAGCATTGCATTTGTTACATTTGTTGTTATTATTGTTAAATCCGACATCATTTTCACTTTTAGTTATGACGTCATTACTATTTTTAAGTTTGAAACTACTACTTGGAGTTCTGTTATCATCCCTGTTGTTGTTTGGTTGATTATTGTTATTAATACCGTTAGAAACGTTGCTATTTATAGAAATTTTTTCTCTTTTTATTTTTCTATTATTGTTTTTATGCTTATTATTTATACTTTCATTGCTGCTACTACTAATACTACTTAAACTTATTTTTAAACTAGTATTGCTAATATTGCTAAAACTAGTACTATTACTAGTGCTGCTACTAATACTGCTACTACTACTACTAATACTACTACTACTAGTACTGTTAATACTACTTTTCTTGTTTCTTGTTTTGATTTTCTTTTTGCGTTTGTTATATCTTTTATTTTTCCTCTTTGTTTGGAATTTATATTTTTTATTATTATTTTTACAATGATTATTTTTTTTTTTATTTATCATTTTTATTGTGATATTTTCCTTAATATTATCTTCAATTATTTTTTTCGCCTTCTTTATTCCATCACCACTATCAGTATCAGTATCGCCTTCATGGTTCTTATATATGTTGCTTATGTTTATTTCAACGTTATTATTTTCATTACTAACATAATCATCATCATTATCATCTCCGAGTAAATTATTATTGATATTGTTGTAGTTGCCATAAGATTCATAAGGGTTTTGTGGAAGGAGGTTGGGATAAAAACCTAGAAAACAATAAAAATGAAATCTAATGAAAACCATTATAAAAATGTAAAAAAATCATTATCTTGATGAAATGATAATAAAAAAACAATAATAACAGAAATAAAAAAATAATAACTTCCGCCAGAGTACTGAGGAGTCCGGTAGGTGAAGCCGTTCATAGGGTAGGGGTCTTTGCCTTTTATTAATACTTCCATTAGTTTTTTCGTTTATTGTTTTCTTATAATTGATATCATTTTTATTAAATATAATTTGTATTAGAATAAAATTGATGAAGTTACAGAATAACCAGCCCAACAATAGAACTGAAACGTCTGAACATAACGAATGAAACATATAAACTAACTAAAGACGTCAAAATGTGGAGGAGGAATAGGTGGAGGCGCAGAAGATTGAGGTGGGATGGGTAGAGAATTGGAAGGTTGAAGTGGGATGGGTGGAGAAGCGGAAGGTTGAGGAAGGATAGAGGTGGAAGGGGCGGATGGGTTAAGACTCAGTTGTCCGTAGCTGTATGCCAGAGCAGGAGTCAGTGGGGTGGGAGGGAGGGCTGTCTTGCTTATCATGGTATCTGGCCTTGCAAGTCCAGTTATTGAAGGATTGATCACGTTTGTTTCCAAGTTGAATGTCAGCTCTTCTAATGGCTTTTGGTTTCTGAGGTAGGTGGTTGTGTGTGTGTTAGTAGAAAAACTTATATAATTTCAAATTAATATCATAACTTAATACTTATTATTTTTATTATTCATATTTTCATCAGTTTCTTGTTTAATTCATAGTTCCAAATCTATTTAGGATACTGAATCTTTCAACAAGAACATGGAATCTTAATGATGCATACTAAGCACTTCTCAATATAAAGCCACTACCGCTCAAACTGATGTTCTTATTATTATAATTTTTATTATTTATATTATTTTGATGTTTTATTTTTTTTATTGAGTTTGAGTAGAACCTGGGAGGCTGCGGCAGGAAACGGATTATTGATGATTTTTCTTCTGTATGCTTGTCGTAGTTCATGAACCTTAAACAACAAAAATAATAGTAATAATGATTCGTTTTAAATCCTATAATATTTAAATTATGAGTTTCAATATTATGTAGCAAATCGGTGTTGTATCGACTCGGTTGCCTTATCTTGTTTTTCGTAGAACTGAAACTACAATTCCCAAACAACTATCCTACGGTCAACTCGAGAATATAAATTTGGAGTATCACAAACAGTATTAAAACGGTTCTAAGAAGCGTTTGAAAGACTTCAACATGGACGTTATCAGTGAATGATTACAACAAGTTAGCTTGGCGCAAAACGAGCCACAATGGCACAAAAGTGGATCCCCACTCAATAGAGTCCAGAAAGGTGCTTGACTGATGTGTCACCTAAGAACACACCCATTTTGCTCTTTAAATTTACATTGTTTTTTTTATCATATTTGAAAGAGAATTAGCATCACCTTACCAGACTAAATGAATATTACTTAATAAACAGTTTTAAGCTAAATATAGGACAAAACCTTTTAAGAATCCTTTTGAAGAAGGCTTTTCTATCCGAGCTCGACCCCTGTGCAGATTTGTTGAATAATTTTCAATAATTTAAATTTATAATATGCTATTTTTGCTTTTTGTTTCCAAGCATTCAAGTCTCTAGCATATTTTTGTGTGAAAGTTGCAGAATTATTTTAATTTTTCAAACTTTGTTTTTGTTTTTTTGAACTTATTTAATACATTCATAAACATAAATAAAAATCAAAATTTATTGAATGACAAATCAAAATTATTATAAACATCTAAATTAACTTTTAAAACCTACAAATTCACTCCTATTCTTCTTAGGGTCCTCAAACACCGAACAAGATTCATCGTCAAGGCTATGGTCAGAGATTTTTCTTTTGTTGTAGCTATTTCTACTACCACAACAACTCAAATGTGAAGTTGTCATTTTATCATACAAAATGTTGAAATCGCTGTCTTCCCCTGCGTCGTGGTCTTCAAAGCGCACCTTATTTGATGTTTTCTGACTCGAGCTGCAGATGGGCGTACGACTTGACGGCTGTTTTCTCCTATGCCTGCAATGACAAGCATGTGACTTTCTGTAGCAATGGTTGTCTTCGTGGTGCTTACTGGGCAGAATGAAAGGAGCATCTGATGTGTGGCGGTTTTTATCCTTCTGGAAGTGGCTGAAGCTATCATTACTGCCACAATCGGTGGTGTAGCTACCACTCCAGAAGAGAGAGTCATCTGACGCAGCATCATTGTAACGAGGTTTTCTAATGAAGGAATCATTACTAGAGTTCCTTCGACGTTTTTTTCTGTCTTGTTTCTTTTTTAGTCGGATGCTGTCTCGAGAGGCGTTGTTACGACTTACATTCTCTATCTGTTCAGCTTGCATGTATATCCCGGGATATAGTTCTTCTATCTCTTTGTTTTTATTTTGGACATATTCGTTTGGTTTGTCTTGAAGATAAATTTTTTTATGTTCTAACATAGAATCATATGTCTCCTTAGAAGTGGCTTTTTCTAGTTCTTCGATACTATCATATGCTTTCCAGTAATGTTTTCTATTCCCACCAACAGATCTGCGGATGGAATCACCCAGTGAAGATGGAGTGAGTAGATCTTCTCTAGCGAAGGTGGTGTTTTTGAGCTGACGCAGGCTGGAGATGCAGTCAATCTTTCGTAGCTCATGCATTTCTTCCTTCTCATTCTCCTTCTGGAGTTCCAGAAGTTTTTTTAAGTTTACAACACTTGAATTTTTTTTGACAGGAAGTATGTTTTTAAAAGTGAAACAATTTTCAAACTTTTGGATATTTTCCAATTTATCTGTTTTTGCTCTGTTCACAAAATACTCCGGTTCTCGTATCATTTCGTCGTTTTTGAAATTGCTCGTTTCTTCATGGTAACTAACGCTTCCTAAACTTGGCTCAAGTTTTGACTCACTGCCACAGAAGATAGAACTGTCATACTCCTTTTGCTTCTCTCGCGTCTGTATGTTGTTGAAGGCGTTCTCATTTTTTAACGATTCTTCATCGAAATTTTTGTTGGTGTTCACATTGGTGTTTTTATATTTGAATTTGTTTCTTTTTGAATTTTTTTTCTTCTTTTTTGTTTTAGTTACCAACAAATCTTTTCGTAACTCGCTCAAATTTTTATCAATTTGGAAAAAGTTCTCTTCAATTTTGCTCATATTTTCTTTTATTATTTCGCTAGTACTACTGGGCAAGAAATTGGACGCAGTTTCAGGAGGGCCTAGAGGAGGTAAAGGATACTTTTCATCATATTCGTTAAGAATAATTAACTTCTCCAAAGACTGGTATGATGGAGGTGGGTGTGGCTCTGCAGAAATTGGTGCACCTGATTGGTTAATGTTACGAAGCTTTGAATTTAGCTCAAATGAAGAAGTCCGAGAATCAAATGAGGGTATAAACGAGGCGAGTGTAGGTTCCTTGATGTTTGTTTCATTTCTGTTCTGAAAAGACAAAAACGTTGATAGAGATGGTTGAGTGGGAGCCAAAGTTAGGTTATCTTGTGGCAGAGCTGGAAACTGGACTGTTGTAAAAGAAATTGGATTTTCGATGGAAGGAATGCATGGAAAAAGTGAAGGAGGGGAGTAAGTGAGAGTAGGTACGTGTTGGAAAAGCAAAGAGTTCAAGTCAGGTGCTGATTGGATTGAGACTCGAGGCAGGTGAGAGTTGTTGGGGGTCATTTGAGAATCCAAACAAGCTTTGTAAAGATCCACAGATGGAGTAACAAATTTTGGTGTACTAACTTCACAAATTTTTTTGTGGTTGTCCGCCTCAAAATCTTCAAACATATTTCCCGGTTCTATAGCTTTCAGGTTGTAAATCTTACTGAGTTGGCTCTGGTACAGTTGTGGTATGCAATTACTAAGATTGCTTGGGCAGTCGTGATTTCTCACTGTCCAATCTCTGTCGATTATGTTGTTCTTGATGTTGAGTGTGTTGTTGTTTGTGTTGAGTGTGTTGTTGTTTGTGTTGAGGGTCTTGTGGTTGTTTCTGTTAAATTGGTTGCTCATGTTGCTATTGTTTTTGTTTTCATTGTTTTTTGTCTTCATGTCTCCGCCATTATTATTAGCATTTTTGCTATAATAAACATGAGATTCAACTGCATTTATATAAAGGTGTTTTTCACAAACAAAATCGCTGTTATTTCTAACGTTACCATTGTTATTTCTACATTTGATGTTTTCATAAGAAAAGCGTTCGAAAAATTTTTTTTCTAGTAAATCGTCTAAACCAGGTACCAAACGATTTTTATTTTTTTTGAAATAACTCATTTGCATTTTTTTATGACATTTGTGTATTTTTATATTTAGATAATTTTTTATTTTATTCGTAAATCTTTTTTCTTTCAAGTTTTTTGTTTTTCTTGTTTATATATTTTTTGGAAAATTTTCTGCAATTTTTAAAATTAAATTCAAATAAAATTAATTTTTTTAAGAAAATTTACACATATTTTTCACCAGCAAAACGCAAATACTAATAGAAATTTTTTATAAAAATTGATAACCAACATCACAAATAATGAAAAAAACAATTATAATCTAACTTTTTATCAATGTGTGGACAAAATTAAGTTGGTAAGGTTTTCTGTGGCTTTATTTACTTCTGGGATGTTTACAGAAGCGTCAGATAAAAATAAAGATTTTTTATATTTAAAAAACAAAAACATCCGTTTATATTCTTTGTATCATTTATCAGAAAATTCTCAAGATGAGTTTTTTCTTATAGAAGCTTGAACTTTATTTTTGTTAAAAGTATAATCCACTAATTTTTTTTTTTATACACTTTTTTAAAAAATGAATTTTGGTTTTTGATTAAAAAAAATTTTTTTTGTACAGCTTCAGTAAAAAAAAATTTTTTAATAAATTAGTTAACAAAATCAAAAGTAAATTTAGCGCTGTGCCAAAACATACTTCAAAAGAGCAAAACTTTTTCCGTTCGTGACGCTCGGCGATATTTTTAATAGAATTTCTTCTTTTCATGGTATAATTTAATTTAAATAATCAACATAATTAAGGACAATTAGATAATTTCATAATTTAAAAGATTAAAAGATTTAACATCTTCAACGAATATCCGTACGGTGAGTACTTTCATTCATTCGTTTGTAGTACTCGTATGGTTTAATATTATGAGTTTTAACAAATAAAACTATCGTTCAGTATAATTATTTTGAAAACACTGTATAGCTAAAAAAAATTGAAATTTTGAGTTTTCTATGTTTTCAGAAACAAAGCCTACAATTACACCAAACGACTTCGTCAAAATCTTTTTAGACTACGGAAAATAAAATGGAAGAAGAAGAAGAAGATATAATTGCGGACTACACTTTGACATTAGAAGACTTGACGTCGAATAGCAAACCACACATAAACGCATTAACAATCCTTGCTGAAGAAAATCAGAAAGAAGCTGACAAAATCGTGATGGCGATTGAGAGTAGATTAAAAGAGGTGTTTTCTTTTGTTTCTAATTTTAATCATTTATTAAATTGTTTCTAAATCTTAAGAATCAATACAGATATTTTGTAAGAAATGTTTTGATAATAAAATAATCAAATATCTCATTTTTTGCGTGTCGTTTTTCTATAATATTTAAAAAATTTCATCAAGCTTTTTAAAACTTCATATACTATACTATACCTATACTCTACATGAAAATATTTCTAGAAAATCCTAATGTTTTTTATCAAGTTATATCAATACAATAAAGTTTATTCCAAACAACTTTTTTAGTTCAAAATTTATCTAAAACATAGTATTATTGTTAGAAAAACTATTTTCATGAATATTCATACTTTAATTATTTTATTTACCTGAAACTGATTTTTTTTTAGCTTGATTGAATAATTCATAGTTAGATGTTTATACATAAATAAATTTTTCAATTCATATACTCAGATTTATAACACACCACATCTAATCTTAAATCATAATTCAAAAATGTAATCATATGAAAGTGAAACACAAAGTTTTTAATATCAAAGTCTAAAATTAGCAATAAAGTCTACATTGTTAGTTTGAAATATTTTTGGCATAAATATTATTGTAATTAAATAACAGTTTATTATAAGCCATTTCACTTTATATTATTTTTTTAAATGAATTTTATTTTCAAAATGAATTTATTAATTTTAATATTTTATTGTTTTCAAATAAAAACTTAAATAATTTTTTAACTATTAAAACCAAACAGTGAATGCCTCAAAACCCAAATATTTCTGTTTTTATTCTATTTCTTGTAACATCATTACTATTATCTTTGGGACTTTTCAGTCTTTCCAAATATATCTATTTCACAACAAAATTGTTTGCCTATTACTTCTATTTTTAATATCACAAGACTACTAAAAATACATAACTGTTATACATCAACTACTATCATTCCATCACAAACCCCTACACCAATTAAGCACAACCATTGTCATTACCATATCTTTATGCCACTAATTTCATCATTAAAAAATACCCACCACTACACAGGTGCCAGCCAATGAGAAATTGTATTTGTTATACCTGATTGACTCAATCATTAAGAATCTTCCACACACTTCCTATCTCAACCTTTTCAATAAGAATATTGTGGCTCTCTTCACTGATGTGTTTGAGAAGGTTTGTAGCATTAAAATTCTATCTTGATCATCTATTTATAGCAGCTTCTCATTCCAGGGTGTTACTGCATTTTTGTTTGCATTTAATTTCATTTTTATTATTTTATCTAAATTCACTTAAATTATTGTTTTTATATTAAATTTATGTATATAATTATTTCATTTTCACATACAACTATAGGTTGATGAACAGACTCGTGTGAACATGTTTAAGCTTCGACAAACATGGCCTCAACTTTTTCCCAACAATACTCTTCTTTCATTGGATGTTTCTGTAAAATGTCTTGATCCTCACTGGCCAGTTACAGCTCAGCAACCTGGTGATAATGTTGTGGGATTGGATGGGAAGGAGACCACTAAGGTGGAAGTTGTAGGACAAGTAGTCACTTCTGGAGTCAAAACATCAACTCCACAACAAATAGTTTCACAACATCTGCTGCAAAAGCAACAAATGAACCAACAAAAACATCTAAATTCACAACAGCAACATTTGGTGCAACAACAACATATAATACAACAAAATCTTGCCTTACGACAACCTTCTACTCCGCTCATCCAACCAAACTTGTCTCATATAAACCCAAACTGCCTGCCCTTACCAAGGCATTCCCTTCCAAGCCATGTCTCTAACATCCACATCAACCCAGCCATCTTCAAACAGGTTAACATCAGTTTCTCATCATCATCATCATTTTATCTCTTCTTTTTTCTTACAGTATGTTTTATTCCATCTTTATGTACTTCAGGTTTTTATTAAAATTTTGTTGGTATCCTATTTTAACATTACATTATGTTGATAGTGATATTGCTGTTTATATTCATATGAGGTAATGATTGCGGATACTTCATGTCACATTTAAAAGGTTTAAAACGCTCCCAGTCTACTTATCAAAAAGTGACATTTTTTTTTCTATTGAACGCTGTTTAAATATGTGAAACAAATGGGCCATTTGATATACTGCTATGGAATATATGCTCTGCCATGTGCTCACATTTCCTTCTAATTAAGTTATAATCAAAATCATGGAATGAAGCTGAATTAGGTGCTGTTAACTTAAACAGTGTCTACAAATATCTTGACTGGAACCTTACATCTACCTCCCAGATTGAGATCATTGTAATATTCAAACTCACATGTATATGTTTTTTCACTGCCAACTCGACCCTCATTTCTCTAATTATTCAGCTGTGTTTTAGATGTATCTCCATCATATATATATAATTAATTTTCATCTTTAGACAATCAAAATTATTAATGAGTCTCAATGATTTCTTGATATGCAACTTTATCAATTTTTTCAAGGTTATCTATGTTTATTTTGAGGGAGTTAATGTCATTTATTAAGCAATATTGTTTGAATTGGTTTGTAACATTAAAAGTTGCAACATTCATTATTACTGTCATAGATGTATCCATTCAAGCTAATTTTATCAAACTAGCGTCATAATATTGCCTATAATTTATGTCAGACTGTCTTTTGTACTCTGCCTTTTCGATATGTAAGGAATTCTCTTCCCTTTATCACTCATTTTATAAAAAATTGCATTTGTGTTCACTTGTATGTTCTTTCCACCATTTGAGGCCCACAGGCCAAATCCAATCAATCCACTAGTTAGATGAGTCAACTTTTGATCACTAGGAGAATTTGGTTTGTTGTTGGACATTCGAGTGATATTCAATACAGAGTTACACATATGAATGATCGTGGCATATAATTGATTTAATGAAGTTCTTCTCTACTTTCCCCATTCAAATATTTGATAAAACTTTCAATAGAGTCCTTAATCAATGGGGAATTTAAGTTGTAATCTAGATTGTTTAAAAATTTCGTTGTTGTATCTTTTGAGTCCATCACTTATGGGATTTCCGTCAATGAGAAACAGGTCATCCTCATCCAAAATCCTTGATTTAAGAAATAAGGATCATATTCCTCATTTCTAGCCATTTTGAACTTGTGATCAATTTGAAATTTGTTAAGGCTTAGTTTTTTTCATATCTTAACTAAGGTGACACTTAAAAATATAACCATAAATGGATTTCTTGGTGTGCTAAAACAGCAGTAAAATTGATAAATATAAAAGAATATAGGGCTATTCTTTAGCATCTCAACTATGACATAATATAAAATGTGGTTAAAATACGGCGTCAAGATGTTATTTGAGGAATGATCTGCAGATTGAAAGATCTAAATTCAAGATTGAGTAAAAATAAAATTGATTAAGATCAAAAAAAAATAGTCGTATTATTCACAATTTGGTTAATTTTATAAAAGCAATCATAAATTAAGGAAAAAACATAGAGTTCAAGTTTTGAGTCAAAACATGCCTCCTCTCCATCAACTTTCAGACTTGACCCACCTTGTCCTTTAGGGACAAGACTTTAGTGCCATTTTGCTGCTTTTTAATGACAGTCTTTAGTGGGATTTCTTCATGAGTGTCCCTTGTCTTTCTGTTCCTCATAAAACATCCTAATGACCAACACAGACACCACCTGGGGGGTAAAACATTTTACTCATGCCGAAATGGATCTTTACAGGCACATAATCAGTGATTGCCATCTCTAAGTTTCAATTATTGATTCTGTAAGCTCTTCCATGTCTTGGTCTCCGGGGAATCATGATTAAGTGTCAACAGATATTTTCCCAGTGGCCTTTGCAATCTTGACCGCATTTAAGCAAGATAGTGTTTGTGAGATGTCAATCTCGTACTTGGTTTCCAATGCGGAACTTGATAAGCTTCTTGGGGCTACAATTGTAGCATTGTTGAGGCATTCAGGCACACTCTTAAAGATATGTTCTTGGTCTAACGCTGTAATAGATGCCCAGATCCCTGTCTGAAATCTGTATCCTTCTTTTCCACACACTTTCATCTTGCAAATACTTTGAATTGGAAGTGGATCATGGCCCTCAATTATGATTAAAGAGTTCTTGTTGCACTGGACCTTTTTCTTTCGGTCTATGTTTCCAACTCCATCTACTGTTTCGACCTCGAACCTTTCTGAAACATAATATGCAGTTGCTGGGGTGATTTGACATGCAGGAACATACTCTCTTTTAGGTAACCAAATGGTTGAGTCTGTGCTAGTAGAACAAGGGGACTGCTGGCATCTTCCTCCGAGAAATAAGGGATTTACATATGATTCATCATATATGTCATAATAAGCTTTGTGAGAGGTGATTTTGTACGAAATTTTTTCATTGGTCTTTGTGTCCATCCACCGACACCTTTTCATCGGGATCTGTGGACCTTGATCCAATCCATTTATATGGTCCTTCAAGGCATCCTTGCATTGAGATGATTCTGATTTCACATATAATATTCTTTTAGTTAAAGTCTCTACGTTGAAGAAATTCCTATAACACTCAACTATTACTTTAGGAAAATTGTCTGGCTATACCCAAACTTCTCTTCATTTTAAGGTGCTTCTCTAGCTATCGCGAACATGCGCTTCTAATAAAATATGAGCAAACACTTAGAGAGGAGCCGCCAAAATTGGAAATATTAATTTTGATGACGCAGGCTGGTTGCAAGCAAAACTTCCGGTTAGACATGGGGGAATTGGTCTTCGATCTTGCACTTTCAGCTTACCTCTCCTCACGCGTAGCATGTCGGTCTTTGGTCTCTGATGTTCTCAATAGCACTAACGGACACCGGTCAGAGGTCGAATTCGTTGCAGCGACAAAAGCCTGGGTTGAAAAAGATCTTCAGATTTCCTCCAACCCTGAATTCCAACGCAATTGGGATGAATCTATGTGTAAAGCGTTTTTACAGCCAATTGGAAAAAAATGAACTAACACAAACTTGCTTCCTTAGCTTCTTCTCAAAATTGCTCCGGTGCCTGGCTGAACTGTTTGCCAAACTCAGCGACGGGCGGGCTTCTACACGACGAATCTTTCAAAATTGCAATATCCCTTCGTCTTGTATTGCGTTTATGCTCGCCGCACAAATGTCGTTGCGGAGCTCAAATAGACTTTCTTGGCAGACATCCGTTATCCTGCAAATTAAATGCTGGACGTATTCCTAGACATTGCGCATTGAACGATTTAATCAAACGTGCCTTAAACAAAGCTTGAACCAGTTGGCCTTGACAGATGAGACGGCAAACGGCCTGATGGGCTTACCATTTTCCCTTATAAGGCTGGAAAATGCCTCATCTAGGACGCTCAGGCAATTCGCTGTGCGGTGTCTTCTTAGTTTGTCATATACTTGTGTTTCGTTCTAACTTGCTTATATATATATATATATATATATATATATATATATATATATTACATTATTTTCGTTAGTTAATTTCGTTCCATATTTAGTTTTTAGTTAATTTTCTATTCTCATATAACTTTATATTCTCTTTTTTTAGATTCAATTTTGTCAATATTTTTGAAAATAAATACATGTGTTAGTTAAAAAAAGGTTAATATTATATATATTTTTTAATTGAGATTTTTCTGTAAAAACAACAAATCTAAAAACCATAAAGTCTTAAAACTGCAGAAAGATGTACTGGGTGGCTTTAAGATGAGTTTTTATGTTTATTTTGCATGTTTTTCATACCTGTATGTACCTGTGCCATATACACAAGTGCCAATTACTATTTTAATTCTATGAGATTTTAAGACACCATAGTCTAACAGTATCAATATTATAAATAAGTTTTTTTTTCACAGAACAAACTGATATTGTTGTTTTCTAGTCTGTAATAATATTATTATCTGATGTTTATTGTTGTTTTTGTAGTACTGCCACATCTACCTCATTGTATCTAAATTCTGTGATACAATTCTATTTGATCCTTATATATCAAAAGGACCTTGAAAGTGTACAAATATTTGTCATCAGATAGTTTTTGACCTTTTCGAAATCAAATTTTTTCTATCATTAGTCCTTTTATTTTTATTATTTATCTACTCTTCATTGGAAATCATTTGTATTGGTAAAGCTTTTTGGCATACAGACATGGGTTTTTCGCAAAATACTGACTTACTGCCATCTTTTGACGTCATTTTCACTGCTAGATTGCTTGTATACTTTCCATTTATAATAATCTTGAGTCAAAAATACTGGTATTCTTTAATTCTTGGCAGTCTGGGTAACAACTAAGTGACTCTTGTCAAATCTTTCTCGTATTACTTGTATCTTTTTTTGTTCTGATACTTAGCAAACTCTTCCAGCTAAAATATTTCTTTTTTTTGTATTTTTAAATTTAAATTTAATTTTTTAAACTATGATTCCACTTATAGCATATTTGCTTAATTTTTATACCAGGTTTCTCGTTAATATAAATTAAAAGGCTTATATACAGATATGTATGAAAAATCTACTACGTTACGTATTTATATTATGGCTAATATCTTTTTAATTTTTTTTAAATACAAGTGTTTCAAGTGATTTGATGGTAAACTTATCCATTTACTTATCATCTCATTTTGAAGAAAATTAAAATATTGATATTAATATCAATTTTCATTTTTTTAAAATTTTTGAGAAAAATTGGCGTAGCACCCTGTGAAACCTAATTATTCGGGCCACTTATGATCGATTTGCGATTCGAGATCATGAATTTAAAACCTCGATCTCTCATAGAATATTAAAATAGTACAACACTTGCTAGTAAGTGAACAAAAAAAAATGGCGATGTGTTTCGAAATGGAAAATAAAAAATCAATATTTTAATTTAAATATGTATTTTTAAATCACGTGTTATCTGCATACCTAAAACCTTTAGCATCGCATGAAGATTATTCAAATGTCGATCTTGTTTAATATCGTTAAAATCTCAATAAAAAACCAAAAATTAAATATTGACTTTAAGCACTAAAATTAAAAAGTTTAAAAAAAGAAACACTATAGGTTTTAGAAAGAGTAGAAATACATTCGAAGACATCAACATAAGCTCATTTTCTTGTATCCACAAGCCAACAAGGGTTATTGAGTCACAGGGGTCTTAATGGCTCTATTGAAGAACTTATTTTCAGCCAAAAAACACATTCTTCATCCCATCCAGATAGGAATAGATTATCAATTTCAGACAATACACCTTCATCATTTTTTTTCAAGGCTGATGCATTTGGCAATCCATTTTTGCTCAAGGCTTTTTTTTATCATTTTTTACTTGAATGATTCCCTATTCTATATTGGTGTAATCTCTATTTCTAGACTAGTCGCAATTTTGAAATGAAAGACTAGCTTTTGGATCTGAATCTTTTTTTTGTTCTCTAAATCGATGGAGATCATATTCTTGAGAGCCTTAACAATGATCTTTTTTATCTTACAGGCTTGATTTATTTTCAGTTTTGTTTTCAAGCTTGAAGGATAGTCAACCAGAGGAATTTTTGTCACGTCAGCTGGCTTGTTTGCCTTCAACGTCATAAGAACAAAACATTACCACCTGATTTCAGACAATTTTTCGAGTTAATTCAATCCAATCTAATCAAGTCAATAAAGTAAGTTATATTTTCAAAGCTCCGAATATCTTTAAAAATATGTCACTAAAGTAGTTTTGATGTTGGTTACCTACTGGAGACATCATTGGGCATCATGAATGGACCCTTTCAAGTTACATTTTGAGGCATCGTTCCAACCATTTAGAGTTTTTGGGTTTTGAATATGTAATTAAAAGATTAAAACGAGAAAAACATTAAAGAAAGCCGTTGATTTGCGTGTAAACCTTAGTTACGGTTGCCATGTCTCAGTTCAATTCCATTTTCCAGTTATCTTTCCATGATTTACATGTAAAAACATTTTGCGTTGAACTCGATGGTTCTAAACCTTAGCAAAATAATCAATATTAGTAAGGGGCTCAAAGAATCGTACAAAATTAGTTTTTTGTTGAAGACGTTATGTATTTATGGTATACTGTAGTTTTCAAGGTTGAATCAATTGAATTTTTTTGAAATAAATCACCTTTTGTTGAATTGTGATATATTTTTGAAATTATCACCAAAGACTTCATTGTTTTTGAATCGTTTTTAAAAATTATTTAATAATTTATACGTTTTTGTCAATAAATTTACATCCAATTAGTGTCAAGTTTTTTGAAAAACTTCAAATATTAAAAATAATTTCCAGTCTTTCACCAACCTATTTGAAATATCTATCTCATCGTTATAAATAAAATGTCTACGATTGGTTATTGAGTTGAATATAGTTCAGGGTTTTATTGTATTCTTATACTATTGCCACCATGTAGGATCTGATACAGTTCGTTATGAGTTTATTGCGATATTGGTACTATTATTGCGTGCTGTATTTCTTGCTTAATTCATTTGAAATTTTGTTGATTTCCATTGCATTTACTGTTCATATTTTGAATTCAATAATAAAACTGCATTTATTTAGCAACTCCATTGATTTACACCATACTCACATCACTGCACCACATTGTATATAACTTACCACACTGATATAACAATTAATAACACTACAATGATAAATAAGTCGATTGAATTAATGTAGCTTAATCTTGAATAATAACCACACTACATCACTGAAAGTTAGAACTCTACACTGCCCTAGTAACCATACCATACTAAATAATTAGTGTTTCCACTCAACCCATTTGTGCCCCTGATCTCACAATAACAATTTTAATAGATATTCTTTCATATTTATACAAGATTATTGAATTAGGCTTTTATAAACGTTCACATAATATATGATTGGGAAAAAAAGAGAATTCGATACACAAGCTCAAAAAATGGATCTGCTCAAATATAGAAGAGAAATTAGCTGATCTTGTTGAAGTTTTTGCCCAGTGATCTCACTTATTTTTTTTTCAAAATTTGACTTTAAAAAAAATTTCATAAAAAATTTACTACCACTAAAATTTTTGGCACAAATGGGTTAATACGGTAAATTTTAAGTAATCACTACACTAGTAACATATGAAAATTAGTTCATCAATTAGAATATAACCAAATGTATAACTACACTAGTTTAATTGACATATTAATTGGCACTACACAAACCTAGTATACCACAAAAACACCCACAACTAAACGATTAAGAGCTTATTGGAGAGGTGGTTATAGTGAAACTGATCTTGCAGGGTGCCATAAAAGACAGTCAGAGAGTAGATAAACATAAGCACACGAGTGATGTTGCTGATGTCAAGAAGGATACTCCTGCAGGCGACGTCGTAAAAAACAAAATGGCGGATAAAAAAAGCGGGAAAACTAAAAAACTTGGGTTGAGAGACCCAAGAAATGAAGTTCGAACCCATTCGGCTGAGAATATTAAAAAAAGAAAAATGCCTGATGTTGACAAGAAGAAAGAGAAGAAAGAAAAGAAGGAAGTAAGAAATGAAGAGGCCAAAGAGGAAGAAGGTGATGAAGTGTTGAGTGAGTCTCAACTGCGAAGCCAACTGCTGGCCAAGCAGCAGGAACTTCTACAACTACAGTGGAAGAGGATCGAGATGCAACTTAATACAAAACAAAAACAAACTAATGATGAGGATGAAGACACCCGCCTCAAAGAAACATCGCCAGAAAACACAGATCACAAGGAAGATAAACAAAAATCAGATCGATGCTTGAAGCAAGAAGCAAGGAAGAAGAATATGGAGGTGGCTAGATCCCTGTTGAATAAGTTCAAGGGGGCTGGCATTAACCCACTCAAAAACAAGTCGAGTGCCAAGAATGATAACAGGGGTAATGACAGTAGTGGTGGTGATAAAGATAGTAAAAATGTTGATAAAATGTTGACATCAGCCAACTTAAAGGGATTTGTTATCCCCAAAAAAAACAATAAAATGAATAACAAAAATAATAACGATAAAAATAATGAAAAAAACGTTAAAAAGAAACAAATTTCTGAGGAAAACAATAAGAATAATAAAAAAAGAAAAAATGTGGATGGGATTGTGTCAGATCCTAGACTGAAGAAGCAGAAGAAAAGCAAGAGTGAAGATCGAACTTCTATCTCACCTGATATCAGGTTCTTTTATTGTTATTGCTTAGATTATTCCATTTTTTTTTATTTCTCTTATTAACGTGAGCTTTAATTTTAACTAGTTATTCAAATATTCATATCAATGATAGTTATTATCTAGATTTTATATATGCATTTGGAAGTTATCAACTCAAGATTAATACTTCCTTAACACAAACAACTTTTCGGCCCGCATAGCTCAGCTGGTAGAGCGTTAGACTAGTTATCTAAAGTAACCGGTTTCAATCTCGCGCGGGCTGACAATTATACTCACAAGGAGTGGCGGCCTGTAATCATCTGTTGAGCTAACGAAACCCCAATATGGGGCGACTAAAAGTCGATCTAAAAAAAAAACAAATAAAATTAGTCCTTTTGCCATCTTAATGCTCAAAAATAGAACACAAACTCTTCCATCACAGGGACTTGTTTGGTAATGAGGATAAGGACCACAGGTTGAAACCCAAGGCTCTGCTGCCTCCACCCTTGCCATCCTACCTCTCTCCACAGTCTCCTGCATGCACTCAAGCTTCTGGGTGGGCCTCATTCAAGGCCTCTCACCCATCCAACTACACTTCTAACTTCCACCCATTATGCCACCAATATCACAACACACCAAGCACCAATGAAGCTGATAATGCCAATAATAATAAGAAGAGGAAAGCTCTACTACCAACGCCTGAATTACTTGTAGATAAATTGAATGAAGATGATAAAGAACAATACAACATGACTGGCAACAAACAAATGACAGATCAACAGCGACATGACCACCTTCGGCAGATCCAAGTGGAGCTGGTTCGAGAGAGAGATCGGCTACAGAGCATGGATGGTGATGTGCACACCCCGATAAGGGAGTTTAAGAGGAAGATCAACATGAGAAGAGATCTACTTGATGAGGAAATGTTGGGTATGTACAGGGAGAGAGTGGAGATTAGGCGTTAGAAAGGTGAATGGTATTAAAGGATGAATGAGTCAAATAAATGCAATTTAGAATATATCCATAAATAAGTGGACTTTTAATTATTTATTTTCACTAATCACGCTTGTAGTTGTATTGGCCTTGACTACTTTTTCACTTATTTTATATAATTCTTTCATTTTCATTCCATGCATCAACCTCATACAACCACTCACAGACATGGAGAACCCTAAATGGTACAACCAAAATAGTGGTTTCAACAACCCTCCCCTTCTGCCAGCTCCTCCCAAGTTCAAGTCCAACCATTATGAAGGGTACAGACATCGACCCCATGTGAGAAGAGATCTCTCTTGGGACATCCATCACGACAATGAAGGCTTCAACAAAGGAGACAAGTATTATAACCAGGAGTATGAAAATTATCGAGGTTTCCCATCTCGCCATCCTCTTCCTCCTCCTCCTCTTTCTAGACCTCCATACCCTCCTCACAACCTGATGAATGATAGGTTTTATAACAGGAAAAGGTTTGATGATTACGAAGATGGTGATTTCTATAGTGATTATAATGGTGATGAGTACTTCTTTGATGGTGATAACAGTAGCTTCAAAGGAGCTAGTAACCAAGAAAACGTGCCATTGATTAATGAGAGTAACCCACAATTCCAATCAAACAATCAAGGTTCAAACAATGACCAATCAAATGCCAATGTAAATTCATCTAACCAATCGAAAAACAACAATCCTGCTTCTAATATTGATGTCCAATCACTGTTCAGTAAATTAGTTGAATTTGGAATGATTGGTGGACAACCCGCCAAACAGCCATCAGCCACCAATGAAATTGTATGTGCTTATAGATCATATTTAATCATAACTTAATTGATTTCCAAATTAATCAACTGAGGCCATCTCAGCATTAAGCCTGCTACATTAGGAATAAAAAAATTATTTTGAAAAATAATATAGATAATAAGAATACAAACAAATAATAAAAACAATAAATAATAATATAAATAATAAGAATAAAAATAAATGATAATAATATAGATAATAAGATACCCAACTGTTTGAAGGTTGAGAGTAAAGTGAGAGAGTTGCCAGACCTCACCACTTTCGATATGACCCTCCTTAAAAAGTATCTTAGTTATTTTAATATCATAGGAAGAACATTACTATTATCAGTGTAAATAATAGTATGCATAATATTTCTATGAAAGTTTAATACAAATAAAATAATGAGTTGAAGCTTGAAAAATTATCTATATTAACAAACACTAATCCAACGTGGTTCAATACATTTCATCTAGACGAAAACTATCAACATCAACTCAGATCGTACAGACCTATTCCCTTGTTTTATCAACCCTCCCCTTCTTCCTCCTCTTCTTCCTCATGCAAGAGTTTCCAATGCAGTTCATGTGGTCTGACCTTTCCTCCCAGAAGCAGTACTGGTGCTCTCATCAATCAGAGGTTTGTGTGTTTTGTAAAGTTTATTTGTGTATGTGCGTATGTGTTTTTGGTATAATTTTTTACAGTTGAAAACACACACTCACACACAGGTACAAGACCCACCTGGATTGGCACTTCAACAACAAGAAGCAGAAATACAATGGAATGAGAACTAGGAAGCTTTGGAAGTATTCCTTGGTACGTCATCGTGGGCATGAGAATCATTATTATTAGTGTTATTGTTATAATTTATTTTTTTTTGTGATGAATGATGTTATAAAAATTTAATTTTTTTTGGCTGATGATTGATTTTCTTTTATCAATGATGCTCACCATTATGCTAATGATCCAGGACTGGGTGCAGTCAAAGTCTTTCAACCCAATCTCATACATAAACTCTGACAAGCTGAATGCAGACCAAGCTGGTGAGGAGGATGAAAAAGACGATGTTTCTAATAAAGGTGATGATGATAAAGCATAATAAGTTAAATGTAATAGGATTGATACATCAAAAAGTATTGAATTAATATAAAATAGGGTAGAAATACATGAATAATAATAATTAAAATAATAATTACAACAGAAATTTGACAATAAACATTAATAATAACAATAATAATTATTGTAAATTAATAGAAATAATAAACCACAGAAAACCCAGAGTCTCAGGAGGTTAGGACAGATGATGATGATGACGTCATAGCAACACTCGCTTCCAAGAATGCTGATGACGTGAGTACATGATTGGTTGACGGGCTTTTATATATTTTATGATTATTATTACCATTCCAATCATCAACGTTATCATCACCTGTAGCCACAACTACACCCATTTTCATCATTATCCTACCACCATCATTATCACAACCTCTAACATCATCTTCACCATCATCCCACCATCTTTTACAGAGATGTCAGTTATGCAATGATAAGTTTGATTATTACTGGAGTGATCAGAAAGACGCCTGGTTATTGAGTGATGCAGTGCTACATGCAGACAGACTGCTGCATCGACTCTGCCTTCCTGATTACCTCAATGTGGGTGGTGGGGAGGGTGGTGGTGGTGGTTGTGGTAGGGGTGATGATCTCCTTCTATGTTGTTGTTGTTGTTTTGAGGGTTTTCTAGTTGTTTTTGAGCACTTTTTTATTATTTATGTTTTGATTTTATTAGTTTACTCTTATTCTTGTTTTTTTTTAATAATAATATTCTTTTTTGCAGATGATCTCCAACAACGAAGGATCGAAAGAAGCTGCGAAAAGTGAAAACGATAATGATAATAATAAAAATAATATCAGTGAAGTTGTTATAGACGTTAAAAATGATAGTTTTGGTAATGATGACGATAATAAAAATAATAAAAGCCGTGGTGATAATGATGTTGTTTTGGTTGATGATGATGATGATGAGGATGATGTTAAAATTTGTGAACAGAAAACAGATGAAATTGGTGATAACAATGATAATAAAATGATAGATAACGATATAAAAGATGATAATCTTGATAAAAACACCGATTTTGATAATATTCATTCTCCTCTCACTACTACTAATACTACTGATAATAATACTACCACTACTCTTACTACTACTAATACTGATAATAATAATAATATCACTACTACTTATGATGAATATAATACTACTAGTAGTGTAAATATTATCACTGTTACTCCTGACGATGAAACGTGACAGAGAATGGAAGTGTTAAGCTAAGCTTATCGTCCTCATCCAACTGTACTTTCATCAGTTTTGTTATTTTTATTATGCTATTATTTTTGTTATGTGTTTTTATTAGTTTATCTTATTTTTTTGTATGTTTATTTTATTTTAATCTTTTTTCAGTAATTTATGTTATTTTTTTTATACTTCTATATTCATTTTTTTTATATTTCTTTTTTTTTGTTTATCAAAATTATTAACATAGTTTTTTTATTGTATATTTTTATCATAATAATCACAAAAAATATGAAAAAAAATGTAATTAAGGGTTTTTGAAACACAAATGATATTCATCGAAGTTCTGAATAAACCATCATTCCTTGTTTTGCTTTAATAAAATTTGAGTTTCCCTGGTTTTGTGAAATGAGAATTTGAATGAAAACCGAGTCGAATTAAAATATTTTACCACAAATATTTTTTTCACAATTAAACAGACATCAATAAGCGGTATAACCCTGTGAAAAATAGTCTTTATTGCTGAATACAAATGTATGATGGAATACACGTGCTAGATGACCCAAGGTCAAGAGAGAATTGTGCCAAGGTTGGTTGGTTGACGATGGTTTTAGTTCTATTAATCTTCTCTTCTTAATTGTTATTCTATGATTTAATATTAATTATTGTTTTTTTTATCAAATATAAATATTCACGTGGTATTGTTTCAATTATTCGTGCTTCGAATCGTGTCTTACATAATATATTTAGGGGGTGCTTTATAGGACGCTGGTTTGAACTTTTATTCAAAAGATGAAGATCATTATCAAAACCGGAAATAAACGACTAAAGAGGAGTTTCAAATTATAAGCTGAATCCATGACGTCATAAAGAAATTATTGATTATGCTAATTCTAATATTATTATTTAAAATATCTGATAGTTGAGATGTATAAACAAAACTAAATAGAAAATTGCGATGCAAACTAAATTGATTTTTCATATTGAAAGTTATCATCACGGTCCCAGGCTCATTCATGCCAGCATGGGGTGAACAACTAATGAAGTCACTAAGAAATAATACTGAAAATCGAAAGAATAATCCTCTTATAAGAAATAATAATAAAAATGAAAACTAAAATATTAATAGAAACAAAGAACAAATATTGGATATAACCTTAACCGCCATAAGACTACACAGGTGCCGAGGCTCCAATAACTGAGTTTGGCAATATTGAAACAAGCAAAATTATTACTAGTGGAAATATTTTTGAAAATCAAAATTAAAAAACAAATAATTAAATCTCAAAAAAATGGAGAATAATGATGTTCAACTTACGAAAAACTTGGTGAAAATTCAAAAACTGTGAAACAGTGTCCTTATAATGAATAAAAATAATAACAATCTCAAAACATAATAAGATAAACTCAAAAGCTCAACAACAAATGAATCTATTAATAGATTTATGAATAACTAATATGGTGGGGGCATTATTATTAACAACGAAAATTTGTTGGTATTATTTTCTACCCCACTCTTACTTCTATGGTTTAATTAATATTATAACTAATTATATAATTATTAAAACTATTTGTTATTATTTATGTTATTTATTAATATTTATATTATTATTTTGATTTTATTTACTATTTTCATTATTATTATTGCAAGTTTTTCCTGCAGCTTCCAATGATTTCTGATACCTGTCAGTGTCAAGTAATATTAGCTACAACAAGCACAGTAGTAATGGGGATGAACAAATTTTAATACTGATAAGAGTGTTAACAGTCACAAGAAAAATAACAAGAACATAAAAACAACAATAATAATAATAAGTAACATTATTAATACAGACTTGTAAATCCGGTACAACTGCCAGTACCCAGTGAGAGCAAGAAAGAGGTTGACAGCAAACAAGTTGTAGTTCTGTGTAATAACAACACTATTATTATTCATAAAAATAAAAATAATATTAGAATAAAATGAAGTTTTTTCAAGTCTTATTCAGCTTGAAACTATTTCATAAGTTTAGCAAGGTGTCACAAGACTTTTGATAATGCCACTCACATTTTGTCAAACTTAGCATTTAAATATTATAATTATAAATGAATATTTTATTTAATCATAAACTTTAATATTAGTACCTTTATTAGCAAAAA
This sequence comes from Pterobdella sp. o SKG-2022, assembly GCA_964035795.1. Classification (NCBI taxonomy): domain Eukaryota; kingdom Metazoa; phylum Annelida; class Clitellata; order Hirudinida; family Piscicolidae; genus Pterobdella; species Pterobdella occidentalis. The sequence continues at coordinate 32,192,491 of OZ038320.1, forward strand.
AGCTAATGTATTATGGTAAGACTATACTTACTGAGAATTCTAGCTTTTCATGCTAATAGACATACTAAAAATTTTCTCCTAATATCGATTTCAATGGTTATTGATATTGCTCAAAAGTACATTAAAATGTCCCTGAAAAGTTAGACTTTTCATTTGTAATATTATAATTATTATACTTAATATTATGATGATTTAACCTTGGGTATGATCACAAGGCTGTATCTAGACCAAACTGTGCCTGAAAATAAAAATGAACTTGACAATAAAAAAAAAAAAATAATATGAATAAAAATAATAATAACAGAAAGAACAATATTGACCAGTGGCTGCTAGCACAGCAGACTGGGATGTAGAGAGTTTGTCAGCAGGGCGTGCATAATCCCCGAGACCTGCTGCAACCAGGGCCTGGTGATATTAATGATATTTCATTTAGTTAAAAAAATATTAATTTATAATATTATATAAATAAAATTTGAAATTAAGTGAATTGAATTATATAATTAAAATCAAAATACATGGAAATATTTGGTTTGATAATAATAATGATTGAGTTGTAATCATTCATTTAATTAATCATATGTTTGTGATTTCAATGTCATATGTTTGTAAGTTCACTCACCCATTTCCAAGTTGGTGCCCAGAAAAAAATAGTTTTAGGGCCTGGAAAAATAAGTTTGTATAGTGAATATACTTATGTATCTACTTGATATATTGTATATTAGTGGATTAGTTGGAAGATTTTGATGGAACTATCACCTGCTGGATGGCTTATGAAAGCTCTCAAAGACATTTTCTGCAACTGATGAATGTTTTTTATACACAAATTTTAAAAAATTTAATTCTAGCAAAAAAATTCTCAGAATTGATCGAAAATGAAATATAAATTTTTTTGAAAATTCCTAAAAATCGGTCAAAATTGCAAATATAATAAGCATTTGATGTTACAATTTTCAAAGATTTTTCGAATGATAATATTTTATAATTTAAATAAAATAGATACTCGACTTTGAAACTCTTACCGTCCTAAGAGTTTATGGCTAAAAGTGATAAAGCTCCGAATATAACATTAGTCTTGAAAAGGTAAAACTTATTTCTTTACTATAAAAATTTCATAAATTATATTTATGATTATTTTCATTGTGATAAGATATAATATTTGCCAATGCTTTATAAAAAATATTTAATGTTATTTTTGGATCCTGTTGTTAGTTTGATTATCATCATGATCATTCTCCCCACCAACCTCATTATCATCAACTTTTTTTGATTCATTTTTTAAAGTTAATTTTCTTATTTCCACGTCTACCCATGTCATTAAGGATTATGCTCTATTTTCTTCATCAAGCTCTCAAATTCTAGGTGCTTCCTTTGCTGAAAAAGCTTAGAAACCTAATTCAATTAAAAAATACTAATAAAACAGCCAGTTTAGTGTTTTTTGAAACAAAATATCTTGAAATGATTTTAAGAGTAATTTAAAAAGTTACTGGTCAATGGGGAAAGAGTGTTCAGATTTGCGTGGTCATGAGTTTTACCAACTAACAGGCTTTAACGCTAGAGTGTATATTCAAGACTCAAAAGCGTCTCTGTTTGATGATTATATTTTTTCATAAAATATCCATAAACGAAAAAGCATAAACATTTAGAGATATATTTTTGGTAGTTTCGATAATATGGATTAGGAAAAGAGTAAATCAAACAGGTTTATGAAATATGAAGATGGGAATATATTAAGAACAAAAATTGAAAAAAAAAAAAATAATCACATAAATAGATCAAATATAAAGTAACAATGGAATATCATAATCGGGCATAAATTCAAAGGTCAGAGAACCTATAGTTGATCAATACGTGCTTGCCTTCTTGACCTTTAGCAACGTCATTCAGCGGTCAAGTTGGAACTATCAAATCAATACTCAATAAAACAAAAGATGATTTTTAATTTAATACTTTGATTTTTGAATCTAATTTTTTAAATACTTTTTTTTTGTTGCTTTTTTATTTTTTTTTTAATTATCTTTCGTTATTTTTAACTGGAAAAGAAATATAACAAAAATAAGAATCATAATAAAAAGCGTATATAATTGATTCTCATGAATTGACCAAAATATTGTTTGAAAAATTGAATATATAATATAAAAATTGAAAGATTGCCCATCAAGACCCCATGAATATAGAGTAATTGTCAAATTATTTTATTTAGTTCTTATGATATTATTGTTATTATGATTCTTATTCTTGTGATATTATGAAATTATATATAAACTTTTGAAAATTTTACCTCTAGTTTTTCAGGTGGGCGAAAAGTTATCGACTTTTTATTAGCATTGAAATTAATTTTTTTGAATTATTTTTATTTAATTTGTTTATGTAGGCTTAAAAATTCACGTTTATAGGATTTTGAGGTCAAAGAAAGTTCCAGATTTTAAATAATTAGCATCATCATTCAAAAAATTTTCCATCTCGAAGATCGTAGATTTGTGTTCAAACTATTTAGTTTCTTTTTCTAGTTATTTAATTTTAGTGAATAATTATATGGTTACTTTGTGAGAACTGACCTAAATTAAAAAAATGAAACAGAATAAATAAAGTTGTTAAATATTAAAAAAAGTGAATCGATTATTCCATGCTCAATCCAGGATGAAGACGACAATTATTTTGGCGGTTTTGACCATCTTTGCTATCGCAAGCGCTAAACCATGTGAGTGGCTAAAAAATAAAAATGTAATATTATATTACTCTCTTATTATTTTAAGGTATTCCAAGACCGCCTATACACTTTGATCCTTATAACGTCCAGCATTTAAACATCGGGAATGGTGGTGATGGTGGAAGAGGAGGGTGGGGTGGTATTTTAGGTGGTGATGGTGGTGATGGTGGTGATGGAGGAAACTTTTTTTATAGGATGTTGAAGCATAGAAACTATTACGAGCAGCCCAAGCTAAAATACTACAGCCGTTTCAACTTTCAACCATCTTTAACTTCCTTACAGCTTGGAAATGGCGGTGATGGGGGGCGAGGTGGGTTTGGTAAGTACTATGGAGGGAATGGAGGAAATTTCAACGCCATTTTGGGAGGCTTTAAGCCTTTTCGATTATTTACAAAGAGAATTATGCCGAATCCTTGCGAGTCAAGCAACACCTTTTTTGATGTGAACATCGGCAATGCTGCGGCTGGAGGGACTGGTGGAATGGGAGGTGTGCTTGGTGGGATGGGAGGAGCAGGAGGAAATGCAGCCGACATCAATGGCTTCATAAAGACTATCCTTCAAACGCCAAGAAGTTTCAAGCCTAATGACAGACAAAAGTATTATGTTGGAGGAAGACCCTTGTATGATGAAAATGGAAATTTCCAATATAACATCAGAAATAGATTTGAACCAATTTATATGACTCAGGAAATCCCCGCTATTCTTGGAGAAGCTGGAGCTACCAGTGTTGACTCAGTGGCTGCTGGTGCCAGCGCAGTGAATACGGGTGTTGATGCCACAACCACGGGTGTTGGCCTGGCCGGCGAAGGTGTTGGCAAGGGCTTTCATTTGATAAGTAGTGTGACCAATGGCTTTTTCAACAAACCCATTTACCCCTACTCTAAGCAAGACTTTGTTCCTATCAAATATTCCGATTACAGCTTTTGAGATTTTACGGGTTAAATGGAGGAGTGGTGCGATAAATTATAATTCGATGGTAATGGCTTACATTCCATCAACTGACACTTGTTAAAACAATAAAATAGTTATTCGATCGAGTTTTTTTTTATTTTCCAAATCAAGTATAAAAGCTGAAGATGCATTTATTAAAGTTAGACATCCGGCATTGGAAAATGAGTATTGAGGTGAAAAGTCTATAACTACATTTGGTACCTGACTTGAAAAAAGTAGAATCTGCATGTTTTACATACAAAGATTTATTCACAGTTTGAACTTTACAATTTATTTTTTTTCTTTTTGAAAACACCAATATGAGCTCATAATTTTTTTGAATTAACCAAAATTATGCAAAATTTATTATATATATTCTTATTTATAATTTTTTTGCATTATATTTCACTTCGGTCTGTTCAGTTGTCAACTTCAGACAACGAAGATATTTTAGCTAATCGAAAATCTTTGGCGTTCATTTTCATATTGTTTGTAGGCTACTGTATTTTTCTACCATATATTGCTTCAATCATGCCGCTAAATATAAGCTTGTTTCCAACTAGACCGCTCAAAACAAGAAGAGTAATGAGACACCAAAAGATGCGTTTTCTTTTTGAGAATTTCATATTGAATTAGAAAATTTTTTCAATTATGAGCACTAATAGCTCCAACGAAATTTTTATTTTTTATTGATTCCAAATACCGTAGAAAGAACTTTCAAATTACTCAAGTGTTTCATCAATAAAAATCCTTGACCATTAATTGGAAACGTTTTCTATAATGATAATCAACGTCTAGGACTAACGTTTCAGCTATTCTATCATTTTGAATGCAGTAAATAAGACTTTGAACAATATTAGAAAAAACAAAGCAAAATTTTAACTTTTTATTTACTAACGTACGCTACTTCTGTGTTTGTGAAGACGATGCTGGTTAAATAACTATGCCAAGTCTTGAGGACATTATAAATATTGAAAGCTCTATTTGAGAATTTATAAGCAAAACCTTATTCAAATTTATGTCGCATTATCAATAACAAAGAGAAATTTCTAATAAATTCTGTTGAATTTATGAATCAATTCTAATTAACCTTGGGTGATATGAACAAAACTTTTTAAAAATTGAAGATTGGTAGAAATGTTGGTTCTACTTAGAATTTCATTTTGTATTTATTGTTTTTTTATAATCATACTCGATTTTGAGTTTTCGTTAAATATATATTTTTATTTCTTCATATAACCATATTTACGATTTTTTTTTTCGCCAACGTTTTATGATAAGGCTAAACTTGTCGAAAATTATAACTTCTGATTCTCAATAAATGTATTAAAAATTCCTCTTATTTGATGTTTTTCGTTACAAAATATTTTTATTTCCGTCAATAATATTCCTTTTTTTCCATTTCTGTCACATTTTGAACTGCAAGTTTTTTGGTTTTAAAATTTATTTGAAAACCAGTTTTTCAAAAAATGAAAACATAATTTATTGATGAAACTCGATCAAATAATGGACTAAAATGTCTATTATTTAATTAACTAGATTATATATACTAGTCAAATTATAACCTTCACTCAACCATACTTCAGAATCATAAAAACCTTATGATATCTGCAAAGTTATTCTTTCATAACGGATAAACAATTGATAATTAGAGCCGCTCAAAAACAGATTCAATAATTGATTATCGGGCCATAATCTTTATCCTTGCTAGCACTACTATCACTACTATCACTACTACTACTATCACTGCTACTGCTACTACTGCTTTTGCTTTTACTGCTTTTGCTACTACTGCTTTTGCTACTACTTTTGCTTTTACTTCCTTTTTTACTTTTACTGTCTTTACTACCACTACTATCACTACTACTACTACTATCACTACTACTATTACTACTGTCCCCATAGTTACCACCTAAGTTGCCATCAGGCACGACAGGATAGTAGTAGGATCTCTTATCTCTTTCGCCATTCAAATCTTCTTTTGTAGCGTTAAATTTCTCATCTAACAATTCTTTCTTGGCTTCATTTGTCTCGTTCATTAAAGCTTTGACATCTTGACCAAAACCATTGTTTTCGTTGTCTGTTTCTGCTGAAGTTAAAAAAAATAATTTTATTCCAGATTAAAGTGTGAAAATTTAGGTTGAACATAATCAAAAATTTAATAATTCAAATGCTTTGAAAGATGTGTTAAAATCTTTACTTTTTTCCGAATGGGCCACAAAGGCCAGGCAAACAAATATCAGTACCAAAAGCTCAGCCTTCATTTCTTTTTGAGAAATTCTAGTGTTAATTGTTTAAATACTTTTCGATTATAAATTTCAGAAGTTATAATTATCAGTTTATTTGTTATTGATTTCTAAAGACCACAACCTTTTGAAATACCACTAACGAAATATCCTTTTCATACTCACTGTTTTCATTCGCTTTTCACTACTATTCTCAAACTCGCAATAAATAACTTGCAGAACAACTATCTACCTAGCTTCTTTTATGTTAAACCACCGTTAATATTTATATAATGGTTTATTTCTGAAATAATTGAGTTTTGTTTTAGGTCATTAAGTATTTAAAACTGTGAACCTTTTGCCCCTCAGGCACTAACTCTTTTCTACATCTGCTTCTCCCATTCATCTCTTCAAGATTTTTTTGAAAACTCCTAGGCTTGCCCTGGTTCTATAATGACTACGCAAGGGCGAGAAATTACGAGTCTTCAAAGAAAATTTCGAAAAAATTTTCAAAACCAGATACTTTTAGCTAATTATTTTAATATAGATTCAGTAATACGGGGAGTGGCTATTTTTATTATATAAATTCTGAAAAGCCTTAAAATTGGTCTTCATTGCAATCTGGAAAGCATTAATCGTTAGTTATAATAATAATAATAAAAAAAAATAAATGTAAGTGGAAAATTTTTTGAATATAATTAGATAAGATTGAAGAAATAATAGAACTCACAAGAATTAAAAGCACTTGTCATCAAGAGCTAACAAACAGCTAGATGTGACATTATTTAAAACTAATGCAATTTCACATATCAGTAATGTATAAATATTAATTTTTTTGAATAATTGAAAAACAAAAATAAAAAAAGAACTAAAAAATTGTATAAAGTTAAAAACAATGAGATTTTCTTTTCCTTAATTGGGGTCTGCTTTTTCTTTCATGACATCATTATGCATTTCAGCATTATTACCATTATTATTATTATTACTATTATTGAAGTGTTAATAGAAGATTTGTCATTTTTATTTAATTATTAACTATTATTATTATTATAATTATTCCATTGCGGTTGGCAACATCATCATTAGTAGCATCAATATTGTACTAACGGCATCTTCACTGACGTTATTGCTATTATTATTAATATTATTCTTATTTTCTTGATTATTATTATTATTGTTTTCTTCTTCAGGTTTTTTATTATTATTATCATTTATTTCAATCGGCGACATAAGTACATTATTATTGACATGAAGATTCTCAATAGGACTATCTACATAGTTATTTGAATTATTATTATTTCTATTATTATTAATAATAATATTAGCATAACTATTCTTATTTTTGTTGTAACTATTGTCATTACTATTGCTACTGTTATCAGCATTATTTTTATTATTATTAGTATTACTATTATTTTTTTTAGTATTATTAAAAATACTATTATTAATGTAATTGTTATTATTATTATTATAATTATTATTACGAAGGCATGTGAAATCAGTGAGATGGTCAATCCTGTTCAGTATACTCCTGATGTTGCCTGTGTTCAAGCTGATCTTTTCTATCGCCCTTCCCACCTCCCCGTCCCACTCATCATTCCTATTATTATCTTTATTATTGTTATTATCCTTATTAATAGTGGTATTATTATTATTATTATTATCATTATTGTTGTTATTATTATATTTATTGTTATTTTTGAGGTTCCCATTGGTGTTTTTATCATTGTTATCATTTTTTTCATTATTCTTATTATGCTCATTATTTGCTCCACTAGTACTATTATTAATTTTATCATTATTTTTCATATTATTAAGTTTTTCGAAGATTTCACAACTGATACCCCGATTCTTCAAATACAAAAGGAAAGCGACATCGTCAAATTCCTTTTCATATTTGATGCTTTCTAAGCGTTCTTTGGAATACTCATCCGAGTACAAAATAGCCGCAGTATTATGAAGAATAAAGTCATCTTCTTTATTTGAATCATTATCATCATTATTATTGTTTTTACTTTTTACACTTCTGTTTCCTTCTTCCCTCTTAAAACAGCTTTCCTTTCCGGTTACATCATCCACTTTCTCTCCCATAGTCGGCTCCATTACTCTATCAATATATTCACCACATCCGGAAAAAAACTCATTTGTGCTATTATTTTCACCTTCAAAAATATTATTATTCATATTTTTCCTCATTAGCTCAGCTTCTTTATTTGGTATACTTCCGGTGTTTACGAAAAGATCATTATCATTATTAATAATTTTATTATTGTTATTATTATTCCACTCACTAAGTTTTACAGTATTTATATCTGTTTCTTCTTTATCATTGTTATTATTATTGTTTCTAATTTTCTCACCATCATCAACACCACACGTATCATCACTACGAACCAAGTGCTCTACAGAGTACTTCATTTTGAATTCTTTCATGACGTCATCTTCATCAAATTTATTATTATTATTATCCTTATTATTATTGTTTGTATCATTGTTATTCCCACTGCTACCACAAACATCATTTTTAAAATCGTCACTATTGTAGTTATTAGGATATTTTTCCATGTTATTATTTTTCTTATGAACATAATTATTTATTTTATTATTATTTTTATTATTATTATGTACACCATCATTATCACAAGCATGCATGGTGGACTGAGGCGGCAGATAGTTGTTGAAAAGATTGCCACTGCTAGCTGTGAAGTCGTTGCTGTAGAAGTAGGTGTAGCTTGCGTCATTGCTCGCTTGATAGCTGTTGTAGCTGTAGCATCTATTCCGTTCAGTCCAGTTTTGCAAGTAACTATCATTATTATGATTATGATTAATAAGAGGTTTGTTATCTTTGTTTTTATTAGTATTACAAAAACTGTAACTCCTAGCGACTTTATCATAACCCCGCATTTCCTTATAAGGATCTGATATACGATTGCTAGCATCCTTTTTGAGTTTGCCATTATTCCAACCTTGGTCGTTATTACCAATTCTATTATTATCATTAATATTTAAATAGTTTTTTTCATAAACCTCGCGGTTATTATAAAAATTGGACTCAATTTTTTTTGTGATTTTCTCTATATCAGCTTTGCTCACTTTCTTTAAAGCCTTTTTATCATTATCATTGATAGTGTTATTATTATTACTATTATTATTGTTGTTATTATTTTTATTATCACCATTATTATTATTCTTATGTTTCTTATTATGATTATCCACTTCAAGCATTTCTTCTTTTTTATTATTATGATCTTTTTTAGCATTATTACTATCTCTAGCATTGTCTTTTATATCATTATCATAATTTTCACCATCATCATTATCATAACTTTCACCATCATTATCGCCACCAGAATCATTATCATCACCACCACCAGGATTTTTATCATCATCACCACCAGGATCATTATCATCATCACCTCCAGGATTTTTATCATTATCACCACCAGGATCATTATCATCATCACCACCAGGATCATTATCATTATTACCAGCATGATAGATTTTCTTTCTTTCACTAATTCTATCATACCCTCCCAATATCCTAGCATAAAAATCACAAGGGGAGTCTTCAAAAATATTGTTTTTGTTATTATTTATATTATTTATATTATTTCTATTGTTAATATCATCATTCTTGTTTTTTTTATTCACATCGCCATTATTATTTTTATTTTTTCTATTTTGATTACTATTTACACTTTTGATTTCGTTAGTTTTTCCATTATTTCTTTCATTATTGTTCTTTTTCCCACTTGGAATAAGACATAATACTTGCTCATTATATTTATTTGTCTTCCAGTAATATCTGTCTTCGGATATATTGCTGCATGGACTTTTATTTTTTTCTTTATTTTTATTGCCATTATTATTTTTACCGTTATTATTATTATTATTTTTCAAATTAAATTTTTTATCCGATATAAAAGGCGTTTTAATTAATTCATACTTTTTTTTATTAGTATTATGAACATCATCATCATCACCTCCATTACCATCCTTATCATGATTAATTACACTCCAAAGATCTAGAACATTCACCCAACTTTCACCATCATCATCATAACCATACTCATCATCATCTTCATCCTCATCCTCATCCTCATCATCCTCATCCTCCTCATCATCATCCTCCTTAATTATGTTCTCGATAAAATATTTCAAGATATTCAAAGCATAATAAAAGAAATAAAAAACTATTAAAAATTGGTCTTTATCTTGATTGGCGGGGTAAATTGAAAAAGAATTTTTTTTATTATCTTTTTTATTTTCATTATTATTTTTGTTTTTATTATTATTTTTATCTTTATTATTATTTTTGTTTTTGTTATTTTTTTTATTATTACTATTATTATTGCTCTTGTTTTTATCGTTCTTATTTTTAATGTCATCCATATTTTTGCCACCATTATTGTTAGCGCCACAATCTGGGAAAATATAAAAAATAAAACAATTTTTTGAATTAAGATTTTATTTGAATAAATAAATTAATGAATTTTTTTCTATAAAAATATTTCTAACAAAACTTTTTAAAGTTATAATAAAACACTCGAGAAATATAGTTTCCGAACCTTACGAATTATAACATTAGTCGCATGCGCTAAGCTTTCAAAAAGCGAACTTTATCCAGTTTAAAAAATTATATTATCATCATTATAATAAATTTTTCTTACTCGGTTCAAACTATTATAATATTATTTTTATTATTATAGGCATTTTATTTATTATTTTTTCATGGTTATTATTTCTCAATGAAATTTTTTTGTGACACTCCTCACCACACCTGGCCAGCTAATACCACAGTGCAGGTTGGTCATTATGGCATTAAGGAAGGTCAATAACAGTATTATTTGGTACACATTTATTTTGATATTTTTGAAATTGAAATTATCAAATACGAGTAATTGTAATAGAAAATATAAAAATAATTTTGAAAATATTTAAAATGAGTTTTTAAATAAATATATTTTATATGAATGTAATAATTATAAAATAAATATTTTATTGTTCATATCTTCTAAAATTATATTGGTGAACGTTCTAAATACATTTTTAAAATTAATTAAAAGTGAACTAATATTGAATTTTTTATCAATTTTTTCAAAAAATTAAAAAAATTTCAAGAAATAATAAAAATAAGAAACAATAAGAATAACACTGGTGGCATTAACTTCAGACTAATAAAAACAAGCCACACTATTAAATAAAACATTTATTAATTCAACCAAACAATGAATTGAAATAAAATTCACTAACTTTTAAACTTTTCGTCGGCCATCTTAACTTTTTATATTTCACAACTTTCATCCTTGGTGACTGCCGCTAGTCTATTTATATACCTAGAAATAGGGATGTGCCTTGTAATTATCCATACTAATTTCTTCCTTGTCAATTAAATAAATTATCTAACTTTTTCCAATTTCGCAAAAAAGTTAATTTGAATTTTTTTCATCAAAGCACATTTTGGCCTATTAAAACAATGAAGTGCCTTATAATAAAGTCTTCAATAATGGTGACTTTTTGTCTGAAACATGTCACCAGTTGTTATGATCACGCTATATAAATAGGAATAAAAACTTTATTTTTATTCGATTTGAATTATTTGTTTTGTTTTTTCTATTTTAATTACGGTATATCACTTAAAGGCAGTTGTTCCAATGTTCTGTATTCTTTTATTTGGTTCTATTCACGCCATTTCATCCCTTTTTCCATAAATTTTTGTAACTATTTTGTGATTTATTTTCAACTTGTTCGCCTCAATTGAGCTCTCATTTTAAATTTCATATAATTGTTGTTATTATCAATAAAAGAATTTTTCTCAGAAAAAAAAGTTCAAAAAGGTAATTATTAAACAGTAAATATTTCTAAAAAAAAAATTTTTTTGACATTTTTATTGTAGCTGGTGAATGATGCGGTTTTTGATCTCCCTTTGGCCCCCATAGTTGCCAATATAGCTCCAAACAAAAAAAATTTCTCAAGAATTGCTTAAGGAGCTCAAATGAATTGAACCATTATTGAATTTAAATTTAACTTCACTTTTATTTTTTACGTTCATTTTCGGAAATTAAAATATAAACAAAACAAAATTTTACAAAAAAGGTTTTAAAAATAGCAAAATAAAAAAAAAACTATTCTGAATTCAAAATGGGGGAAAAGTTTAAAATAGAATTACGGATGTATTCGTGCTCTGTGGAACATTGTGGTATTGACAAACGAAATGCGAATAATAAAAAAAATATCAATAAAAATATTAATAACCGAAACAACAAAGTTAATCAAAAAAAGTGTTATAACATTGTTAATAATGAAAATAAAAATATCTTAAGAAACTTCACAAAAAATATTTATAATCATACAAACAATGAGACTATAAACAATGGAAGCGAAGAAAATGACAGTATAAACATAGAAAACCAAAATAACAATCAAAATAACAACGGAATAGCAAGCCCTTTCGATAACCAGAGGCACACTGGAGCAGTGAAGTGGTGTGAGAGGCAGTGGCCAAGGAAGAACAGGTTTAGCTGCAGTCGTCAACAAAGTCAAAGCAGAAGATTCAGTTCTCATAAGCACTGCCATAGAAATTCACGCAAAAGTAGAAGAAAGCGGCACTATTCCAGGCATCACAACTTCGATGAACATAAAAGACATAGTAAGATTTACAAAAAATTCAAAGAGAGACTACAAAGAAGTGAGTCTCACAAGCACAACCCCCGTGAAAGCAATGACAACTCAAAGCCTAATGAGGTGATGTTGAAATCCAGAACACACACGAATGCAATCTTTAGCACTGCTACCACACCTGCACCGTTGCCTAAAAGAAACAAGAGCAGGTCGGATGGACATGTTATGAACAACCGTGAGTTTCGAAGGTTGGAGCTTATTAAGAGCTCGAAACGTTTGGGAGAGGCTCTGGCGGCTTTTTACGAAGCATTCAAATATAAACACAACTACAAAGACTTCTCTCAAAGCCAACCCCTGGTTGACGACCCTTCTTCATATTCAACTTTATACGAAAAAACAAACGAAGTTGTTCAAACAAAAGCCAATAATGTATTACCTGCCCGAAAGAAGAATGAGGTATGCATCAAAACAAGCAAACCTGAACTGTCCTCAGTAGTTAGCACAGGATGTAAGATGAAAAAAATATTGAAGAACACTGAGATGGCTCATAACAAAGACAACCAAAACGATTTTGATCAGCAGACATACAACTACGCAAATAACCAAAAAAAATACAACCAAACAAATTACCAACATACTTACAGCCAAACATGCAACCAAACAAATAACCAACAATCTTGCAGCCAAACAACTAACCAACAAAGCTACAACCAGACAAACAACCAAAAATCTTACCCCCAAACCTATGACTCATATAATCATACAAAGACTGCCACCCATAAAAACAATAAGGCACTAACATTCAATAATGATTTATTTGCTTTCTCCTGCCACACTACTTGTCCTTCTACTACTGAGTTTATTGAAGATAGTTACGAAACCAATGAAAAAAGAAACAAAGAAGAAAACTCGAAGAAAAAAAAGAAAAATAAGAAATTAAAAAAGTTAAAGTTACAAGCACAAGCAGTCTTGGATATGGATAAAACAATCAACTCTCTCCAGTCTAGACAAGCCATTCTCAATGAGAACCATTGTTGCTTTGAACATCTGGTGAACGGCTCCATCTACCCTGATTGCTTGATGACCAATAGAATTAGGAAGCCAACCTCTGCCAAATGCCGCTTCTTCACCTGCCTTTCCAAGAAGAAGAGTAAGAAAAAAAATGGGAAATAAGAAATTAATGAGCTTTGTGCTATTACTGGAGAAATCGGAAAGTGTTGTAACAAAGCTTAAATAAAAGTTCAACTGTTACATGATTGAGAATAAAATAAAAACTATGATTTTTGAAATTTGTGCCTGAAAATTATTTTTCCTTTCTTTGAACTCCACTAACTTTTTTTTTTACTTTAAAAACCAATTCAAAAACATCATAAAATTTACATGTTGAGCAGTTAAGCGTGTTTTTATTTAAATTAACTTTAACTCGAACGTTAAACAAAAACATCAACATATACCAACAAAAAATGATAACTGCATCACTAAATTTTGAAAAATTTTTTAAAAACTGAATAACTAATAAATGAAAAAAATACTCCATCTTACGATATGGAGCACCGCAAGCGAATACACCCTAACGAGGTCCAGGAAGCAAAAGGTACAAGAATTTTCAAACTTCACCATCATTCAGACACCAATTACAAGAGCTTCAACAGTCCCAAAAGCTGGTATGACAAAACCATTGCCAAATCGAAACAACTTTTAGGGGCTCTTAGAGCTGAAAGTAACATCAACTCTTCTCATTTCTCCAAAGTTTCTTCCCAAACAATCAGAACTCTGTTTCCCAATTCGGAAAGTTCTAATTGTGCAGCTCATGATTTTATTGACTTCAAACATAAGTCACTCGGTCAAACAAAGCAGGGACGGTTTAGTGTGTATGTTGGAAAAAGTCCTAAAAAAGAAACCACGAACCCTGTGAGATATAAGACTTTCAGTCATTTGCCTAATTGTACTTCTCAAAAAAACAAGAAATACCTTAAAACAAGCAATGAAGATATTTTGTCCACTATTAAATTAAATTACTCGAATGCAAAATGGTTGGATTTCAAGAAAAAGTATATTGATAACAATTCAGATTTCCATAAAAAGTCCATTGATGACAACTCAGATTTCCATAAAAAGTCCATTGATGACAACTCAGATTTCCATAAAAAGTCCATTGATGACAACTCAGATTTCCATAAAAAGTCCATTGATGACAACTCAGATTTCCATAAAAAGTCCATTGATGATAAATTATATTATAAAAACATGTCAGTTGATTTTGATTTAAAAAAAAAATACAAGAGTAATAATTTTGAACATGACAATGAGCCCAATTATGATCAACTTTCAACTTGCTTGGAAAAGCATTTGGAGCAATTCAAAACTAAAATGTTTGATGGTCTGCAAAAAAGTTTCAAAAAGCTTACGAGAGACTGTTCGAAATGTTTAATGAAAACCCATAGCATGGACGTGGGAAAGACCCCATTCAAAACAAGCTCTGATAACATCACGCCAAACAATCAGTTGAAAACTATACTGAAAAAACATATTCATTTTGATGATCAGCTTGGTGAGGCTTTTGGAGATCATTCTTCCGTGAATGGCACTTATATATCACCAAAAAAAGATTTCAAAACAAATCAGTACAACTTTGCTTGCCCTACGCCTGTGAGAAACTGGGGTTGCTGCTATAAACCTCCTACAGAGAATTTATGTTGCCCAATAAAAAAGACAAAAACTTCATCAAAAACGCCAAGCAAATCTGGAAGCTCTTCGAAACCAAGCGAAAAAGTTTTTCTGAGAGAATCTCTGAAGGAGGTTATGAAAGAAGATGTTAAGGTAGATTTGAAGGAATCCTTCAAGGAGGTTGTAAAGGAAGATGTGAAAGAGGATGTGAAAGAAGATGTTAAAGAAGATGTCAAAGAAAATTTTGAAAAAGTAATGGAAGAAAATGTTGAAGAAGATGTGAAGGAAGATTCGGTTAAAGTATATAGCCCTTTCAAATACACTAGTCCTTATTTAAGTGATTCTTACCGTACCGTCGAATATAAAAGCAGTACGCCAAAAAGCAAAACACCGAAAAAACTCAAAAAATGCAAAAAAAAGAAAAAATGTTCAGATTATGTGAAGCAAGCTGAAGAAATTCTGAAATTGCAACAAGAAATAGGAAACTTGCAAACAAAGCAGGCCGTTTTGAACAACAACCATTGTTGTTTCGAGCATCTTATAAATGGAAGTCTCATACCATACAACTATGTAATGTTCTCAAAAAATAAAGAATCTTCTTCTGGTTCATCAGCTAGTTCTTGTTGCCCTTCCATCACTCAATTTTTGGGCTGCCGTATTGATGAATGTGATGTGCTGAATCAGGATTCAGATTTTGAAAGAGTTTACAAACAAATAAGACAATTGAAAAATTACTAAATATATTGAATTCATTTTTTCATAAATATTTTTAAAATTCGAGTAATCTAAATCTTTGAACAATCTTCCATTCAACCCCAACTTCAAATTTTCAAAATCATTCTTTATGCTCTTTTGACATCAAAAGTTATGAAGTTTCAACTTTTAGTGCAATGTCATCTAAATCAAACCAAGTCAAACCCCTGGTACAGTACCGCAAAATCTCCCATAATTTAAATACTAATTTATTCTCGCTTCATTAAATTAAAATTACACCATCTTTAAACTTGATCACATTTTGGAATGGATAATAAAAAACTGTTGTATTTATTTCTTGTATTCTATACATGGGATGAAATGAAGCCAGCAACAACAAAGGCTCATACACCAAGCAGTCCCTTTTGATTGCAACCTCCTCCCAGTCTTGCATCCTTCACAAACACCACCATCGTCACCACTACAATGATTCATCATAAGGTACGTAAGTTGACCGTCACTCACCCCAAATTGGGATTTTGATTGCGTGATAGATACGTTTAAAAGAAGTCACTCTTTCACAAACAAAACCGTTGTCCCCCTCTCATTGTTGTTCATAAAGTTTTCACGAAGTGCTGATTGATATGATACTGAATGATCCTTCACGAACTTCTGAAAGGATATAGCCTTGTCTCACCCATCTAATCAAAAGCAAGTAAAAAAATTTAAAAAATAATTTAAAAGACAAAAAAGAACTTCAAGTGTTTGTTAAACCATTTAAAATTTCATTTCATGAATATTATTGTTTATTAGGGTTTACAAAAAAGCACTAAAAAATTAATGTTAATTTAAGAGTTAGAGTTATTCGTTCGCCGAAGAACGGCTTCCCTCCAACTTCCACGATTTTCTGTCTTTTGCAAGTTCGATTGCCTTTTCTATTGATAGGAAATGACGTTTCAAGTCATCTTTAATGGTGGTAAGTAGGCTGGTATTTGGTCTTCCTCGTTTTTCTTTTTTGGTTTTAATGGCATCAATGTTTGCTTTTTATGCCGCAACATGGTCGTCCATACGCAAAATGTGGCCTAGCATCTGCTAGCGTCGTTTTTTCAAATCACATGTTGCTGGTTCAATGAGAACATTTACTTCTTCTGTAGACATGTGTTTGGGCCAAAAGATTCCACACGCGTGTCTCACCATTCTTCTGTTAAAAATGTCTATTGATCTTTCCATTTCTTTGTTCATACTTTTATGAATACTAGAAATATAAAAAAATGATTTTTAATAAATTTTCAGATTTTATTTTTCACTTGTTTAATTTATCTCTCCACTAATTACCCTTTAACTTTTTTTATTGGCACTATCAACTTGACACTAATGCACTAGTATTCGTAATACAAACCAGAATCAACAAGATATGCTATTAAAATTTCACTTGCTTTTTTTAAAATTCAACACTAAACAGACTAAAATCGCTTTTGTACCCAAAAACCATAAAATTGTAAGATTACAAACGTGAGCTATTCATGATGATGCTACACCAATACAAAATGATGATCCTACTGAAGATTCCACTCCAGAATCTTCTGAAACTTCTACGTCATTCATTGGAATATATGTCATAAATTCGTCTGAGCAGGAACTTAGTGATGGGGAAGAGTTCAAGGGAGATGGAGTCAGAGAAAAATGAAGATGCCCATTTGTATTTGAAAACGTTATAAATATATTTTAAAAAATTTTGAGTGTTAGATCTTCTTTTAAATGAAATGATCCTTAACTTTGAAAAGTAAACAAAATAATAAACAACAAATTTACAAAAATTGAAAAAAAGTTCATGAGAAACAAATAAAAATTATAAAACCCGTAAAATAATTTTCGTTAGTGAGTATAAGCCGAAATAAACTTAATATATAGTATAAACATAGAAGCTGAAGTTTTTAGCATGTACAGCAGTGAAGGACAAACTCTTGAAAGACCCCAGTCCACAAATCTTTGGTGCTGTTCCATTGCCAAGCCGCAGCAGAAACAATTTGACCCCAACTACACGTACCGCATTGACAGA
Organism: Pterobdella sp. o SKG-2022; assembly: GCA_964035795.1. Classification (NCBI taxonomy): domain Eukaryota; kingdom Metazoa; phylum Annelida; class Clitellata; order Hirudinida; family Piscicolidae; genus Pterobdella; species Pterobdella occidentalis. Next base: position 32,210,393 of record OZ038320.1, read on the forward strand.
CTCATCTCAAAAGATGCCCCCCTTCCTCTAAACACAATCAAAACTTTGGATCACGAAATAAACTTCCAATTAAATTCTGAGAACTTGATTAAATATAAAAAAAAAAAAATAAAAAAAATAAAAAAAAAAGAAAATGTTGGACCTTTTCAATCGTCAAAGTCTACACTAGATGGTTCAAAAGATTTTGAGAGTTGTTCAGAAACAATTCAAAAGCAGACACCTTTGATGCATTTACACACACAAAAAAGCTGTACAGATGAAGGAATTGATGAAGTTAAGATAAAAGCATTGCGTAAGAAAAAACAAAAAGAAACCAACAAAAAAGTTTCTTCAAAAAATTATGAACAATTCAATAAGGAACAGGCTCAAAAATTAAAGGAAGAAATGAAGAAAGAGTTGAAGAAGGAATTGAGAGAAAGATTGAAAGAAGAAATAAAGAAAGAGTTGAAGGAGAAATTAAAGACGGAGTTGAAGCAGGAACTGAAAGATGAACTGAAGGAGGAATTGAAGGAAGGATTGAAAGAAGAATTGAAGGATGGATTGGAGGAAGAATTAAAAAAAGAATTGAAAAAGGATTTAAGAAAAGTGCTGAAAGAGGAATTGAAGGAGGGGATGAAGAAACAATTTCCTGAAAAACTTGTCAAAGTTTTTGTGGACAATCCTCATAAAAAAGGACAAAACTCGAGAAACAAACTGTCCATAAGCTTAGCAGGAATTAATAAAAATGAACGAAATTATTTGAAACGCACAATCCGGCAAACTTTAGAACGCATAAGAGCAATATCAAATCCTTCGATCTTACAAAAAGAAAACTTTAAAACAAAACCAACTTCAACCATCAAATCCATTGACCAAATATCTTGCAACTTCGGTAATACGAGTGAAACGTATCATCAAGAGGTTCTCGGACCACAAAAGAAGCAACAGCCTAAGCCCTCCACAAGTCAAAGCAATCTCTTAGATGGCCCCATCGCTTTCGAAAACGTATGTTTTGCATGAAAATTATTACTTTGGTATTTAAAAATTAGATATATTCATTTTCAATCAGTTTGTTAATTTGGAATTAAAAAAAAATGCGTAAATTTTTTTCAGAAAAGAAGGAAACAAAGTTTAAAACTCATGAAAATGAGAAAAAGGAAATTCCCTTTGAATTCATCTTTCAACAACCGAGCCTCGAAAAGCACAAATAAAATTAACGAAAATAAAAATTTTTTACAAATGCTTTTAAAATCATTTCAAGAAAAAATATTGTTGGCGCAACAAGACGTGCAATTCAATGAAAATGAAGTTACAAAATACCTACTAAAGTTGTTTCAAGACGACTCTTCGGATGCAATTGATGTTCAGAGGCATGAAAAACCACAAAAATCAATTTCTCCAAAAAAATTCAAAAGAAACATGAAACTATGCAAAAAAAAACGCAAAATTTTATACGAGCAGCTGGTGTCTTGGAACATGAGAAACAAATATTTAGCCGAAGCTCTCAAATGCTCATTCGAAAAATATGAAAATTTTGTCATAAAAAACTTCCATGTTTTATTTTCAAAATCCTTATTGGAACTTTCTCAAAAAGAAGTTTTAAGATCTGAAATGACTGATGACCATTCCGATCACAGAAAACTCATTGCTAGCCCTAAAATTTCCAACAAAAAAGATCCTAGAAATGACATAAACAAGGTCTACAGCAATCTATTGCAGTCGTTGGATGAGCAAAAAAGTCCCCTTTTCTCTTGCACTAACAATTCTGATGTTGTTTTCAAACTTTCCACCAGCTCACAAACCTCTCCAAATGATACTTTCCAAGGAAGTATGCTCAAGTTTTCAAATAAAAAAGAATCTATTCCTAAAGTCCCTCTCCCTAGGAAGAATCATTTGAAACGGTCTTCAAAAAACAAATCTGCATCGAAACGAAAAAGTTTGTGTGCATTGAAGAATGTAAAAAATTCTTCATGCTGTGGTCAAAAACAAAATAACAAGACTAGGCGAAGATCAGAAGGTTAAATTTTCTAACGACTCAAAAGTTTTTTAAAAAAAAATCTATTTTATTGATAAATTTATTTTTTGAGACAAGTTTCATGGGTTTTGTTTCATTAATCTCAAAAAAAAAACTATTAATTAATTCATTATTCATAGGTCCCTATAGCTTAATTCTTATTCTGATAGTTATGATAATGATTTAGTTTACGTGTTTTTGAAAATTTTTTTCATCTTTGTTATCTTTTGCAACATCTTGTAGCTATGTACAGTTACGTGTTATATTGTCGGTCCCTATAGCTCAACGGTTGAGCATTAGACTAATTGTCTAAAGTTACCGGGTTCGATCCCGCGTGGGCTGACAATTAGCACCTGTTCCACAGAGTGTTTTTGCTACATTAAGTTACAAAATATTGAGGAAAAATACATATGATGTCTCTGAAAAATAACTTCGAGTCTTTCTTCAAAAGAGAACAGGAAAATAAAACGCTCTTGGTGGTAGGTAAACCTCATAGCAAACATCATTCAATCAAGGACAAGTTGAAAAAAAGTTGCTACCAAGTTCACAGCAACAGCGTCTAACCAACAAGAACAAAAGAACCTTCACTCATACCGGTCTTTCTTATAACATTTCAGGTCTGTTTATAATACGAGATTCATTTGAAAACATCTGAAAATATGTAAACTTCATTCCATCGACTGAAGAAACTGCCAGTTGCTATAAAGTCTTTGCCTTCCTTGCTACCAGCTCAAACGACTTTCATGATCAATGTTGTAAGATTAGGCGTTTATTGTAGTTTTTTTAAATTCCCGGAAACAGAACTAATAGACTGTGGGCTTTCTAATGTTTCCATGTTCACTTGCAGTGGTGCATGCATTGGAAAACATTTTCATAAAAGAATTTTCCATATTTTAAAAAACGACTAATGACAATGGAACATAAAATATCTTTGAAAATTCGATTTTTAAGAAGTTTGTGATTGTTAATGTAAGGTTTAAAAGGGACAAGTCAGAAAGAAATGCAAGACTGCGAATAGTAAAGAAAGGGTGAACAGTAGATTAGAGAAGACTGTAATGGTAAGAAGAGAAAGGAGGAAAAAAGTTCGTTTAGAGAGATAAAAGGAATTGAGTTTAAAATGCATAAAAATAAAATAGTGAAATTGGAACAAACTGTTAGTTTTTCAAAAGTAGAAGAAAAGGAAAAAAGAGTGAGATTTAGGTATCATTAGCAAAAAGCTGAATTGGAAAAGAGAAAGATTTAATAAAACAAAGAAAATGAAAAGCATAGAAAATAAAAACTGCAAAGTTTTTATGAATTGAAGTTTTCTTCATGGAATGTTCATTTTGAATTTAATAACAAACCACTTTTATACTGACGTTAACTTTGAAAAATGAAAACAAATATAAAAATATAAAATCATTAAAATGAAAATAATTTATAAAAAATAAAAAAATTAATTTTTATAAAAAAATATCAAAAAATTCATCAACTGCAAAAAGATTTTTTGAGGTTTTATAGTTTCCAATGGCTTATTACTATTACCCTAATGCTTATTTCTTAAACAAATCCAACTATGACGATTATGATTCTGAGCTTTCTTCATCTAGCACCTCTTCTTCAACTTCTTGTTCTTCTTGCTCCACTCTGAAACAAAAGTCATTCTGCAAAGCAAACAGAAATGCTGAGATAAACAGAATCCTACGCAAACAGTTAAGAAACTTTGATAGTGAAACTAGAGTTTTCAAGAAATGTAAAAACAAACTTGCTAGAAAAGTATTATTGAAGCAAAAGCAAGAGATGGCACCTGTAAAGAGAGATTCAAACGAAACTACTCACAACTCAAAATATATTCTGAAAGATAAAAATGATTGGAGAAAAGCTAAAAGTGCTAGTTATTTGAAGAAAAAACTACGGTTTAGTACAAAAGCACCAAACGAAAAGAAACCAGGATTGTTAACAAGTTCTGAACGCAATTATAACAAATATAACAAGCACAATAAAAGTAGCTCACGAACTGACCTCTCAACCATTACAAAAAATTTGCCTTCTATAGGAGATTCATCTGGAAGTTACTTCAAATACGGAGAATGTCCGTTTAACAAATCAAAACACAGCGAGAAATCCGGAGATGGTTTTGTAAGTTACAGGTGTTCCATGGAGCAGGAATCTTTGAGCCAGATCACAGATCAAAACTCTAGAAAGACGAAACAAACAGCAAGATCGAGGTTATCATCAAAAAGAGCAACACTTTCTGACATTCCTTCGAGTGGAATCAACTATTTTCCAAAATATCTTTCAGTTGAGCGTAACAATGTTGCTTCGAGTAGAGTCGAATATTTTCCAAAACATCTCAAGTCATCAGAAGAGCGTAACAACGCTTCTTCGAGTAGAATCAAACATTGTCCTAAATGTCAGTCATCAGAAGAGCGTAACAACAACAAAAGTGAAAATAGAAGTATCCCAGATGTTAATAACAAAAAAATTGAAGAAAGCCAGTACAATATGAAAAGCCAATGCACTAATAAAAGCCAATGTCGTAAAATACCCATCAAAGTTATGAAAAGTGACGAAAGTGAGAAACAAAAGCAAGAACTAAGAGACGTAGCAAAATTGAAATTCATGTCAATTTTCCCTCAAAAAGAGCCGTTTCCTTCTAAATATATGAAGAAAGCAGACACTATGGCTGCCTGGGTGACAGTGGATAGCCCCACACCTATTAGTAAAGAAACAGATTCGAAAAGGCGTTCGAGACCACCACGTCTTATAATGTCGTTGCGAAAGGACCTTGATGATTTGAGAAACAAACAGAAGTGTTTGTGCAAAAGACAAGGCCGCATCGATAAATGCCTTTGTAAATGTTATTATATAGATGGCTTTTACATGAATTTTCCAAGTTACTGTGCGTGAAATCAAGTTATAATTTGAAGATTGATCATTATTTTTTGTGTCAATTATTTGTGAATTTGAATTGGTAAACTGTGAAAACATAAAAAAAACAAAAGAATTGGTTTAATTTTCTCAAAATTTCTTAAAACCGAGTTGAATTTCATCAAATCATTAACTTTTAACACGTTTTAACGTTATTTTCCAGAGACATTGTATATACTTTTTAAATTTTTCAGCTTAACTCAAATTTGAGAAGTTTATAATACATTTATTTAAAACACAGGCTAAAATACCGATAAATTTTCCTTATAATGAAACTAGCCCAGGGTTCAATGGCAAAAAATTTTAGACTAAAGTTTCATTGAAAGGCTAAATTTATCGAAAATTCTAATTTTTATGTAATTTAAAATTGTTCTGATATGAAGTTTAGTTGAAATTTTTTATATCTTGATTCCATTTTCAATGTGAGCATTCGTAAAGTTTAACAAAAACAAGGGAAAATGAGACCATATAAATTTTAAAAAATAAAAATAGTATAATACTGCGAAAACACATTGAAAAAAAATATTTTTTAGCTTTGAAGATTAATGAACTTTTAATTAAACCTAAAAAAATGAGTAAAATGCTGTACAGAAGAAAAAATAGGAATCTTGAAAAATTGAGAAACTCTTGTAACCACAGTGGCAAAGCTGCAGAAACAGCACTTTATAGAGAGAAAGCCCGACGAGATATCAAGAGTGTGCGTAGTAACTTGTTGGAAAGCCAGATTAGATCTCCGTCCAGTTATAGATTTCTCAGCCCCTTGTCAAACTCTTCTCTGCGAAAAGAAACTTTTTCACGCAGTCCTTTTGCTTCCAAACGGATAAGTGACACATTTGTACAAGAAATGAAACCTTTCAAAGAACTCAGGTTCTGTGACGTTCCAAAAAAGTCTAGATTTAGTGCTTATGTTAATAACACACCCGATACGAGCATTTCTCGGTTCTCAAACCCCAGATCAAGCAACAAGTGTAAAAAAGGTTTATTGCCATATGAAGAAGAGGAAGAAGAAGATGATGATGAACATGAAAGTACCATTCAGAAAATTTCACACTACTTGAGAGAGTCTCTCAACAGATTTCATGAGGAAATGGTGTCTGGTCTGGATAAAAGTCTCAAAAAATTAACGAAAAACAACTCACTGACATCATTGATTTCTAAAAGTAAAACGAAGAAATCTCTTATATTTAGGTCTAGTCTAGACAGCCTGAAGACAACGAGTGAACTGAAAACCATTTTGAAAAACAACTCTTCCGCAGGCAAAAAGAGAACCGTCAACAGAGATGTGCAGGCGTTTCAAGTGCATGCGGACGATTTGGTGGATAACCTGAAGAAGAAACCTTTAATGAGAGAGAGTCGATCTTCCAAATGGGAAGGTTCGTCTTCCGAAGATGATTCCAAACCCAGCATTGGTGCCAAAAAACAAATGACAAGCACAAGAGACTCATCCACACCCAAACCTAATTTTTACTGTGGTTTTGACAACTCTTCAACTTCCACAGTTACTTACTACAACAGCAGACAATCCCTGTTACATCCAAAAACAAAAAAAGAAGAAAAAAAACCGAAAAAAAATAAAAAAAAGAAAGGGTCTGATGAATTAGTGCAACAGGCGAAAATGGTGCTTGACATACAGGATCGGATTGGAGAGCTGCAAAAGACACAAGAAGAGTTGGTGAAACACCACTGCTGCTTCACCAACCTTTTCAATCAATCCCCCTACCCCTGTTTTTATTAACACTATTTCATGTGCATTTATGAATAGTGTATGGTATATAAAACTTGTTTGAAACCTTTGAATTTTTAATAAGTTGTTTTAATTACAAGCAGGCTTTTGAATTGAGCTTTAAAAAAACTAGTAATATACCAATCTCAATTGATCTTAAAAAAGTAAATCGAACTTGAAAACCTCGAAAACAAGTATTTATTAGTAAATCTTTGCAAAATAACAGGCGATACTGTCAAATTTAATTTCTATACATAACCAATGTATATGCAATCCAAGATTTTTTTTATAGAAAAACGAATATATTGAGAATGACATGGTCAACAGTTATGTTTTTGTTGAATCTATGAAAACACCAATTGAAATGATGAACTTGGATCAAAATATTGAATGAAACAATAAGAAAAAAATAATTTAAAAAAGTGGTAACTAAAATACTTTAGGTTAAAAACCCTCACTATCAAATGATCAGGGATCTCTAGATAGAATAGATGAAACACTTTTAATAAATTTTTATTATTTGAAAAAGGTAGATTTTTGTAAAGTGAACATAAATCAAATTATTATTGAAAAAACACTCTCCCAAACGAAGTGAGGCAAACCCACACTTGAAGCCCCCAAAGACCCTCTGGCTTTGACGCTAACCAACTAAGCTCTTTGGACTTTAGGTCTGCTACCCTTTTAGGATCTTGACATCTTTCATTGTTTCAGTACCCCTTCAGAGTAATTTTATCATCATTTTGTACAATTTTTTTCATGAATCCCACTTGAGCTGTTTTTTCAGTTAGCTCTCATTAAGGACAAATTCTTTATCAGCAAAACAAAAAATACTAGAATTAACTTACTGATAAAGATGAGGTATGTTCCTTACGACAAAGAACAAAGGGTAAACAGAAATGAATGAGTGAAGCAGATGGTACCCACGCCGTCTTTATCTTTGAGTGTCATTGATGATTCTTGAAAAACGTTCAAAAGAAAATTTAGGACCTGACTGCAACAACCGTTCTAGAGTTGGTGCCGTCTTTGCCACAATCTTTCTAGTGAAATGATCATAGATACAGAAGATGGACCTGGTAGGTTAAAAAACTGAAGTGGAACATGGCAGAAAGGTCAACTGCCTTTTTTGGCTTGTCTTGCAGGAATATACATAATTCAAATGGGGGCAGCCAATGATATATTAATAAACTGCCTGCATTAGCAAGTGATGACTGGGTGATTCAGAATTGATTGGTACGCATCAATGAGGCATGACCCTCATCTCTTTCACTCCCTACCACCCAACATTTGGATATGTCTCCAAGTACCACCACCATCCAAGCATAATATAAATAATAAAAAATAATAAGTTGATAAATATTATTCACAAAGGAAATGAGAAAAGAATATTTAATTTTTAACATTCGACGCAACAAACGTATATAAAATACAATGATATCATTTTCCCCATGAAACACTGCAAAACTCCCCCATTCAAAACAATAAAAAATCCTCATAAAAACAATAATATTCATTGTTATTGTTGTTTTCATAAAAACCATTAACTAATATTTTTGATTGAAACAAAAAAAATTAAAATCTTCATTATTTTTTATATTATTAACATTATTATTTTTTTAAAATTAATATTTATTATTATAGCTATTATAAGTAACATATCTATATGTGTAGTGGCAGTCAAGCTTTACAGGTTACTAATATTGTTGTCGTTACTACGCATTATTTACTATCATTGTTTCAAGTTATTGTTGTTATTATTTTATTATTATTATTACAGATGCTTCTGACGTTCCGAGGAGTAGGTCTCAATATTTATTGATGCCAAAGATCCTGAAAAAGAAAAATAAAACCAGCAGTAGATGATGATAATAATAGAAATAATATAAAAGTAAAAAACAAAAATAATAATTAATCATAAAATTTAATGTAGCGAAAACACACTGTGGAACAGGTGCTAATTGTCGGCCCACGCGGGATTGAACCCGGTAACTTTAGATAATTAGTCTAATGCTCAACCATTGAGCTATAGGGACCGACAATATAACACGTAACTGTACACAGCTACAAGATGTTGCAAAAGATAACAAAGATGAAAAAAATTTTCAAAAACACGTGAACTAAATCATTATCATAACTATCAGAATAAGAATTAAACTTTAGTGGATTGAAGTCTTGAAAACTAGATATGTTGAAAAAAACTGAAGTTAATATATTTATGCATATTTATAAAGATTTTGAATACCATTATTTTTAAAATTTTTATTATTATTATTACCATTGTTATTTTTTTTATTCTTATTATTACATTATTTATGCTGAAAAGACAAACAAGACTTTATTAAAAACATGAGTCATGAAGCTAATTTGAGAAAGCCTTACATTATCAAATGATCTAATATATTCACTTCCTCTTATTATCATCAACTTTATTATTTCAGCATGAAAATTATGTTCATTTTCATATTTTAAATGGAAACACTTTTCAAAGTTTAAGTTCCCCTTTCTCAAGTTGAACTCACTTTATCGGCATTCTTATTTTTGTTCTTATTACTGATACCTACTTAGTATTATTATTATTACTGCAGGAAATGTTTTTTAAATCAAGTAAATGTGGCCACCCTCAATATAGCGGCAATCAAACCAGCTTTCCAACTTTGCAACCTATCCATCTTTTTATCTATCATAACTACATCGCAACCCCCTTTACCTCACTCCATCTAGCATAGGCAGCTTAGGGATGAGGACGAGAAGGAGGGAAGTTGCATTGACCAGGAAGTGGTTCCATTCGTATTTTGAGTAAAAAGATGCCAGAAAGAATCTGATTGATGCAGTAGTCAATACTGATAATCAATGATGAAGATATTGTAAATAATCCTAGTGATAACAGCAATAACAATGATACTAGAACATAAAAAGAACGATAACAATTGGAAAAATAGAAATAATAAAAAAGCCACAAATGACACTCATAGAACAACAATGCTAATATATGAAAAATAATACAAAAATATGAGTAATAATGCAAATAGAAAAAAACAAAAATAACGAAAAAAAAGTTGATGAATGATAATGCTAATAGGAACAGACCACGATAACAGACAACACCAGAGATAAAAACTAATGATAAAGAGATGAACATACGCAGTGCTAACTACTCAGTAGTGATGAGGCAATGAAATAATAATAATAATAATAAACAACAACAACAATAATAATAATCATTATCTTGATAACATTGAAAATAGTAAAACAATAATATAAAGAAAATTAAAAGGTTCCATTTATTTTCACGAAAAATAATTTTAATGAAAATATCCTTGAGAACTCTCTGAAAAAATAAAACAAAAACATCAACAGTAATAATAACAATAAAAATAATAAAAAGAAAAATTATAGAAGAACAACAAAAATAAAAAATAATAATAATAGGTGACATACAGAATGATTGGAACAATGGTGAGAAACTTTCTGGAGGGGGAGAACTGGACCCCGTGGTCCAACTGCTCCCATACCGTTCTGTACCTGCAGGCATCATGAAAACAACAATATTATTAACAACAATAAAAATAATAACAGAGATCTGTAAAAAAAAAAAAAGATAAATTCCTAAAAAAATAAGGTGTCACCATCATTAATGTGTATTTTAACAATTAAAAAAAAACAAAAATTAAAGAAATATAGACAAAATTGATCCCTGATGACCTTAGTGAGTTTTAAAATGTTTCTCAAAAATGTTAGAGTTGAATTTTCTAGAAATATAATAGAAAAAGAATCATTATGATAAGCCTAATAGGATTGTGTGTGGCAATGATAGAGATATATTTATTCATTCATACATCACAACATTTGTAAAATGGCTGGGTACAGCTTACATCCGCTTGTCAATATCTCCTACAAGGGTCTACTGTTATCCAGGTTATAACAGAAAAGCAACCCATAACTACTGGCGCTAATTTTGATGCAGTTTAACGGTGATCAACCAGACGCAATATTACTTGAAAAAATTTGAGAATCAATACAACTAAAACTATTTCATCAGCGCCTCTGAAGCAATCTTGAATTGATAACTAAGCGCTATAAAAATCTTAATAATAATAATAATCATTAGTTTTTTGAATACTAATATATTTTGATTATTATTTTTTTATGATTTTATAATAATGTTATATTTTTATAATTCTCACCTGAACTTGGCCTGGTCTGCAGTTTCAAATGGAGTTCCCTTCTCAATGTGTAAGATCAAGAACATTAACTGACAATAATAATAATAATCATTATTATTATTCTTACTATTATTGAAAAAAATAATTTTAATGTTTTTATTTTCTAGTTAAAACTTCCAAAACTTCAAAATCAACATCTGTGCTTTTGAATTTTGCCTTTAGTGCATTATGTAGGCTTTTAGGTAAATAATAATAAAAACAATAATAAAAATAAAACAGGAAATAATAAAAATAATATAAATACTAATTAGAGAATGATGGAAATGATGGAAGCGGTAAGAAATGGAACACTCATACTGATAATAACCAAAACAATGAGAGTTTAATCAAAAAAATTGAAAAAATGCTAAACTGAATAATAAAAAAAACAAATTAAATAAAATATTCCAAAATAGAAAAAATAAATTGGAATAAGATAAAATTTGAATAATTATTGATTGGATGCGTGAGAGCACTCAAAGCACTCATAAAATTATAGCAAGTAATGATATTATTTGTATTGATTTATTTGATAAAACATATCATTTTAATCTAGAGATTTAACTTTATTATTACTTAAAAAATCAAAAAGCTTTGTACACAAATAAAACTTCAAAAATCACTCTTTCTACTACCTCATCTTCATGCATGAATAATTTAATTATGCCGGAGAAACCATTCGCATCAATTATATGAAAGGAAAATTATAGGAAGAAGCTTTTGGATTATTTCTATTAAATATGTACATTCTAGAACATCAAAATGCTTAGTCACACAGATGATTTAAATATTGAAATTGTTGTTTTTAGTAGTTTCAAACTCTTTGTTACAATATACCAAAGCACATATCAATAGCATATCATTATATTAGTTTTTCTTTATTCCAGAGTCATTGACTTCTTTCCACAACCTAACCCTCTTTATCCATTTCACTCAAACAGTACATGAATTCCATTTAATTAAAACCCACCCAACCATCTCTACTAACAACGTTGTGGATAAGATTGGTGAGGGTCCAAGAAAGAGCAACAGAGAGGAATGGGAGAGAAAGAAAAATGTAATGAAGTGTGGCTACCAATAATATGTATGTCACCCACATACCTGGGAGTAGTGTTAAGTGATAGGGTGGTGGAAGGTTAGATGGTGGGCGATTGAATAGAGGAGTGATTAAATGGTGAAGTGGTTGAAAGGTGAGAAGATGGAATGGTGAAAGGTGTGAAGTGATGGAACAAAATTATAAAGACTTTGGGATGAAATGGATGATGTTGAAGAAATGAGATGATGGTAGTTGAAAAACAAAAAAATGTACCTCTGCTACTGAAGTATGTGGAGTTAGGATTAGGGTCACTGTGGGCTACTCCAACATTCATCTTCAGATCCAAAAGTTGAATGAAATTACAGATCTAAATATTAGAAAGCTTTAAAAATTTCAAAGTGGTTCTCAGCTTTTTCAATAAAAATGTTTGTGTACAATCAGCTGGAAGAAAATTTTGATATTCAAGTTGCAAGTAGTCAGGTTTGATTTTTTCTGAAATCAAAAACTGAAGATTTATCTGTATGATCAAAAATATCAAATAAAAGTAAATCAAACAATAATATTTAATCTAAATCACACAAACAATTATACTTAAAGAACTTTCATATTAATGTAATGGCTCTTGAATTTTGAATAAAAGTATAAATTTAAACAAGAATAAAAGAATTTTGAAATAAACAAAACGCTAAAAAGTGAAATTTCGAAAAAATACATCAAATGATCTAAATACGCAAAAAGAAAGAAAAGTTCAACAGATTCAACCTTAGAAGAATTTCAAAAATTGATTTTTTTATAATATTCGAATTTATTTTCACTTAAAACTCAAAAATCCTTAAATAACGACTCAAACCAACAACGATAATGTTTCGAAACTTTATTAACATTAGTGTTAAGTAAGATGTGTCTTATGGAGATGTGTGTATAGAAAAAATTTATTTTAGATCTGTATAAAAATTTAATTTTTTTCAAATAATTAATTAAAGTTTTTAATATGGAAGCTGACTCGAAACTGAAAATCTTTCATCATCAAAAGAACAATTTACGATCGAAATTTTAGTAAGATTAGCTTTTTCATTGCACTATTTAATTTTTGGCATCATAATATAAACGAGATTGAAATAGAAAAAATGAAAAATCAATCGAATCTAATGAACAAGTCGAAATGTGTAAATACATCTAAAAACCCCTGAAAAAACATTCAACTGTAAAATCCATAATAATTAATGAAAAAAATGGTGATAAATTTTTATAAAGATTCGAGTTTAAGAAGTCTCAGACCACCTACTATTGCTTTTCCTTTTTGAACCTTCTCTTTTCTTCCTAGTACTGCTTCGGCGAGAAGAGTGGCGTGTCATTTTACTAGAGTGGATTTTAGTCAAATTAGTCGAAGAATGGTTAGAAAAGTAATTTAAACAATAGATTTCCTTATACAGAATTATTTGATAACTGTATTTAATAATAATAATAATAATAATAATAATAATAATAATAATAATAATAATAATAATAATAATAATAATAATAATAATAATAATAATAACGCACATAAAAGAATTATCTAATACCGAATCGTACAAATACCTAGGGGTCGAAGAGTCATCTAATACACACCACAAAAACATGAGAGAGAAATTAAAAAAGGAATATTACAGAAGGTTAAGAATGATACAAACAAAATTATGGCAATAAACAGCTTGGCTATACCAGTCTTATCCAAAGCTTTGGCTATAATAATAATAATAATAATAATAATAATAATAATAATAATAATAATAATAATAATAATAATAATAATAATAATAATAATAATAATAATAATAATAATAATAATAATAATAATATAATCTACGAAGTTTATTATAGTGATATTTGAGCACAAAAACATGTCTTTTTGGTATTTTGTGGAAGGCTTTGTGCTGAAAAACGGACATTTAATACCTTCTTTAAAATATTAATACAATATAAATAAATTGCCAATAAGCTTCATATTCTTCATGCTACAACATATTCTTTGATGCTTCAATTCATTCCGAAAAGCTACAATTTTCCCTACGTATGATAATAAAAATTTATTTTACTATGATGAAGTTTTACTTATCGCAAATTATCCAAAAAAAAAATAATCAAATGTAGGAAATTTTTAATAAACAAAAAGTATTTTTAAAAAATAAAATTTAACTATAAAATTTGTCATTCTTGACAAATGAAGCGAAAGATTAGTGGAAAAAACAGGATAAAAACGATGTCTTTAAGCTTCATCAGTCATTAGTAATATTCAAATATTAGAGGCATAGCAAATCAAATTTTTGCAAAACATCTTTTGCGTCAAGTACTTTTTATTGCAAATAAAACTATATGCCATGTTCAAAGATGCCGAAAATAAATCGGAACTGATACCTCATCTCTAAATTATGCAAGCAAACGTATAAAATAAATATTTTTACTTAAAAGTGTAAATTATTGAAAGAACTTTTTTATAAACTGATGAAAAGTTATAAGTAACCACGGCAAGTAGAAGTAAGCATAAGGGGTGTATTGCATTAGGAGACATTGTTGCAAATTGTTCAACATGGCTTCCTTGGTCTGCAAATAACATAACCATTCTTGTATCGCAAAAACATCAGTTGAGGGACACCAAGACTTTTTTTTTTTTTTTTTGGGCGGAGGACAAGAAGGGGGACAAGAAGAAGGACAAAGAGAACAAGTAGCAGGGCAAGGAGAGGGGCAAGGAGAAGGACAAGGAGGGGGGCAAGGAGAAGGACAAGGATGGGGGCAAGGAGAAGGACAAGGAGGAGGGCAAGGATCACAACAAGAAGAAAGAGAAGAACAAGGAGCCGGACAGGGTGGAGAACAACATTCAATGCTTGTACAACATGAATGACTAGAACAAAGGTTATTACAAGTACCACGTCTACAACAATGGCCGGTACAAGGGCAACATTTCTTACACTTCACATTCACCTTTTGAGACCTAGGTTTTGAACAGCGTAGAGAAGAATAATTTGGTGGTGGGCAATTTGGTGTTCTTGAAGTGCATCTATTCGCAATTTGACAAGGATTACAAAGAGGTGGTTTCGCCGAGGTAAAAGGAGATTCATAACAGCTTTTTACACAAACCAACGGACAGCAGTCACTACTGTTGTAGCATTTACTGCAGGTTTTACTTTGATCTATACAGATGTCATCACATTCTTGGGCGTGCGTAACTCGAGGAATGCAAAAGTCATTGTAGGAGCAACAACAGTAAGTAGAACCACTTCTGCAACAACCCTTGCAGCAGCACCTGTTGTTTCTGTTGTTGTTTTCTTGCGTTTTAATCTCTATCTTATTGGTGCATTTTTCGTTGTTTTCGAAGTTTTCTCTGGCTCCATAATCGTTTTGAAAATTTTCGATCTGGCTTTTCTCGATGCCATTGAAATTATCAGTAATAGTTCTATCATTTATGCAGTGCTTATTATTAATGTGGTTGTTGGTGCTGAAGGGAAACGAGAGGCATTTGCCTTGTAGAAAAGAAGTTGGATGGAGAGATTGCTTCATTTGGGAAAGTTCTCTTGTTTCACCTAATTAACTAATATATTTATAAAAGCAGAAATTGTTTTAATATTTTAGTTGTTTTTTTGTTTTTCTATATTTCAGCTTTTTTCCAATTTTTGAATTTATATCATTTTTGTTTATTATTGGCTTTATGAAGTAATAGGTGAAAAAAGTGAACGAGTTTTTAGAGTTAAAATTTTTTAGCAAAAAGATAAATTAAACTAATTTTTGTTTTGCTAGTTCATAAGATAACATTGTATTAATCTATATAATCTCAATGCTGTAGAATTATTAATTTTGACAGATAGATAATTCCAGGTATAGCTCTTATTATAGTGCTTTATTTCACCTTGTCTCATTTCATGAAGAAATGCATAAGGCAAGCGATCTTTCATGAACTTTTCTATTTTCGTCAATAAGTGCTTATTTGAATTTGATGAAATTATGTTTTTGTTTAAAATTTGTTTAGATGATGTTTTAAAATTAAAACTCGAATTTTTTCAATAATTTTATCAAATTTCAATATAGATGAGAAACATTCTTGATATAATTTTCTTTCTCTGACTCCATCTCCCACAACTCTTCCCCATCACCAAGTTCCTTCTCAGACGAATTAGTGACACACATTTCAACGGATGACGTAGAAGTTCTAGAAGATTCTGGAGTGGAATCTTCAGTAGAATCATCATTTTGTATTGTTGTGTTAGATCTCACAATGGGAGATGTCTTATTAACGTGAGATGCATTAGTGTGGAGATTACGGTTTGTTGGCTTGTAGATATGAGGTTCACTTTTCGGTTGCAAATCGTTTCTTTTTTTTTTTGTTGAAATTTTTTGAGTTTGATATTTTCTGAGCGATTTTTGAAGCTTTTTTTTCTCTTTTTGGTTGGGTGTTTCTTCCTTTTCAGAATCCTTTTCGGGTTTTTTCTTTTCTTTTTTCAAAATTTGCTTCACAATTTTTTTAACTTTTTCTCTTATATATTCATTATCTTTTTTACTTTTATCTTTGCTGTTAAACCTATTAGAATTTGAAGATTTCTTTCGTTTCCCGCCTTTTCTCTGGAGAGTTTCAATGTGTTTTTTTTTCCCATCATTACGATATTTCTCAGTGACTACTTTATTATCAATTTTTTTGTCTTCTTCAGATTTTATTGATAATTGAGTTTTTTTGAGAGTTTCCGTAAATTCTTTTTTTCTTTTCTTACCGGGGGTCTCAAATGTAAGAGAATCTCTAGAAATAGTAGAGAGAAATAAATTACTTTGTGAAGAATTTGATGATTTGTTCAAGAGTTTTATGTTTTCACCTTTCGGTAAGGTTTTCATTATCAGTTTAATTTTATTCAACATTTGAGCTTTTAAAGAGTTTAAGACTTTTTTCTTAGCATTCAAAATTTGTTTCTTTCTCTCAATTTCGTCTGATTTAGTGAAATCTGACGAGCTTTTTGATTTGTCTTGCTTATTTGACCTTTTCAACAAGCCATTTCTACAACTTAAAAGTTTGGTTTTAGGGAAGACTTTTAAAGATGCTTTGCTTTTGTATGAATCACTGCCTTTCAAAGTAGAAGTTTCTGAAAATTTTTCTGTCGAAGAACCAGCTTTGGTCGATGATAATTTGTGATTGGCAGATGAAGATGAGGAATGAGTAAGAATATTTTTGAGTTTGCCTAGTTCTTCACTATTTAACAATTTTTTCACAGTGCGAAAAATAGATGTCAAATCGTCAAAACTTTTTTCTGATTCTTTCTTTGGGAATACAGTTGAACTGCTCTGGCTTAAATCAATAGCCTTCACAACATGTTCAGCTTCGGGCAGGCTACAAGACTTTTTTGCTTTTTTTGCATCTCTTTCATCTTTCACAATTATGTAATGTATTTTTGCATTTCCCCGGTTGTCTTTTGAGCCAAACTTATCTTTATTATCATACTTCAACAATAATTTTCTACTCTGATTCTTTTCAGAATGTTTTCGATTTGTAAAACTTTTTGACAATCTAGGGCTGATCTTTCTCTTTTCTTCCATTGATGAACTACTATATTCAGGCCTCATGTGGCTTGGCCGTCTCAGGTGAGAGTAATGCAGGTTTTCCTCACTGGTGTCACTATGGTGGTGATGCATTGACGTTTTTGAAAGTTTGTTTCTCGAATTTTTGTAGTTTTTTGGTAATCTTTTACTGAAGAAAAAAGCGTGCTTGAAGGCATTATCGCTTGAAGAATCTATATTTCTTTTTGAGCTTCTTGAACTATAGAATCTTTTTAGGCGTGTACCACTACATGTATCATGGAGGTTTTTATTTGAAACACTTTGTTTCCATTTCTTATAACCATGTTTTTTTTTAAGTGAGTGGTATAAAGAATCACTAGAACTTCTATCAGACAGGAAAAGACCTGGTTTCAAAAACTTGAAACTTTTTGTGGAGTCATTTTTCATTGCCATTCTTTTTATTTCTTTTTTCAAATACTTTCTTACCGATTTGTCATTGACATCTTTTGAACTGAAGAAATTGCTTTCTTCTTCATCAGTGCTATCAGAATAAGTATTATTAGTATCAGAAGCTTTTCTTTCATGGAATCCAGAGCTACTGCTTTTTCCCCTTTTTTTGCCCTGTAACATCAAAATAAAAATAATTCAAACCCAATTTTTTGTTCCATTAAAGCTTGAAAATAACTTTGATTCAAGCCACAAATTTGTTTCAAATAATAAATTTTATTGTATTGTTATAGGTTGAAAACTTAAACCATACCTCATCATCAGAATTCTGGAAAACAAGAGGAAGAAGCTCCTCAAACCTATTTTTTGTTTCGTCCAGCATATGTCTCAAAAAAAAGTTTTTTTCAAAGTCGTTAGCATTGTTTCTCATGTTTTCATGAATAAAAAATATTATTTTGTTCAATAGAGTTTTAAGAAGGTTTTTTACGTCTAAGCGAATTAATTGAAGTGTTTCACCAAAACTTAAGAAGTTCATACTCATTATTTTTTCGTTATCGCTCATTATAACTAAAGGTAAGTGAGAAAAAGAGTTTTTATAATTTACGTTGGTATAATAAACATTTGGAGAAGTACTTTTATTTTCCTTTTTCACGTTGTGCTTAGATTCACCTTCCGCGGTTGAATGAGTGCTTATTGTATTGTCTGCCTTTTTAACTGGAAGCTTTTTAGTGCTAATAGCAGTTTTGTTGCTATTGGAAATTTGAGGCTCTTTGCTTGCTTTTGTGTCCTTGACAGGTAGTCTTCCCTTTAACTTTTTGTTAAAAATTGGTCTATTCGGTTGATTGGGATTTGTTTTAAAGTTTTGTTTTGTAAATGCAGGTTTGGACTGTTCGGCTTGATGTTTAGAAGCCAATTTATTCTTGCTCAGAGATTTCTCAAAGGAGCTTTGTTCAGAAAAATTATTTGCTTTTAATTTTTTTTGCTTTCCCTTTTGATTTGACATCGCAGAAGCTGTACTTTTGCTTGAATGACCTGATTTGCTAGAACTTTTTGAGCTTGATCTAGCGAGAAACTTTTTCGAAAGTTCTTTGTTCTTATTTTCTTTAATTTCTGGAAAAAGAGCTCTTTTTGGAAAAATATATGGAAAAGTGAAAAACGTCGAAGAATTAAAACTTTGTTGCTGATTCGTATCTTGGCAATCTTCCATATATGGACTGGGTTGGTTATAAAAGTTGTTTGCATAATCCACGCTAGAGGGTTGACTCATCCGTTGGTGTAGTTGTATTTGTTGTCCCATATAGTTTTGTGTTTCCAGTTGTGTCTGTTGTTCTATTTGTTGCCGTTCTATTTGTTGCCGTTCTATTTGTTGCCGTTCTATTTGTTGCCGTTCTATTTGTTGCCGTTCTATTTGTTGCCGTTCTATTTGTTGCCGTTCTATTCTTAGTCGTTCTATTTGTAGTCGTTCTCTTTGTTGTTGTTCTATTTGTTGCTGTTCTATTTGTTGCTGTTCTATTTGTTGTTCTAGTTTTTGTTGTTCTTTTTGATGTTGATGAATTCGATCGTGCATAAGTTGGCTGATTGATTGACTCAAAGACTTGTTGTTGAAACAATTTTGGTTTTGCAGCAGCTCAAAGTTTGTTGGGCAACAGGACATCGCACCACTTATTTCCCCTGCAAATAGTGGCAAAATTTTTTTGTTATTTTCTTTAAGTGTTTTATTTCTGAATAAAATGTTATCTAATCAAGTATTTGTGATGTTTAAAAATAGGAGGTACATCTACATGTGCCTGCAAAATCTTATGGAAACAGTTTTTAGGACTAACCAGTAAGTTGGCAGTGAGGTAATCGTTCAGAATTGCCACAGTTGTCAGTACACATACAATAGCTATTATTAAAAATTGAAGGATCACAGCAGCACAAATTGCACGCTCCTTCTTTGGAAATTTCCTCACAGTTTTTGAAATTATAATCCGCAAATAACTTTCTAATTTTTTCTAAAGTGCCTAGTTTTTCTTCATTTTCTTTTATTGAAGATTCGTTCGAAACAACGGAGCTTGCTGGTTTGGAACTGGAATCATGACTTGATTGTGACCTTAATGTGCTTTTTAAAGAATGTATTTCTTCTTTACTAGATATCGTTACTTTCCGTTTGTCTTTACTTTCAAAATCTTCCATGTTGCCTTGCATCAAATTCAACATTAGACTTTGAAACTTCTGGAAGTTCTCTTGAGTGAACGGACATAAAGATCTTTTGGATTCATTTGTTTCTGTTGCTTCTATTTTGTTTGCTTCAAACCCGGTTTTTGACTCAGAATGTTCGAGAGAATCTGGTCGATGTGTTAGGGTGTTTTCTTGTTTTTTGAATGTTGGTTGCTTCTCAGAAGGATTTTCATGCTGCACTTCTTGAATTTCGTTATCTTCTTCCCAAATATCGGTTCTACTAAAATTATCAGAACAAGAAAAACTTTTTTTGAGAAGAATTTTTTGCATACTTTCATTTTCCGAATCTGAAAAATGATTTATAAAATCATTATAGATAATACTTGTTTGCTCTAAATTCATTTTATCGTTAGGGTATAATTTGAGGGCAGTGAATGAGTGAGGATTATGAAACAAGTGCTTATTATTTGGTCCATTTCCTTTGAGATTTTGATTGAGTTGACGTATGATATTTTTTTGGGCCCCAATGGGATCAGTCAAGGTCGTAATTGCTTTAAAAGAATTTTTTCTTTCAGATGTTTTTATATGAGAAACTCTCATTTTTTTATGGTGATTTTTTGAAATTTTTCTCTTAGAATGCTTATCAGGTCTGTCATAATCTCTTTTTTTTGCTCTGTAGGAATTATTGTAGTGGTGACGGTGGTGGTGTTTTTGAGGGATAAAAGACTGGGAAGAGGTTGCACTCAAAAGAGACTGCTTGCTGTATGAGCCTCTGTTGTTGTTTGTGTTCCTCTTTTTTTTACATTCGTTCTTCAAGAATGCCTGTTTGCTTGAACACCTATTATTCGGTTTATGTATTCTTGCTTTTTTGCATGGAACGATACTATTGTTTCGGGAGGTTGCTGCTACCGCTGTAAAATTTCTTTTTCGATTTTCAAAGATATTAAATCTGTTATTTTTTATTAGTTGCATATAATATAATTGTTTCCACATCTTGGGATACTTGATAGTTTTTCAAATAAACCGATATTTTTAAGTTGAACTCAAGAAATGTTTTCGACAGATGGATGGCAACTCAGTTTTTTCAATAAACACCCTGATACTTGATATGCAATCAATGTTTTCGTACAAGATTCAGTCTACTTCGTTTTCCACTTCATATAGACAAATTTTTTAAAATATTACGTAAAAAGACGTTACAAAAATGAGAATAAATTGAGTTATTATATTATGAGGGTTTATGCGGCATTCTGCCAGAGGTCAGACTTGGTTTGTTTTTGAATGACGTTGTTCTAAAAATTGACACTTCATTAATTTTTTGTAAAAAACAATGTGTTAATAAAACTTCAAAGTTTATGTTTGGTTTTGTGTGGGTAGTAGTTGGGAGTGATAGACCAAGCAATGTTCAGCCTCATTACTTTACAAAACTAAAAGTCGAGTTGTGTCTGTGGTCTTAAGCTTTTGATGAATAACAGATGATTTCAAAATAAAACTAAATAATTGCCAGAGATATGGCACGTAAGTTGATTGTGTAGATGAGTGAGAAAAAACTGTAAGCATGAAACACTGGTAGTGAATCGAACAAGTTGTACGAGTGTGAATGAATGCTTTTGTAGAGTTCAAGTTGATCTGCTATCAAGCTGTGGCGAGTCAGCACTACACCTGGTCATTTTGAAATTGCACTAGTGATGCTGTTAAAAGTGGGGTCTCTACATTGAGTCGTAATTTCTTGGAGACTTTTATTATTTCATGTTTTATTGAAATGAAAAAAAGCTGAATATATTCATTGTAAGACCTTTCATATTTCAATTTTGTATCATTAAATATTCATTTGAATACTAGGAAAGAAATGAATCTGTAAGTTTTAAAAAGTTCAAAAAAATATTTCAAAGCTCATCAAAAAAAGCCTAATTAACTGAAAATGTTTAATGCTTCAATCATATGCATCGTAGCTTTTAGAGTAAACACTATCTTTTGAATAGCTATTGCCCTGGTATTGGGAGTCATATTTTGAATCGTATTTGGACCCGTATTTGTCATCGTATTTAGACCCGTATTTAGATTCAGACTCATATTTGGGATCATATGTTGGCTTGTATCTGCTACTGTATTTTAAATCGTATTTGGAATCGTACTCAGGCAAGTATTGGACATCGTATTTGGTACCATATTTAGAGTCGTATTTCGATCCGTATTTATACCCAGACCTGGAGCTGAGAGTAGAAGATGTGGAAATGGACGGAAGGCGCCTGCTTTTTTCTTTTCGCTTAGATTTTTGTTTTTGTGGGCCGTTGCAGAAATAAAAACAAGGGTAAGTGTATTCCGGGTAATAATTCATGCATCTAAACTGCTCTTGCATTAGGCATATCTCTTGGTTTTTTTGGTCAAAAGGGCATGTATCAACAGAAAGAGGTTGTTTTTTCGTATCCATTGTGAAACTCAACAAAGAATTAAAACTTGTTTGGGACTTTTTACTTCTTAAAGATTGTGTCTGGACTGTTTGTGACTTTTGTGATGTTGTGCCAGTTCCAGGAAACAGCTTATGATGGTCAGTTATCGATGATGTTTTAGACCTTCTCCCGTTATTACTTTTTCCAGTAACTTTGATCGTTTCTTGAAAACTATCTGCGACAGGTTTTTCCATGCTGGTCACTCTACTTTTTCTCATACTTGAATTAGCCGTGAGGTTGACATCGGTGGCTGCCGAACTGTTCAAATCATTTCTGCTAGGCATAGTTTGTTCAATTACTTCTTTTATCACCAGGCTTGGTGAGGGATTGAGGTCTTTGAACAAATGTTTTATTTTTTTCTTCAAGTCATATTTTTCCAAGCTTTTCCTTTTTTTAACTTTTTTCGAAAAACTGCTTCCTATAGTGTTATGTGATTTTCCGGAACTTTCAGAGTATGTGACGTGGAGGGGAGGACCTAGAGGAGCATCTGAATAATTCTTCAAATTCTCATGTATCTGCTGAATCATCTTCTTTCTAAATTTTCTCAATGACTTTGTCAAATCTTTCGATATATGTTTCAAGGTTTTTTTAGAATTGTGATCCAAACCATCGTTTAAACTGCAACATGTACCTTTAAACTTATCATAAAGACCCACATAAGAGTTGCGGCTTGCATGAGGTCTGTGGTTGAAACTTCTGAAGGCATTTTCAGGAAGCTGATTTGCACTAAACCTGTGTGTATCAGCAACGTAAGTCTTGTTTAAGAGCTGTCTGGCGTCTGAATCGAATTCGCAGTTAAACTTCGGAGCACTTTTCTTTGCACAAAAATCATCAAAAATAGATTGGTTTGAGTTGAAAGAATAAAGAGAATTTTTTTCTACATCTCTAGGCGGGAATTTTTTTGAGGTTTTTATGGCGGTTAATGATCTCATCGGGGCGATCTCAGTTTGGCTCTATATTGTGGTATATTAAAATTTACTGGGTTCCCCCAGACCCAAGTCCAATTCATAAATCAGTTTTTTTGTTACGTATTTAATTTTTTTGATTTTTTTAAAGAATCAAGTCTATCGTTGCAATTAGATTTCTACAATTTTTTTCACTTTAATATTCATCAACAAAATTTTGTCATTTTAGTTATGAAAGTAATTTTTTTCTTTGATCTTTTACGTTTTTTTGATATTTTAAAATTTATATTTGTTGTTATTTTATTTAATTTTCTTTTCAACGTATTGGAGAAAAGTTAATTTTGATAAAAAGTAATTTTTCTTATGTTTCAAATTAAGCTCTATATGAAAGCTAATTTCATCAAAAATTCTATTTTTTACAGATATGTTGGTTTTTTGTCTCAATCTTCGATGGTTGTTTATGAATTATGCAAAAACATACGGCGTTGAAAAAAGTGGAAAAATGTCAAAGTTTGAAAATGTTTTTTATTTGATGGATTATTCAATGGTTTTTGTTGGTTAACAAGTTGAATGTTATAGACAAAAATCAATGAGTACAAAGTGAAATTGAAAATTCAACCCGAAATGAATAAGTAAGAAATAAACAACCATGTTTTACAGGAATGAGAAATAATTTTAAAACATAATTGAAACATAACAAACAAGGAAATTAAACAATGATGATAAAGCGGTCAAAAAGACATATTGATATTGGGCGGCATGAAACAGAATGAATTTAATTCGCTGGCCCCATTAAAGAAGTCTTGTGCTTCAGGAAAGATGCTTTGAGACTGCAGAGGAAAGTTGTTGTTGAGACAATGATTGCTGTAACTGTTGTTATAAATGCTGCCGTTGATTAAATTTTCCCAACAAGAATGGCTATTGTTCAAAACCGCCTGCTTCGTTTGGAGGTAATTTATTCTTTCTTGTAATTCTAATACTGTTTGTGCTTGGTCTCCTACATTTATGGAAGATTTCTCTTTTGGATTTTTCTTTTTTTTCTTTTCTTCAGATTTTTTTACTGTTTTTGTTTTTTGATTTTCACAGTTGCTAACTGTCTTCTCCAATGTTGATTCTGAAGAGCGTAGTGAAATCACTTTTTGTTTATTTGGAATAACGAATTGGTCTTTGGAATCTCTTGTGTGGTTGCATGAACTGTTTTTGTATTTTTCCTTGTGAGTGATGTTTTTGGGGTTTGGATCATCAAATTTTAACTTCTTCTTGGCATCCTTCATTTTAAATTTTTTTAACGGTCGTTTTTTCTTACTAACTTCACTCACCTCTTCTAAGCAGTGAATGTCCGTAAAAGAGCTAACAGGTGCTTCAAGGCATTGTGATGGTGTGTAGCAGGAAGACACAGCCGAACAGTTTACGTCAGGCCAGGTGCGGAAAGTCTTGTAGTGTTCATTGGTGATTTGGTCATGAAACTTGTTCAATGAGTCTTCCAACCGTTGTGAAATCTCTTCGATGCAATCATCTGAATGTTTGTTGTTGTGTTGTGTGTTGTACTTGTTGTATTTGTAGTAACGAGTTTTAGATCTAGGAGCAAAATCGACACAACGTTTACAAAAAGGGTCAACACAAGATCTATAATCAGGATCGACACAAGTTCTAGGAACAGAATCAAAACAAGGTCTGTGCTTGTTGAAATAGTGATAGTGTCGAGGTGAAAAATTTTCCTCTCTAGATCTGTTTCTATGGCACAAGCCCACTTTTCTTATTTTTCTTTTATGAGGCGTGGGTTTGACTTCAGAGTGTTCATTGTACACACTGAACCTAGGGCTACTGCACTGGTTGGAAGATTCTAGACGGTGGGTGAGAGGAACAAATTCGGGGGTAGTTCCGCGGCAGGTGAAAAACTCATAAGGCTTGCAGGAAGATGCGATAGAGAACTTTTTTTGATTTGGCGTGTACAAACTCTCACATCGTTTTGGCGTAGCAATGGGTCGTTCATACAAACACTCGAATGCATCATGTAGCCTTTCTCTTGGAGAATGACGATGGTGGAGCCTGTGCGGTGAGATTGGCTGGTGTGAGTAACTAGGGTATCGATTGACTCTGTGGCAGTGTTTGGGGTCTGAAGATTTCCTAGTCTTGAAGCGTTTGTAGTTGCTGTGCATGACTCGAAGCTGAAGCTGCTTACAAGTTTTTGTTTAGAATATTTTGAATTTAGTTGCTTTTTTATTTGATTTTAAAATTTTTAAAATTTTGTTTTGTCGTTTTTGTTGTTGGTAAAATTTTGTATATTTGTTTAGACGTTTTAGATAAAAGTGGAGTAAAATTATTAAATCTAAAATTATAAAAGATATTATTTCAAAAAACTATTTCTTTAAAGAATTGTTTGAAACTATTTTTTAGAATTTCAATCAAAATTTTTTAACCAATAAAATAAACAAAAAATTGTGGTATATAAAAATTAAAAAAAATAACTTTGGAAGATAAATAATTAAAAAAAAGTAACAATATTAGAAGCTTAATAAAAACTATAAAAATATGTGTATGAAATATTAAAATGAAGATAACCCGAACATCAAAACCAAAAGATCTAGAGAAACTTCGAGAAGAATAAAACCCTCAAAATCTATAATAATATAATAACTAAAAGAGACTTGATATATAAATTTAAAAATAATAAGAAAAAACAATAATAAAAGTAAAGATTATAAAAAATAAATAAGTTTAAAAAAAATAATAAGAATAATAATAAATCATTTGATAGTGTTAATCGACGCGAACAACTGAATGCTATAAACTCAACGCTAGATGATGCTTTATGGCCGCCTAGTCATTAAAATAATAATAACAACAATAATAATAAAAATTATAATAATAACGATTTTAAAAATAACAATAACAACGATAATAAATGTAACAGTAGTAATTTTTAAAAATTATATGATCAATAATAATAGTAAAAACAATAATCATGTTTTTATTATTTTAAATAAATAAACACATTAAAAAAAGAAATATGGAACTGATAAAAAAAACTATAAAAACAGCAAAAATTGAAAAAATTAGATAAAAAATAATGATAAATATTGGACATAAGTGACTTCGAAATAATGCATAATACATTGCTGAAAGTCTATTGAGACTGATATTTTTTTGGGCTCTAATTGTGGAAAGTCTTAAACACATTTAATAAATAAATTATAAATAGTCTTGGACTTATTCGGTGTTAAATTCCAAATACAATAATAACACGTAGCTTTTAATCTCATAAGCTGGTTTCGTCAGAAATAAAGATATAATAAAAAATAACAATAAATTTTAATAATAAATAAAAAACAATAAAAATAATAATAATAATCAGAATATTAATAATATTCTCTTTTTTAACATTATGATCAGAATACATTGTCACAAATGGAAGCAGAAGTTATTGATGGATTCCCAGTTGGAAGTGTTTTGAAGAATGAGTGGTGATAGAAGATAAAATATTTATCTAATTAGCATTGATGAATCGTTGAAGATTTGTTTGTGTGGTCATAATGTTTATGAATAGTGAGTGATAAAATTCCAAAATAAAAAGGAATATTTCAGAGAGTTATATATGGAGATAATAATAGAAAGGCACGAAAAAGTTCATATTTTTACTCCCGAATCTTTTCATCTATGTGGCAATTGTGGGAAAGTGTGCAAGTTCTTTGAGGGTTTGAAAAGCCACCTTTGAGCCAGAAACTGTTTGAAAAGCAATGGCAATACTTGAAGATAAGTTGTTGCTGTAACCATATGGAGGTTATCGAATCAGAGAAAATAGAAAAAAAATTTCTGATGAAAAAGGTTGAATAGAATTAATATGAGAATGTGATGAGTGATGTTAGGAAGAAAAATATTATCAAAATAAACAAAAAAAAATAAAAGAAAATAATATGGTAAAAACTCATAAAAAACTTATATAAGATGGTGAAAACTTTTTTGCTAAAAGCCATATAAATGTAAAACTTGAGAATAAATTGGCAGTTACAAATAAAATGGCGAAAAATTGAAAAAATAGAGAAATACAATGGAAATATTGAAACAAAAATTATATTTTATCAAAAGAAAAAGTTTGAAAAATAAAACTAGACTTAATGGAAAAAATGATGTGCAAAAAAATGGTATTGAAAGTAACATATTGACGTGAAATTCAAAAAAATTATATAAAAATAACCTGTTTAAGCTGGAAATATAGTAAAAAAAATAAATAGAAATAAAAAAAATAATGAAACTAACAATAACAATAATAATAACAATAGAAATATTCAGAAAAAAATGAGAAAACATGTTTTTTGAAGTTGGACATCTGCCAAATTCAAAATTTTTTTTTATTGTTGTTTTTATTTTTATTATTGTTGTTTTTATTTTTATTTTATTTTCTAGTTTTCAGGATATCCAACATTTCTATCTTCGTGCTTTCAATACAAATATTATTATTATTATCATTATTATTATTATTATTATATTTATTATTATTATTATTATTATTATTATTCCAATATTTTTCTACAATATCTGATCTAACTTCAATTAATCAAATTACACCATAATAAACCTCCATAATAAACCTTCATAATAAACTTTCATAATAAACCTTCATAATAAACTTTCATAATAAACCTTCATAATAAACTTTCATCTTTGTTATCAAATGATCATTTCTAATTTCACTTTTGATAAAATTTCTATTTTTCCATTAGTTTCAAACTATTTCTTCAACTTTTATTAGCAATGCTATTATTAGTAACATTGCTTATATTATTATTGTTGTTATTTTTATTTTTTTTTCTTCTTGCGTCAGTACCATGTTTTTTATTCCGCTCCCCTAAACTACAAAAATGGGATAAATTTATTATTGAAAAGGTCAAAATAATACTGTAAAAATAAAACTAGATTAATTTTATTTAAAATTTAATTGAAAAGGATGATTTATTGAAGCTTCAAAGTCTTGAAAACAAAAAATGAGGTTGAACTAATAATAGCACTAATAATAAAGTGTTACTAATAATAGCACTAATAATAAAGTGTTACTAATAATAGCACTAATAATAAAGTGTTACTAATAATAGCACGAATTATATTACTGAAAATAAAATTTCACACGTGGAAAAAATTTTACTTAATTTATTCTCATGAGAAAAAATACATTCAAATATCTACACTGCAAATATATAAATATCAAATGGAAACAACATGAAATATCGGCTAAACTCCCATTAGTGGTTGTAGTGATAATAAGAATAAAAATGATATTAATATTAATAATGATTTAAAAAAGAAAAATAATTATTTTTAATAAAAAATACTATTGAAACTTAATCAAGAAATTGCAACTACTATATTCTCAGCAAACAACAATCTCTTCACAAACAGACGACTCAACTCTTCTTCCAACTCACCCTTCTCATGGCTCCCTTCATCGTCACCACCCCTAATCTCCAATCCTCTAAGTTTCAATCAATTTGGTTTAGTTTTTCTCAAACTTAATCGACATTCCCATTTGTATATTTTCTTTCCTTCATCACGCATGCTCATCAACCCCTCAAATCTTCCCACTTTGGTCTTTGACTACTTCAACCAGTCCCCTCAAGCTTCACCCCATATACTTCTCAGTCTTTCTCAACATAAGCTTATCAACATCTTTTGAAATAAAGTAGCAAAATTCTTAAGACATACCTTTTCATTCAAATCATTAAGTCAGCGGTTTTGAAACAAACCTTCAATGCTTTGTGAATCCCGTGGTTATAATTCGGTTATAATAACATGGAATTATTGATATCATGCTTTAAGTTGTTGTCCATATGTCCATTATTTATTTGATCAATGGTTCTCCAATTTTTTTTTTATTCGATTTTTGTTATTGTGTATCATAAAAACACGACAATATTTGATTTTTTTGCTTTTGACGAAGCTTTTCGATATATTTTATATTTTGAAGCTAATTATTCACAATGTTCTTATTTATTCCATATTTTAATCCCAATATCATAATAAATCTTTTTATGATGTTATTGTTTTTATTTTTTGTTTGTATTATGACATTACTGTTTTCTTATTTTTTTGTTTCCATTAGGATATTATTATTGTTATTTTTTATTATTATTATATTTTTTTATCATTGTGTTATTATTATTTTTTTATTATTATGATGTTTTTATTATTCTGATACTATTATTATCACGATGTTATTTTTGTTATGGTGTTATGATTATTATTATTCTTATTATTATTATGTTCGTATTCTTAATTTTTCTTATTGTTATGCTTATTGTTATGATGTTATTATTCTGTTGAAAGTCAGCATTATCATTCTGTGCATGTAAAAGTGTTTCTTGTGATCTTTATTATTTTATTATCATTATGATTTTATCATTTCATTATTATTCCTATTGTTATCATTATGATTTTATCATTTCATTATTATTCCTATTGTTATTATTATGATTTTATCATTTTATCATTTATCTTCTTTTCCATTAAACAAAATAAAAAATAGTTTTTATACAGATTGGTTTCGTTAGTTTTATTGAATGAAATCATTCCAATAGAAATATATTTACTTCATGTGAAGCTGTCTTTAATACAAAAATTCCTTCGAAAATATTTAAAACTCAGAAAATAATAAATACTCATATGAAAAACATTCCAATATTGAAAAATAACAATAATAATAGTAATAATAATAATAATCAAAAAAAAGTTTCATATTTTTTTTGCGTACATCCATTCATCACTTCTTATATTAGATTACAAAGATCACAACGGATTGAATTAATAGAAGGAATGAAACTTCGTTTAGAAAAGCATTTTTTTATGTTAACAATAAGCAGTTCCATTTTTTTTGTTAAAATATTAATATAAAAAAAATTAAAAAAAATAAAAATAATAAAAAACAGTGAATAAACATAATAATATATCGAAGTTTTCTGTAACGTAAAACCTCAAATAAGAGGAATTTTCGATAGGTTTAGCCTTATCATAAAACGTTAGCCAAACGTTTTATAATAAGGCTAAACCTATCGAAAATTATAGCTTTTGATTCTCAATAAATGTCTTAAAAATTCTTCTTATTTGATGTTTTTTGTTACAAAATATTGAAGAAAAATATCTACGATGTCTCTGAAAAATACATCGAAGTATATTTTTTTTGCTAGTTTTTTAGAACAAAAGGCAGTGACAGAAAAAAAACTATCATTAATATTCACCCAGCTTGCATTTCTTTTCCAATCTTTTTTAACACTCCAGCCCATAATAATCCCGATTTGAAGTTTTCAGCTTGACTTCTTGAATATAGTTGGAAGAGAAGGATTTCTTTTTTTGCTAATTTTGCTTCGAATTTGATTTTTTCTAGTAATAAAAAGCTCAAACTCATTTTTTTGTTGTTTTTTGTTTCTGAGTTGTATTAATTTTTTATTTCTATTTTTATTTTTTAAAATTAAATTGAATGGTCAGATTTGAAAATGAAAAATTCTAATCAAAACCATTAAAGTTAAACTTTCTTTTGTGCAAATAGTTTTCTTAGTATTCTCAAGTTTTTAAGCACGATAATGTCTATTGTTTTCAATTTTAAGGAGTAGCGCCCCATGAAACATGCCAATTGCCCCACAAAACTCCTGTTTGGGCGAGTGATGGTTGGCTTGCATACAAATGAAGAGTATGTTACTCAAAATAGATATGGTTAGGTTTAGAAGAATAAAACAAAATATAGTAAAAAAAATAAATTGAATTTTTATTAAACAGTTTATTTGTTTTTTTGCGATCGTCAAATATAAATGTTTCAAAAACTTCAAAACATAAAACAAAAACATTTGCAACACAAAAAAGTTATTAAATTCGTTTGCGAAACTTAAAACTACCATAAAGTATATCCAACTACTTAGCTCTTCATCCATTTCTTATCAATCCACTCATCTACACACCCATCTACCTATTCATCCAACCATTCATCCACCCATCCATCCAACTATCCGTTCTTTCGTCTGCCCACTCATTCTTCATCTAAGCATGCACTTTCACATTTTCATCTCGATAATTCCCAATAACTTGTTATTCAAATATCCATTTCTTCATCATTCAAGAATCCATCTATTTACCCGTTTCCATGCGTTCATTCATTTGTTCATGCACACATTCATTGTTCTAGCCATCCATCTAACAATCCTCCAATCCATTCATTCACTCATCCATCTATTTTTGATCCATCCATCTATCCATTTCACCCATACATATTTCAAACGTCAGAAAAGTTACCACCAAAAGTGGCCATTTTGAAATTCACAAAGAATTTTTTTTTGATGACTGCAAATTTGTTTTTGTGAAAAAAATAATTTTTTTGATAAAAAAAAATTTTTTTAATAAATGGAAAAATTTTAAAGTGAAAACTTTTTGGAATGAATAAATGAACTAATTTCTAAAAATGCTAATAACATTAATAAATAAGAAAAAAAACTAAAATATTGATAATAATTCAAATGAGTAAAAAAATAATATAAACAATAAGAAAATAAAAAAATAATAAAAATAATAAATATAAAATAATAAAAATAATAAATATAAAATAATAAAAATAATAAATATAAAATAATAAAAATAATAAATATAAAATAATAAAAATAATAAATATAAAATAATAAAAATAATAAATATAAAATAATAAAAATAATAAATATAAAATAATAAAAATAATAAATATAAAATAATAAAAATAATAAATATAAAATAATAAAAATAATAAATATAAAATAATAAACGAACAAAAAATCAAAATCAAATGGGTAAGAGAATGAAAATATTTTTCAAACCACTCCTCATAAGAAAAAACAACAAAAAAATAGAAATAAAAACATCGAAACAAAAAAAAACAAGTAGAGAATGAATAAAAAGTATTAAAAATAATAGAAACTAAACACCAATAAGAATAATAATAATAAAAACTGAGACAACAATAAAAATAATAATAATAATAGAAACTGAGACAACAATAAGAGCCTTGAAACTCCTGCAATTATGCCCCTATGAACACAGAGGTAATAGTCTTAAGATAATAACAACAAAGTCCACATGAGAAACACTGCAAAAACCAACGAAATAAAAAGGTTAATAACATTTTATACTCTCATTTAATTTTGCCATAAAAATATGGAAGCAAAAATAACTAACACAAGGCTTGGGTCCCTTTTCAACATTTGTGAAGAAGGAGAGCTTGGTGGCTATAACTGATCAAAACTACAAGTTTCTATTTGAATCTTGTTTTAATCTCGGTTCAATCTTTGTTAAAACTCGTGTTTGCTTCAAAATTGATCGATAAAATATATGTTTTTTCTTTAATCTCTGTTTCCTTTGTTGAACCACAACTAAACAGAATATTGGTTTGTTTGCAATGTAGTATTGAACAAAATTCCATATATTTTCCATAGTTCCATGTTATTTTATTCTTCATAAAATTTAATGCTCTTCATTGTGTAACCAACTTCAACTTATATAGCGCACGATTGAGGCGGGAAATGAAGCTTAAACAATCATAAATTAAACAGAAGGTTCTAAAGCTTGGTTTCAAATTAAAGTATAAACTCTGGTCTTGAATCAGATGATGCAAGAGACTTTCTTATATGAAACAGGGAATCAGACAGTGAAGATATGTTTTTGAAAGCTCCTTTTGCAGTATTGTTCATAATGACTGTTATTTTTGTAAATGAATTTCATTATAACAGTTTCGCCTGCAACAAAATAAAATATATTTCAATTTTTTATTCAGATTACATTGAAAGATATGTCAAGTATCAAATATATAACCAACTTTACAAAAAATACATGATTAAGACCTAATTCATTACAAATGTTAGATAGTAAATAAAGCTGAATACAAATTGCTAACTAAAATTACAGTAAGAATAAGATAAATAAAAATTGATTACTGATATTACATTTAAATTGTAGTGAATAAAAATTACCGATATTACATGGCAAAATGCAGCAAAACCCCGAAAAAATTTTAACGCTCCAGCCTGGCCATAAAAAATTGCTTTTGTCACGCAAGATATGAATGATATTAGCGTTAATAGCCCTTGTATAAAAAGTTTATTATTGTTATTATTATTTTTAGTGATATTATCCATGTTAATTTTTTTAAATTTTATTTTTTTTTGTTGCTACAAATTTCAATAAATATAATGGCGACGCCGTTGAGGTCAGTATTAAATACAAAGGTTATAATACTTATTTATGTTATTTTTTAATCTCTGTTATTTTTCAAATAAGTACTATTCATATATGAGATTCCTACAAAAAAAATTAAAAGTGTTTAAGAGACACATGAGAGAAGGCATCAAAACCAGAGTCCCTCACCTTCCTTTAGACACCGTGTGAACTGCAAAATATATAACTACTCTGATATTGTGCCACTGAAGTTTTGTGGCTCAATGAATAAATGAAAGAAAGAATATAATAATTTTAATATTATTTTAAATCAGTAATAACAGAATTTATTTTATGGTTGTTTTGAAGGAAAACTATTTTGAGTGTGAACTTTTAAATTATTAAAAGTGCTTATCGTTTGTACAACTTTTAAATCAATATCTCCTAACATGTATGAGCATAGTGAGATAAATCACCTAAAAAAAAGATAGAACTAAAAGAACTTGATAAAAACACAATAGAATTGAATGAAAACTGGTCTGTGACGTTGTTTTGACCCTGAAGTTCACTCAAGTTCTGATAAGTTATGACTTTCACATCAGTTTGTTTATAAACTCTAAAAGCTAAAAGAATCTTATTGAAGTACCAACCTACCATCCACTAAATAAAACTAAACACAAAAAAAACTACATAAATTAACTAATCTATAAGATCTGATGGGGTGATGATCTTATCTTGACACAAGACGCTGTTGCGAGACAAATCCCAAGGTCAATGAGAGGTTCCAACCACGAACTACTGCCATGAGCACGTGGCAGACTGTTACCTGGTGAGGATATCTTGTGGAGCTAATTAAATTTTTTTTGCTTCAGCACACTACAATCTAGCGGTTTTTTTAAAGCTCTAGTTGTTTTTGATAGGCGATTATAAATAAAGGCTATTGAAGTTTTAATAACTAAGTTTATCAGTAAATCGTTTTTATTCGGTGAGAAATAATCGGCCATGACTTTCGCAATATTTAAAAATATTGGAAGCTATCAATCAATTTTTTATTGGCTACCTGATTATTGTCTTTTAATAAGACAGAGTTTTAAATATGCATGGAAAAATTGTCTTTTAATAAGACAGAGTTTTAAATATGCATGGAAAAAAAAGAGACGTATGAGGTTTTTATAGTTTTAAGTTTCCATTAATGGAATTATTTCTACAATTATTTTAAATCTATTATTTCTATTATTATTATTATTATTATTCTTATTATTTTTATTTTTATTATTATTGTCATCCTTATTATCATTAGTAGTAGTAGTAGTAGTAGTAGTAGTAGTAGTAGTAGTAGTAGTAGTAGTAGTAGTAGTAGTAGTAGTAGTAGTAGTAGTAGTAGTAGTAGTAGTAGTAGTAGTAGTAGTAGTAGTAGTAGTAGTAGTAGTAGTAGTAGTAGTAGTAGTAGTAGTAGTAGTAGTAGTAGTAGTAGTAGTAGTAGTAGTAGTAGTAGTAGTAGTAGTAGTAGTAGTAGTAGTAGTAGTAGTAGTAGTAGTAGTAGTAGTAGTAGTAGTAGTAGTAGTAGTAGTAGTAGTAGTAGTAGTAGTAGTAGTAGTAGTAGTAGTAGTAGTAGTAGTAGTAGTAGTAGTAGTAGTAGTAGTAGTAGTAGTAGTAGTAGTAGTAGTAGTAGTAGTAGTAGTAGTAGTAGTAGTAGTAGTAGTAGTAGTAGTAGTAGTAGTAGTAGTAGTAGTAGTAGTAGTAGTAGTAGTAGTAGTAGTAGTAGTAGTAGTAGTAGTAGTAGTAGTAGTAGTAGTAGTAGTAGTAGTAGTAGTAGTAGTAGTAGTAGTAGTAGTAGTAGTAGTAGTAGTAGTAGTAGTAGTAGTAGTAGTAGTAGTAGTAGTAGTAGTAGTAGTAGTAGTAGTAGTAGTAGTAGTAGTAGTAGTAGTAGTAGTAGTAGTAGTAGTAGTAGTAGTAGTAGTAGTAGTAGTAGTAGTAGTAGTAGTAGTAGTAGTAGTAGTAGTAGTAGTAGTAGTAGTAGTAGTAGTAGTAGTAGTAGTAGTAGTAGTAGTAGTAGTAGTAGTAGTAGTAGTAGTAGTAGTAGTAGTAGTAGTAGTAGTAGTAGTAGTAGTAGTAGTAGTAGTAGTAGTAGTAGTAGTAGTAGTAGTAGTAGTAGTAGTAGTAGTAGTAGTAGTAGTAGTAGTAGTAGTAGTAGTAGTAGTAGTAGTAGTAGTAGTAGTAGTAGTAGTAGTAGTAGTAGTAGTAGTAGTAGTAGTAGTAGTAGTAGTAGTAGTAGTAGTAGTAGTAGTAGTAGTAGTAGTAGTAGTAGTAGTAGTAGTAGTAGTAGTAGTAGTAGTAGTAGTAGTAGTAGTAGTAGTAGTAGTAGTAGTAGTAGTAGTAGTAGTAGTAGTAGTAGTAGTAGTAGTAGTAGTAGTAGTAGTAGTAGTAGTAGTAGTAGTAGTAGTAGTAGTAGTAGTAGTAGTAGTAGTAGTAGTAGTAGTAGTAGTAGTAGTAGTAGTAGTAGTAGTAGTAGTAGTAGTAGTAGTAGTAGTAGTAGTAGTAGTAGTAGTAGTAGTAGTAGTAGTAGTAGTAGTAGTAGTAGTAGTAGTAGTAGTAGTAGTAGTAGTAGTAGTAGTAGTAGTAGTAGTAGTAGTAGTAGTAGTAGTAGTAGTAGTAGTAGTAGTAGTAGTAGTAGTAGTAGTAGTAGTAGTAGTAGTAGTAGTAGTAGTAGTAGTAGTAGTAGTAGTAGTAGTAGTAGTAGTAGTAGTAGTAGTAGTAGTAGTAGTAGTAGTAGTAGTAGTAGTAGTAGTAGTAGTAGTAGTAGTAGTAGTAGTAGTAGTAGTAGTAGTAGTAGTAGTAGTAGTAGTAGTAGTAGTAGTAGTAGTAGTAGTAGTAGTAGTAGTAGTAGTAGTAGTAGTAGTAGTAGTAGTAGTAGTAGTAGTAGTAGTAGTAGTAGTAGTAGTAGTAGTAGTAGTAGTAGTAGTAGTAGTAGTAGTAGTAGTAGTAGTAGTAGTAGTAGTAGTAGTAGTAGTAGTAGTAGTAGTAGTAGTAGTAGTAGTAGTAGTAGTAGTAGTAGTAGTAGTAGTAGTAGTAGTAGTAGTAGTAGTAGTAGTAGTAGTAGTAGTAGTAGTAGTAGTAGTAGTAGTAGTAGTAGTAGTAGTAGTAGTAGTAGTAGTAGTAGTAGTAGTAGTAGTAGTAGTAGTAGTAGTAGTAGTAGTAGTAGTAGTAGTAGTAGTAGTAGTAGTAGTAGTAGTAGTAGTAGTAGTAGTAGTAGTAGTAGTAGTAGTAGTAGTAGTAGTAGTAGTAGTAGTAGTAGTAGTAGTAGTAGTAGTAGTAGTAGTAGTAGTAGTAGTAGTAGTAGTAGTAGTAGTAGTAGTATTTCCATTTCAAGTTATCATCCTCATCCGATTTAATACTTGTTTTTCCATATTTTTTTGCTAAATTTCAATCAAGAGTGCCCTTAAGAAATCGATGGGAGGTTTATATTTATTAGTTTTATTTTTGTTTCCCATTATTTTCGCCATTTTGTTGTCATTTTTTCGTTGATATTTTTTGATTTTTTCCATATTTAACTTGTTGGTTTTGTTTTTCTTGTTACTGTTCAGATGTTTATGTCCACCATTCTTATTATTGTTTCTTTTCACTATAGCTAAGTATAATATCTTTCTTTTTTTTTGAAAGACTCTACTCATATTTTTAATACACATTTTAAAGTTTACTATTGCTGTTATTATTCTTATTATTGTTTTTATTATTGATTTTTTAAAATCTCAGCTTCAATACCACCCCAATAAATAATATTAAAAATATAATCTGTTACAACATTTTCACCCTCATTATTATTATTATTATTTATTATTTGTAGGGCGCACAGTTTGCAAGCTAGGTTTGCTGCAGAGGCGCTGCTCTAATCAGAAGGGTTATGAGAGAGAAATTTGGTTAGAAAGATGCGTCTTTAAACGCTTGCGAAAAACTTTAAGAGAAGGTGAAAGAGGGAGATTAAGTGGAAGAGAGTTCCATAAGTGAGGGGCGATATGCGAGAAGGAGCAATATAAAAAAGGGTTAGAAGAGACAGGCTGATGCAGCCATAAACCAAAGTTCGAAGACCTGAGAGACTCAGGAGTCTGTCTAATGGGAAGACGGTCATATAAATAAGCCGGCTGATTAAAATATAAGGTGTTAGCGGTGAGCCATAGCAACTTGAACTGGGCTCTTAGTGCCACCGGCAGCCAATGAAGGCGATAGAGACAAGTGCGAGATCAAGAATAGTAGTCGGCTTGAAGAACGGTTTTAGCTGCACGATTTTGGAGATATTGCAACTTAGAAATAAGACAGTTCGGGATTCGACAAAGAAGAGAGTTACAGTAATCAATTCTTGAAAGAACTAAAGAGATGATCAGAGCAACGGCAGTGTCAAAGGGTAGGAACTTGCGTGCCTACCTGATCGCATGAAGATGAAAGTTGGATGCGTGTATGATCTAAGAGACAAAGCGTGTAAAGTTGAGTCTACAATCAAGAGTTACACCTAGTATCTTCAGTTTGGACGTTACGGAAAGAGTAGTGCCGTCAAAGATAACTTTAGTGGGAAGATTGGATTTGGAAAGGAGTATGGGACTGCCAACAAACATCACTTCGCTTTTGTTAGGATTCAACATAAGGTGATTGTTAGAAAACCAAAGATTGAGCTCAGTGATACATTCAGATATCTTAGTGAGGCTGGGATGAGGATCAATGTAAGAGGCGCCTGTAAAGAGAGTAATATCATCAGCAAACTGATGATATAAAACGTCGTGCTTCTGTATGATCTCGCTAATAGGAGAAGTATAAAGAGAAAAGAGTATGGGCCCAAAAACAGAACCTTGAGGAATACAAAAACGAAGGGAGACAGGGGTAGAAGAAGAGCAGCTTATTTTAACAAATTGCTTGCGTTCGGAGAGATAGGACTGAAACCCGGATAAAGCAATGCCAGAAATGAGAAAGTAGTCTTCAAGGATATGCAGCATATTTGGATGATTAATGGTGTCAAAAGCTGCTGAAATATCTAAAGACACTAGGACGGCCGCAGACCCGGTAGCACAGATATTGGGGAGGCTGTCAGTGATGTACAAAAGCGCAGTTTCCGTTGAGTGATGAGAGCGATACGCCGACTGGAAAAGGTTGAAGTTACGCAGTACAGAAACAAAATTATTATTATTATTATTATTATTATTATCATTATTATTATTGTTGTTGTTGTTGTTATTATTATTATTATTATTATTATTATTATTATTATTATTATTATGTTTCTAAAATTTTTATTTGTTATGTTTCGAGTTTTTATTTTATGATCTGTACATATTGTTATTCATTTTATTTAATCTATGTTTTACCACTTTTAGTCGTGTACCGAATTATCGCCCATTTCCTAAATATGCCTCATCAATCTCCGCATCGCAACAGTAGTCATTTTTCTAGTTTATTTATAGTTCAACGTCAAACAATGGGGCTTTCAAGCAGAGAAAATTTGAAAATTCTTACTCGTTTTTTTAAGTTTCATTGTTATTAGTATAGTTTTTTTTGTTTTTATTTTTTTTATTTGTTTTTCTATTTTTATTTAATTATTGTTCTTGTTGTTATTAATAATATGTATCGAATCGAACACATAAAGGGAAGATTTGTATCTCAGAAATAGGACGAATTTAACGACAGCTCTCAATAGTTTCACAACAAAAACAATACCATAAAAAAAAAATAAAACACACAGCAACAATAACAAAATGACACTAAAAATAGTAACAATAATAATAAAAATAATGTTGAATATGAAAAATCAAATCCTGAGGTAGGGTCTATTAAGAATAAACTTGGTGGAAATCTTTTGGATTCTCAAGGCATATATGCCTTTCCTTGCGATGATGTCTTAAGTTTTGTTTTTTTAACTATGCAATTACGTCATGAATAAAATATTACCAATCTGTTTGAAAAACCTATTCTCTCAATCTTTTTATTTGTTTCTCATTGTTTTATTGATTTTTTTGTTCATTTTTCGCTAATTTTTTTTAAAATATCTAACATAAACCTATGACGTTTTTGCATTTTCATTTATTTACTGTTTTTTTATTAGTATTTTTATAATTATTATTATTTGCATTTTTTCTTATTATTGATATTATGATTTTATTGGTAGTAAGCATAGAAATAATAGCTGTTCAAATTGGAGAAGTGAGAGCAGTTTGCACTTTATCAGAAATTCAGCTTTTTTATTGATTTGTAAGGATGGATATCAAATAAAACAACGATAAATAATGCAATAAAACAACAATAAATAGTTTCATGAAATAATAAAAAAAATAATGAAGTAATTCTGAACAAAATGGTGAAATATAAATGTAACAAGGGTAAAAACATTCAAAAAAAATGTGACGTAATGAAATGTTTGAAAACAACATGATTCAAAATGGTACAACTAAAAAGACTATTTCATAACGCATGTCTTTCCATGAATAATAATAATAATAATTGTTATTATCCAGATTCAAATTATATTATGTTTAGGAACATGATAAAAACCTAAAAAATAATATTATAACAAATGAATTATGATAATGATCTTATGTATAAAAATTAAAAAAAAGATAGAACATAGTATAAAAAACGAAGAATATTAGAATTATGAAGTCTAACCTCACTGGCAAATAAGCTTCGTTTGGATCAGGAAAGACTATTTGTAACATTAGTCTTGATTTTTTAGAGTTTTTGAACTTCATATTAATGTTTTTTATTTCAGATATTTTTGTCAAATGTTTTGTTTTTTGTTTGAATTAGTTGGATAATAAAAAAAAAATAAAATTAATGGTTTTTGTGGGATTAGTTTATAATTCAAAAAAATAGGCTGGAAAGAGCTATTTTGTTGATGAAAGTCCACTAATGAATGGAGTGAATCAATGTTTGAATGAAGACATATGGACTGCATGAAAAACAAATTAGACACATTCTTTAAATTTTGACACTTAAGAATGCTAACGTCTGCATTTCTAACACCTTGGTTGTCAGACTTGTGATGTTACTGTGAAGTTTCCATCAATTTGGAACTGTTAACATCATTACTACTTTCACTACCACTGCTGCAAAATGAAGATAACACCAACAATTCTATAAATTAGATTTGAAGGGACCCCCTTTATATTGACGTTTCTGCAGTTTATGCAGGATAGAATGATGATTTTTGGGAAAAGTGTGTGCTTTGAATAACAATTTAAGGTGGCGTGAGTCGTCGTAATGATGAGTTGAGGTTGGGTGTGCTGCAGTAGTGATAGTTTGAGATGAGGTTTGTGGCTGCAGTGATAGTTTGAGATAGGGTGTGTGGCCGTAATGATATTTTGATATAGGGTGTTTAGACGTAGTGATAAGTTGGAGAAGGTAGAAGTCCTGTTTCGGTACTGAGTTCTGTTGTACAATGAAAATTAGAAAAATAAATATAACTTAGAGTAATAATTCATTTGTTTTCATTGATGGAAGCGCTTTCCACAGAAATTGAAACTTGTATTGAAAATGAAAGCATGAATCCAGCAAGTTGTAATTTATACAAATGAAGTGAAACTTCAGCGTTCCATAGAAAGTGGTTTGATTCCAGGTAGGAGAGCGATTTGATCTCAAAGTTCCATATTGACGGTGGAATAGGTCTTGTAGCGTTCCATATTGAAGGCTGAAAGACCTACTGAAATACTCAGATCTGCCAACTGGTTGGTGAAGTTGTGAGTTTTTTGGCCTTAATGAAGAGAAAAAATTTCTATTGTTTGGAGTTTTAAAAGACTTTCTGGGTTGATAATAGCAATAAAAATGGTAATAAAATAATTACTATCATGGCAAATTTAATATAATATTATTGAATTTTATTATGATTATTTTTATTATTTTTGTTGTTTTTACTAATTTTGTTCAAATGTTGCCTGGTTTATGTTCATCTGAGTGTGAAAATTATTTTTATTTATTTCGTATATTTAAAAAATAAATTTGAAAATTATTATGACGAAAAATTTAATATTAAAACAAACAAAACGAAGTAACCAAAGCATAATAAAATTAGAAAAATAACAACAACAAAAAACAATAATAAAATTAATATAAACAGAAACTATAAATAAATAAAAAAAGATCTGTAGTTTTTCCACTTGCTTTGATGACTAACAAAGAGCTTGAAGGACTGAAAACAATTTTGTGAATTTCTTGTGACAACATGCGTGCCACGGAGTGCTTTATCGATTTTTTTTTCCATTTTTTTTGTTGTTATTATTGTTTTTTTCACCATTTTTTATATTGTTTTTTTTCCAATATTGTTTTCAAAATTTTCCCAACTTTTTTGTTTTAAATTCAAATTAAACTATGTTTCTTTGATTTTCATTCATAATTTTTTTTTCCAATTTCTCACAGCCATCCGAAGTTTTAATCTTC
The DNA here is from genome assembly GCA_964035795.1 of Pterobdella sp. o SKG-2022. Classification (NCBI taxonomy): domain Eukaryota; kingdom Metazoa; phylum Annelida; class Clitellata; order Hirudinida; family Piscicolidae; genus Pterobdella; species Pterobdella occidentalis. The sequence continues at coordinate 32,252,297 of OZ038320.1, forward strand.
TTTAATGTTTAGCTTCCCAGAACCTTCTCAGACCTGACATTGTACATCTTCAATATTGCTGTTTTTTTTGGTTATTAATAATAATTTAAAAAATAACAAGCAAAATAAATTGAAAAAACTGAAATAATTATTAAAAAAATAAAAATTATTTTTAATTATGTTTTCATTTTTGAAACAAACAACTTTTTGAAATATATTCCTGCAAAAGGTTCACAGAATAATTATAATGAAACCAATAAACTTGATAATAACAACAACCAAAGAATGATAATAATGAAAAGAAAATAAAAAAAAATTAAATTTTTAAAAATTTTAAAAAATTACAACAGAAATAAAAAAAAAGAAAGAATAACTGAAAATAAAATGAAGACAATCGCATGTTTCTGAGATTTTGTTCTCGATTAAATTATAACTTGGATCTGGGGGGAATATAAAAATAACAACCTAATATCATCAAAAAAATGCAATGAGCTAATGCAATAAAACAAGAGTTATTCACGTGAAGTCATCTTAAAGCAGACACAAGATTTTAATGACGTAGTATAGCTTGACACACTTGCATGGAAAACATGTGAGTTCTAAATGTTTTTCTACGATAGCTTTGCGTTATTTCCTAACAAACATTTTTTGTGTGTTTCTCATAGGCACGCTGGTTTGAATGTTTACTGCTTCACAAAGTTTGTTTGGTGGGGTCGTGATGTGAACATTTGGGAAAAATGTTGCAGTGAACCATAAACCATTTACTTGTTGTATGTAATGAAGGAACACGCTTGGTTTGGCATATTTTATTTGAAACAAAGCTAAACAAGACTTATATTTCCATCATCAGGTTAAAAACTCAATTAAAAAGCTGTGTTGAATTTCTTAATCTTTTGTAGACATTTGTGTTGAATTTCTTAATCTTTTGTGGACATTTGTGTTGAATTTCTTAATCTTTTGTGGACATTTGTGTTGAATTTCTTAATCTTTTGTGGACATTTGAATTTTTTCATTTTTTGTAGCTAAAATTTTAAACACGTCAACTTTTGTTGGCTCGTTTCATAATGTTTTTCCGGTTGTGTTCACTGGAGGCTGTAGAAAGCATAATGAATTAACTCGAAACACCACAAAAAAAATCAATAAAAACAATGTGAAAAATAAATCTAATAATCAAAATAATCAAAAAAGCAAAAATGAGATTTAACACAAAATGCAATTATGAACGAGTATGATTAAAGTGGCGTTAGCTTCAGTGGTTTTAGACCACAGTGTCTTGCATTGATCAATCCCATCCTTACATCATCATTAGTTATTAGACTGTTAATTTGTTCTGATTGTTTTATCAATGGTATAAATTTTTTATTATTGTTCATAAGTTGATATTTATTTTTTTTTTTAATTTATACTTATTTTCATTTCCAGCAATTTTTTGTACATAATATTAATAGAAATATTATTATTGTTGTTGTTAAATTTAGTTTTTCTTATTTTTTATGAAAACAAAATTCCTACATAAATTTAGTTTTTTTACTGTCGAAGTTGTAACCAGGCATGCAAAAAAAACAAAAAAAAACTATAGAAATACAGAAATTCATAAAATTTGGAAATAAGTATATAGAATAAAATAATATCAAAAATGAAAATAAAGTAAAAAAAAATTAAATCAAAAAAAAAAAAACAAAATATGAAAGATTCACAGTTTTGAATATATTCAGCACTAAGATAAGGAAATATATTTTTTTTAAATGACAAAATTCTCAAAAATAAACAATAAAGAAGCGTAAAAAATAAAAGAAATTAAATCAATAAAAAATAATGTGAGGGAGAATGAAAATTTAATGCTGACGATCCTTCAAAAATAATTGTAACAAAACTATCTATCTATCTATCTATCTATCTATTCATCTATCTATCTATTTATCTATCTAGCTATCTATTTATCTATCTATCTATCTAGCTATCTATCTATTTATCTATCTATCTATCTATCTATCTATCTATCTATTCATCTATCTACCTTTGTTCTCTCCATAAACTTTAAAAAATCTAATCTAAATTTTACGACATTTTAATCAAATATCCAATTTTATTTTTATAGTTCAATCTTTCTCATTATAGTTCCATCATCCCATATTATTATTTTTTTTCCACGTTTTTTCAAAAAAAAATCTCCCGTTTCTATGTTTTGAAAAATTTTTAAACCTTTTGGTTTTCTAGTTTGTAAGCACAACTTTACCCTTTTTTATTGGTTTTGCTCCTTTTTATTTTCTTTATGTCATTTACACTTTTATTCTTTAAAACTGTTTTTTTTTCTTAATAAACCATTCCATTTAAATGTTTGTCTTTTTTCCACATAATTTTACCTTCTTTCAACTAATTTATTTTTTTCATATTTCCACATCAAATTTTTTTTTTGTTTTTAAATTTTAACATTTTGAATTCTTCATTTTTTATGACTTTTGAAATATTATTTCTATAAAAAATTGTTATCATTTGTTTTGAATAATATCTCATTTTCCTCATTTTCTATTTCGATGTCTCTTTTTATTAAAAACAATTAAATTATATTCTATCATTTTTCTTCTCATTACTAATTTTGTTTCATTTTCACAATTCAATAAACAATTTTCTTTCTTCGGCTGTTGTAATTATTCTCACACTACGCACTATCTCCATTTTTCTTCCATAAACTTCATTGCAACTTTGGTTGTAACCAGTGTTCATAATGATTTAATTATATTTTTTATTTTTATTATTTAATGGTAAATGTGATAATTATTTGTTGTTTGTGTTTTGCATCATTAACGACTATATCAAAAACTATAGTATTTTTTCTATTCAACTCTTTTTCATAATTTTTCTCTTATTTTTGAATCCAATTTACTATGAGCACCAATTCGTGATTTTTTCTCTAAATGTTATTGTTTTTATTTTTTCTCCGTTAATCATTATTATTATTATTTTGTTTTTATTTTTATTATTATTTTATGAATATTTAGGGTCGATCATAAAATCAATTCACTCCATCAATCCGTGCGTGAGAATAATAACATTAATTACAAAAAATAATCATAAGAATATAATAATAAAAATAATGATTATATTAATAATAAAACTGATGATAATAAAAAAACGAATAACAATAAATATCATATAAAATATAAGCATAGTAGCAGAAAAAAAAAAAAAAAACAATATAATAGTAATAATAATAATTACTTTTTTTCAGTTTTCATAAGTTTATTTTCCAATTCAAGTATGCAAACAATCAAAAATTGTTGAACAAAAAAAAATATGTTAAAATCTTTTGAAATGCCTGTTATCGAGAATCGGTGAGCAAAATGAATGAACTCTATAAAACATAAATAATGAATTATAAACTGTTATGCAAATCTAGAAAAAAATAATAGTAATACTAACGTCAATAAAATAAACTGAAAAATATAATGTTCTCAATGATTGAGATAACATAAACATGCGCCTAATTATCTATAACATATGAACTCGTGCCACAGTTTCTCAAGTTTATAGCAGTTTCGAAAGGTTTTTGTCTCGTAATGAATAATATGCAATCTCCAAGCTGAAGTTCATCAATGCATGACATAGGAAACAATTTAATGAAATAATTCATGAAAGTCATTTATTTGTGGTCGTTCAAACATTTACGACTCACCAACTGGAACTGAATTTTTATGTTTAAATTTAATAGCATCACTGCTACAACAGGTTCATAGAGAAAGATGATCAAGTTCTATCATTAAACGTCAGCATGAAGTTTAACCGAAAATTTTTGATTCTCGATAGATGTATTAAAAAATTTTCTCATTTGATGTTTTATGTTAAAAAATACTCCAAAAAAATACACTGATGTCGCTGAAAAGGTACAAGCTGAGTCACAAATCCTCTCCTAACATTTGGCTGTGCACGACTTCTCTTACTGCTTCTCCAGCTCTTAGTTTTATGTCTTTCAAACCACTAGAGTGGTTTTGATAAAATAATTAGAGTTCAAAAAATAATCATTCTTTAAAGATATGTTATGGAGTTGAAAATGTTATAGCACCAGACTTTCATTCATTTAATTGATATTTTTTCATACTTTTTTTACTTTTTTAATTGTTTTTCCCAAATGTTGTTTTTGTGAGTTTATTTAATAGAAACAGCTTAACTGGATTCACTTCCTAATGTAGCAAAAAAAATTTTTTAAACATGTTTGAACAACAATAATAACAATAAGATTCACAACAATAATAATAATGAAAATTATAATATTATAAATCAAATAATCAGCATCGCTAATAACAACAAAAAAACTAAAACAATAATAGGGACGATGTGAAAATAATTGGAAATCATATTTTTATTTTTTTTATTTGAGTTATTATTTTTTTATTAGATTTATTATTCTTATTGTTCGAGTTTATACGTATGCAATTGAAAGGTTAAAACTCAATCTTCAGTGGGTGCTCTAAAAATAAACAATAAATATGATAAGAATAATAAAAATAATAACTAAAATATCAAAAAAAAATAAATTTACAACAAATTACTGCTATAAAAAAATGTAAAAATAACAAGAATGTTGCTAATAAATGAATAAAAGATAATAATAATAATAATAATAATAATAATAACAGCAAAGTAAGAAAAGTATGATGGTGGAATGGCTGGTATGTTTACTATAAAAACACAACATTTCAATCCCTTCAATTTATTCACTCTATTTTGTATCTTTGGTTTCCGGGTTTCGACTATGCAGTAAATTTCTTTTTATTATTTAGTGTTTTTGTTTTTATAGTTTATCTTTTTCCGGGTTTGAGCATAATTTGTTATATTTATGGTTTTTGTTTTATTATCATCGATTTTTAATGAAAAAAATATTTTTTTTGTCTGAATTAGATTATAAATAAATAAAACTGAAAATTTTCATAAAAAAATAAAAGAAATTATTCTAAATTAGTTTACCAAAAACTTTTTAAACGAAAAAACAAAGAGATGACTTGAAACATGGCGAATTGCTGGAAGCTTTTTTTGTTGTTTTTTTTGAGATTAAAAACGTATAAAAAATTGATTAAACTGTCAATGTTTTTATCCAACTTTATTTTTCAAAGATTTTTATGACGAAGAGGCTTGTTTTTTTTTCTGAAATGAAGTTTAAAAGAGTTTAAGGTGAAAATCAAACAAGTATATAATTAATATGGGCCTGGTATGTCAGATCTCCAATTTTATGTTGGAAGTTTCGAATAATGCTTCTGCTTTGGTTATCAAAAAGTTTTTGTTGAAATATTATTTTTTTTGGTGATATTGTTATATTTTTATTTTTTTTGGTTGAAACGATTCAAAAATTCGAAAGACTTTATTTTAAAAATCTCTCAGTTTCAGTTTTTCTATTTCCACAAGTTTCAAACGAAACATAAATAATAAAAATAATAAAAAACAACAAAAAAAACGTATATATATGGACTAGAAAATTGCTATCAAAAATAAAAAATATCATTAGTGATAAAATAATTTGTAAAACACAGCGATAATGCTAACCTGGGAATGACTGTTAATTTAGAGTAATTACAATGAATAATTATGAAAAAAAAAACAAAAATAAAAAAAATAAAATCAGCATTGATAACAATTAGTTAAATTGCCGTAGTAAAAGACACGTTAAAAAAATAGTACCAACAAAAAAAAAAAAAGTAAAAAATAATCATCAGCAACTACAATAAAAAAATAATAAAAATTAAAAAAAATATATAATTGAATAAAAAAATAAAAAGAATGAAATAATTCAAAATAATGACATAGTAATGTTAAAATAATAGCAAGATCAAGAAGTTAATTATAACTAATATAACATGTGATAACAAGAGAATAAACCTTGGCAACAATTTTGAGACAAAAAATAGGGAAATTTTCAACTTATGAGAATAATAAAAAAAAATAATAATAAAAATAATGACAATAAAAAAATGATAATAATAACAGTACTTCATAATAGTATAACTTCTAGTTCTGGTATTTATTAAATATGCATGCCTATAAGTGCCTCATCTTACCAACAATAACAATTATAATCATAACAATAATATTCAAAATAAAAAGCATAAAAGTCAACATTATAATGAAGAAAACAAAAATACTTGGTATCATAAAAATAATAGAACTAATCATGAGAAAAATATTAAGTATAACAAAAAAAATAAGAAAAATACAATTGAATGAAATGAATTAGTTAATGTGACGAAATCAGAAATACTGGTGATGATATCATGGTTGTGTGCAAATGAATTCAGAAATATCGAAAGAAATTTGAGATACGGTCCGTAATATTGATTCGAAACAGAGAAATATCAGACTGAAGGAGAAATATTTTGGAAAGATTAGAAAAAAAAGGTTTACTGTAAATGTGGATTAATTTTTCATTAAAACTCTGAAATTCTTGCAAAAATTTCAATTTTTTTTGAACAAATGACGTTTATTTTTCCAAATAAAACATTTAAATTAAGTTGGATAGTGGGAATAGAAGGGTATAAAATGTGAAGTTAATTTTAAAGAAGTCAAATGATTGCAAAGATGATCACTATTGGAAAATTTTTAACAATCTAAATGAATAGAATAAGCTTCAAAAATTGATAATCTGAAAACCCATATTAATTCAAAAACTTTTTCAAATTCCAAATATAATTGTAATAGATAATAAAATGTTTGATATTTGCTTAAGTGGATGAATATATCACCAAAAACAGCAAATACCATCTTTTTCCGTTTTAAATTCAACACAAGTGGTGCTGAATTAAAAATAATACGAGGTTTTGATTGAGATAACCAACAAAAACTAAATATATTTTTAAATATGTCTTCCTCTTCCGGTTTTATGGGCATAGAACCTATTAAAATGGCCGGTGATAATGGGGACAGGGATGGCCAGAGTAAGCACCCCTGTTAAGGCACACAACGTGCCTACTATCTTGCCCATGTAGCCTACCGGTACCCTGTGTGTAAGTGGGAGAGAAAAAGGTTAATGAACTGGAATGCGTGTGTTGTGTTGTGTAGTGTGGTGAGGTGTGTTGTGGTGTGTAGTGTGGTGGAGTGTGTTGTGTTGTGGGATGTTTTGTGGTGTGATATGCGATGTGAGATGGAATGATATAGAGTTTGGAAGGTGAGATTTGGTGATACGATTTTTTGATAAAAAAAAAGAATTTTTAAAAAGATTGCGGAGACAGAAGTTTAGACAAAAAGTTATTAGTTGAGAACAGTTCCACATATTTCCAATTATTTTTTACAATTTTTGTGGCGTCGAAGACTTTTTCGATTAAGTTTTTTCCATTTTTTTTCATTTATAATTGATTTTTGATCAAAACATATTAAAAGGATTAGCAAAACACAAAATAATTATAGAAGAAAATCATAAAAATAATAAAGATGAAAATAGCAATAATATAAATAGAATAATTAGAATAACAAAAATAATAATAATAATGATGGAACCAAAAAATTTCTTCAAACGCACTTATCTCCATAGCCAACAGTTGTCATGGTGATGATGGCCCACCAGAAGGCATCGGGGATGCTTTTGATCTGCGAGCCTGTGGTGCCCAGCTCTGCGTAGTAGATGGCTGAAGAGAAGACTAACAAGCACACAAACAAGGCTACAAGGAAGAGGCCCAAACCTTCCAAAGAGGCCTTGAAAGTCAACACCAAAACCTGCAGACCTACCGAGTGCTTGGTGAGTTTGAAAACCCTCACAAGTCTGATGACCCTCAGAAAGGCGAGGGATGCGGAAGACTTGGCACCCTCACAACTCATGGTTGAGAGGACGTTGAAGAGAGTGATGTAGTAGGGGAGGATGGCGGTGACATCAATGATATTCTTGAAATCCTTCCAAAAGAGGATCTTGTTGGGACTCACAAGAAACCTCACCAGCACTTCAAATGTGAACCACACTGTGCAGAAGGTTTCAATGATGAAGAAAGGGTCCAAGAAGTTCGGAGCCTCATCTTTCTCGCAGTGAGACGTGGCAAAAACGGGCAGTGTTTCAACGCAGAAAAGCACAATGGAGACTAGAGTGACTGCAACAGAAAAAATGGCAATAGCGAAAGCCAGTGTGGAAGTTTCGGGGTTTTCAAAAAGCATCCAGATCTTCCTCATAGTGACGTCAGCAGGCAGAGGGGCCTCCCCCAACTCATACCCTTCCCCCTTCTTGTATTCGTCAACTGTTTCTTGTTCTATTTGGTAAAATAATATTTCAGACAAAAAAATTTCATCGGGTACATCTAATGGCCTTTTTAATCGTCCGCCATATTGGTAGTATGAAAAAATGGCTTCAAAACTGGGACGGTGTCGGTCGAAGAATAATTCGTTTTTCGATTGGTCAAAATACTGTTTCCTTTTTTCTCTGTTGCCCAATAAGGTTTCGGGATGTTTTTCAAAAAGTTCCAACTGAGACTCAAAGCACTGACCACTAACATTGATTCTGAGCCTCTCTTGCAGATGAGGCGCTGAGTTGAATGAAGAGGTGTCTATAGAGGTGTGGTCTGTGGGGGTGTTGTTGTGTTCCAAGTCGATCTTGGTGACTGTGTCGATGTTGTTGTTGTAGTTATTGTTGTTGCTGTAAGTACTATTGTTTTTGTCGTTGTGAATGTAAACTCCCTCACTGAAACAGGGAGCTAGTTGTAAAAGTTTGTGACCTTCGACCTCTCTTTGAACTCTATCGATGGTTTTGGAAGAAGTTTTAGAAAGATCACAAAAGTCTGTCTGTGTAATTTTGTCTTTGTTTCGTGCTGTCTTTTGATTGTTGTGGACTTCATTGTCGTTTTGTGTCTGTTTATCTTTGTCTTGGAAACCAGACAAAAACGGAAAAGATTTTTTAGCAGGAAAAACAAACTCTGAAAAGAGTGTTTTTTGAGGGAAAATGAGGTTGGAACTTTTTTGAGGGAAGAGGATGTTCGAGATAGAATTTTTTTTGTGGATTTGCGAAGAGGTGAAGGTGCGAGGTAGGACTTTCAGGTGGAAATAGTTGCCGCCATGAATGTAGGAAACTGTGGTGCTTTTCTTCACCGATGTTATCAGCTTCTTCCGGTCGCCATTTTTGTTTTTTTCCAGCATTTTTGTGTTTCAGTGAAAATAATATTTTTAATGATACTTGCTTATTATAAACTTGTTTTTTGTTTTTCATCCAATTTTTTTACAGTTTCTAAAATATTTAAAAATAGTCAAACTAAAAAAATCTCATCTTTAATTGGATCCAAACAGATATTTTCTAAATTTTAAGATTTCGTGTTATTTTTCTGTTTATATTTCCATTATTTTTTTCAAATATGTATCTTTTTTCACTTATATTTTTATACATACCGTCTTTCATCAGCATGCTTCATTATTTTTAAACTGCCTGACCTGAATGATTCACGGCCTAATCGTGTACATAAAGTATTTCAACTTTTGATAACGTATCCACCAAAACCCAAAAAAACAAAAAAATTCAAAAAAAAAACGCAGAATTTTCAATGTTACAACCAGTTATAAGCTTATTCCATCAAAAACTTCTCCAAATGTTATCTTTATTTGTTCACCAATGTATTATAATTGAAGGTTTATAGTTTAAAGTCACTAAGCAACTACGCCAAACTGACTGTGTTTCACCTATTAATAGAACTGCACACCAACCAATTTATTATTTATATTATTTCTAAAAACTATTATTTTTATTGCTTTTATTATTCTTTTTTCCCCTTTTCATAAATTTGTTTCTGGTTCCCAACATTGACTTTTTATAACGAACTTTTAACCAGTTAACGCTATTATATATATAACAAAATTGCGTTACAACTAATTGCTTGAGTCCATAAAACCATCCAAATTTAATAATTTTTTTTAAATCTTTATAAAATTTTAAGCGCCATTTTTTTTCATGAAACTTTGAATTTATTGAGTAAGAGGATTATGCGCTTCTTATATGAACCTTGTTTGTGTGTGTGTGTGTGTGTGCGTTCGTATATATATATATATATATACATACATATATACTCAAACTGGCTAGAAAGCCGAAGGTAACTTCTAGATGCAGCTTGTAATCGTTTTGATAAATTATTTTCGAAAGCTGATTCATGAAGATGCTTTAGATGGTGATGAATGGAAAATGATTGCTTATGAGGGTTTGGAAGCTTTGAGGGTGACAGAATAAAACGAGACATCAAAAAGGAGGATACCTTGTTTTTTGAGAAGTTTGTTGGCAAGGGCATCATTTCAGATCAAGTTTCAACCCCTTGATGTATGGGATGCTTGTATGTTTGTTTTTATGGGATGCTTGTATGTTTGTTTGTATGTGTGTTTATATGATTGTTTGTATGTGTGTTTGTATGTTTGTTTGTATAGGATGTCTGTATGTTTGTTTGTATGTGTGTTTTGATTTTTTGATCGTGTGTTTTGATGCGCGTGGTGCATGTCTCAAGACTTTGATTCAAGTTATATTCATATATTTATTATTTTTATCGTTTTTTATTACTTCTTTATTTTTAATTATTATGTTATTTTTCAAATCTTCAGAATAATATTTTACTTTATTTTTGTAATTCATCTTGTTCTATGATAATGCTTCTTTCCTCCATATGCCTTCATTTAATTCAGCAGCCCCTTGCAACTATGTTACTCCTAATATGTTTGAACAAATTCCTTTGCAGCAATATTTATTCGAAAAAAATTTTTTTTGTTTTAAAATATTTCAATAAATTTTATTTGCATTTTTATTCATTTTTTTTTAATTTTTTTATCATTTTTGCCATTTATTTATTTTTTTTATCGGTTCTTTTATTCGGCATGATTTTTCTTATTGGTACGCCTTCTAAACTATGGGGAATACGTAGGAAATGCGATTGATGTGGATGATTAAGAATACAAAATGAATAATAAGAATAATAAAAAAATGAATAATAAACATAATAAAAAAATAAATAATTGAAAAAAAAGTTTTTTAATTTGTATTTGTATTTGTAGGGCGCGCAGTTTGCAAACTAGGTTTGCTGCAGAGGCGCTGTTCTAATCAGAAGGGCTATGAGAAAGAAATTTGGCTATAAAGATGCGTTTTTAAACGCTTGCGAAAAATTTTAAGAGAAGGTGAAAGACGGACATTAAGTGGAAGAGAGTTCCATAAGTGAGGGGCGATATGCGAGAAGGAGCGATGTAAGAAAGGTTTAGAAGAGACAGGCTGATGTAGGCATAAACCAGTGTTGGAAGACCTGAGAGACTCAGAAGTCTGTCTGATGGAAAGACGGTCATATAAATAAGCTGGCTGATTAAAGTATAAGATGTTAGCCGTGAGCCATAGCAACTTGAACTGGGCTCTTAGTACGACCGGCAGCCAATGGAGGCGATCGAGACAGGTGTGAGATGAAGAATAGTAGTCGGCTTGAAGAGCGGTTTTAGCAGCGCGATTTTGGAGAGATTGCAACTTAGAAATAAGACAGTTCGGGAGTCGACAAAGAAGAGAGTTACAGTAATCAATCCTTGAAAGAACTAAAGAGATGATCAGAGCAACGGCAGTGTCAAAGGGTAGGAACTTGCGTGCCTGTCTGATCGCATGGAGATGAAAGTTGGATGATTGTATGATCTGAGAGACAAAGTGTGTAAAGTTGAGTCTAGAATCAAGAGTTACACCTAGTATCTTCAGTTTGGACGTTACGGAAAGAGTAGTGCTGTCAAAGATTACTTCAGTGGGAAGATTGGATTTGGAAAGGAGTATGGGACTGCCGACAAACATCACTTCGCTTTTGTTAGGATTCAACATGAGGTGATTGTTAGAAAACCAAAGATTGAGCTCAGTGATGCATTCAGATATCTTAGTGAGGCTGGGATGAGGATCAAGGTAAGAAGCGCCTGTAAAGAGGGTAATATCATCAGCAAACTGATGATATAGAACGTCGTGCTTCTGTATGATCTCGCTAATAGGAGAAGTATAAAGAGAAAAGAGTATGGGCCCAAGAACAGAACCTTGAGGAACACCAAAACGAAGGGAGACAGGGGTAGAGGAAGAGCAGCTTATCTTAACAAATTGCTTGCGTTCGGAAAGATAGGACTGAAACCAGGATAAAGCAATGCCAGAAATGTGAAAGTAGTCTTCAAGGATATGCAGCATATTTGGATGATTAATGGTGTCAAAAGCTGCTGAAATATCTAAAGACACTAAGACGGCCGCAGACCCGGTAGCACAGATATTGCGGAGGCTGTCAGTGATGTACAAAAGCGCAGTTTCCGTTGAGTGATGTGAGCGATACGCCGACTGGAAAAGGTTGAAGTTACGCAGTACAGAAACATGAGAGGATAATCTCTTGAGAACAACCCTTTCTAAGATCTTTGAGATGGTGCTGAGGTTTGAAATAGGACGATAATTGGATGGTTGCATGGGGTCTAGATTATATTTTTTCAGTAAAGGGGTTACCTGCGCCGTTTTGAATGAAGTTGGAAAAATACCCTGTGAAAAGGAAAGAGCCGAAAGTTTGCATATAATGGAGGCAAAGATGCCGGAAAACTGCTTAAGCAGGAAAACAGGGATTATATCTAAAGGTGAGGATTTATTTGGGAGAGAATTGATCAATTTGATGATTTCATCAACACTAGGAGGTGAGAAAAATGAGAGATTTGATTGATCACTGTCAGTTAAGGAGGGCTGACGGGGAAGATTAGTGATCGGTAGCGAGCTATGAATCAACTCAATCTTAGTCTTGAAAAAAGTGCTAAAGTTTTCAACAAAAAGATCATATTCCGCAGGAGTCCGCGGAGGAAGTGGAGGAGACCTGTGAAGTATGGAGTTCGCCGTTTTCCAAAAGGCTTTGGAGTTAGGTGTCGCTGAAGATAGCGATAGATTAAGATAATCAGCACGTGACTTGTTAATGGCGGCGCGGGCGAGTTTACGTGAAATACGGAATTCCTGTAAAAGATCATCAGGGACTTGCACACAAAGCTTTCGGAGACTGGATATCTGTCTCTCGATTTTCCTTCTTCGGCGTTTGGCAGAGAGAGCATTTTCAGACAGATGAAAGTGTGAATGGAAGCTGGGGCGAAAAGTATGACTGCGTAAAGGAGCATGAGAATTCATCAGCGAAAGAAACAATTTGTCCATGGAACTAACAAAGTCATCAACCTTAGAGATTGGAGAATTAATAAGTAAATCGCTTATAAAATTGACATCCTTTCCAAAGCCGGCCAAGTTGAGATTCATGAAAGACCGAGAAGTGACACGATGAGGTGAAAGGTGGGGCCGTGCGAGGTTAAGACGGCACGAAATAAGGAAATGATCAGATTCAAAAATTTCGCTGACAGGGTCAGAAATAAGATGAGAGAGAGAAGCAGGTGTGATAACAAGATCGAGAGTATTGCCAAGTCTGTGAGTTGGAAAGTTAATATGCTGCATCAAACCGTGCTCTCGCAAAAGAATATTAAGGGGATTATCAAGATGATGACAATTAGGCGTATTAAAATCTCCAGCCATTATGAAATGATTGAATGTCGAAGAAAGAAAATAAAGATGAGCTGTGAGTTCACGAATAAAATTACTTGAGTTAGGAGGGCGGTAAATAACAGAAATGGTTAAGGAACGTGTTAGGAAAGAGGCTTGGGCAGTTAATGCTTCAAAGGAAGAGTGTATTTCAGATTTTACAAGTGTCAGTTTAACAGAGTTGGAGGAAATCAAAGAAATACCACCACCGCGTTTTCCACTAGAACGATGAGAATGTAGAACATGGTAACCTGGGGGAACAATGTCGTATTTTGTGACATTGTCAGCATCTTCCGGGATCCACGTTTCAGTCAATGCAAGGATATCGAAACAGTGAGTGGAGATCGCGTCCAGGATAAGAGTGGATTTGTTGCGAGTGGAACGGGGATTGAGAAGGCCAAACTTCACAAAAGGAGATGGATTTTGAGGGTGCATGAGTAAGGCAGGCCTTCATTGCCAGGCCGTACGCCCCATCTTAAGTCGCACTTGTTGCTTGTACACCGGACAAGAAGAGGATGTGGTGACATGGTCATGGCAAGGACGATTTGATCTAAAACAAGGAACACAGAAGGGAAGAGAAGATCTAGAGCAGTTGTCAGACGGATGGTCTTTGCCACAGTGCTCACATACTCTAGGGTTGTGGCATTTAGCTATATTATGGCCGTAAGTCTGACAATTCAGACATCTAGTAGGGTGAACACGGGAGTGGAAAGGAAATCTACCAAAAGGGAGGTGAATATTCTTGGACTTGATCAGAGTGGGAAAAACAGTGCTTGGAACTTGGATAAGCCAATCACGGGTAGAAGGGTTTCGTGCGTTAGGCCTCTGTCTGAAGGCACGAAGAGCACTGGGATGAGCAGATGGAAAGAGAAGATTGAGAGAGGTTTCCAGTTCTTTATCCGAAACCCATGTCGGTAGACCCAGAACAGTAATTGTTGGGTTTAAAAGAATTGGGTCATGAAGGCGGATGTTGGGAAGAGAGGAAAGAAAAAGTTTGGCATCTTTGAGCAAATCAGCAGAGTCAGCTTCCCAGACAACGGCATCAGTAGACTCACGAACATGCTTGGGATAAGACTTAAAGGTCTGCTTAGAAAGGTTAATGGATGAAACCAATCTTCTGCAGAGCTCGCTTGGAGTCTCACCTATGGTGGAAGTAATTTTAGTCAAATATTTAATTATTGGTGGAGTTTTCTTGATAAGCTGGTTCATATGTTGGTTGGGGGGGAATGAGTGTGAGATTTTGTTAGTGGGTGGAGAGGAAAGGGTGTGCTTGTTTTTTGACTTAACAATAGTGCTGTAAGTAGGTTGAGGTGAGTTAGAAGTAAGAGTAGATGTGATTGTATTGATTGGTAAAAATGATTCTAGTGAAATTAATGATGGAAAATTATTAATTAAACTAAGAGATGAAGTAGTTGTTGTAGAAGCAAGAGATGGAGAAGTTGAAAATGATGCCATGCTTGTGGATGAAGTTGGAGAAGTGGTCATAGTTGTTGAAGTTGAGCTTGATGAAGAAGATGGAGTTGTTGAAGAGAGTGGGGTTATTGCATGGGATGAAGAGTTAGTTGAAGAAAATGTAGTAGTAGAAGCAGGAGATGGAGAAGTTGAAATTGATGTCATGCTTGTGGATGAAGTTGGAGAAGTGGTCATAGTTGTTGAGGTTGAGCTTGATGAAGAAGATGGAGTAGTTGAGAGGAGTGGAGTTATTGCATGGGATGAAGAGTTAGTTGAAGGAGATGTAGTGGTCAAGGAGATTGAGGCAGTCGAAGGAGATGTAGTGGTTAAGAAGATTGAAGTGCTTGAGGGAGATGTGGTAGTTGAAGTAAATGTAGTGGTCGAAAAAAGTGAAGTAGTTGAAGGATAAGAAGTAGTCAAAGAAGATGTGGTAGGCGAGAAAAGTGAAGGAGCTGAGGTGGTCATAGTCTTCGGCTTTCGCCCCCTTTTTTTTGGAACCGAAGGTTTCTCAGGCTTTATTAAGTTCAACACATTACTTTTTAACGTGTTGAGAGCTGCTTGAATAGAATCAATCTCGGAACAAATTATTTCGATGGCGGACATATTATCGACCATAGACATGTAAGCATTAATGATAATAAATAGATTATAAAAAATATAAATGAAGAAAGACTGAAAATATAACTTTAAATAATCTTCTATTCTGTATATTTCCTCATATTTCAATTTCAAAATAAGATTTTGTTTTGAAATTAAATATCAGGGAATGTTTGAATTGATAAACAGATAGAGTTTTTCCACAAATGACATTTTGAAAAACGAAGAAAAACAAACGAACGAAAAATATTTTGATTAAAAGTTGGTTTTTTGAAAGAGTTGAGCAGAATGATTGGAAGTTGATTTTGAAATTTCAAGATCCAATTTTATAAACATTAAAAACCCTTTGAAATCTATTCTTAAATTTTTCCCGTTTAAATTTTTTCATGATTTTCATTTAAAAATTCAATATTGTTACAACTATTACTATTCCCATAAGTTCTCATTAATACAGTTTTTTCCATGATTCCCAAATATTTTTATATCAATCCTAGCAAAATTTTTTTATACTCTTTAATATTCTGATTTTTATCATTTTTTCAAATTCTTTTTTTTGTTTTTTGATTTTTTATATCATTATTTTTTATTTTTTAGTAAATGTCCCAAGGATTGTCTTAATTGTGACATGATAGCTTTCAAAAAAATAGAATAATAATAAAAGCAGAAAAAAGATTATATTCAGAAAATAAAAATAATGACTTACTATTATTATCAAAAAGTTATTATAAAAAAGAATTTGATAAAAAACCAAAAATTAATGATAAATTCGAATCAAAGGGAGAATAAGGATCATTTAGGAAACAAGAACTCAAGAAAACACCAAAGTAGGGAATTAGGATTATTAAAAGCACTAAATGTATATATTTCTTTTTTTTCTTTTTCTTTGATTGGCTGAATTTCATAATCACCTTTCATTGTAATATCAAAATTTGATGGAAATAGGTTGGTTAGAGAATAAATTTTCAACACAGAAAGATTGCAAAAAGAACTTTGAAGATGTAGAAAAACCTGTGGTGGCTATGAAGGAAAAAAAATTTTATTTTGAGTTGATCAACAAATTTAAAATTAAAACGCCCATAAGTGTTATAAATAATAAAATTCAAATCATCGACAGTGTTACTATTATTATTATTATTATTATTGTTTTTTTTATTATTTTTGTTGTTATTATTCATGTAATGGAGTTTCCTGCCATTTATTAAGCAATAATACAAAAAAAACGAATTCTTAAATTTTTTTCAAAGATTAGAGCATACAATAATATCAATTGAAAAAAAAACACTTATTCATTAGCATAAATATAATAATCACTCTAAGAGACGACAATATTTTCAACTCGAATCTAGCTTTTTTATTTCCATTAATCAATAACAGTAAGGCTTAAACGGGTATTAAAAGGTACAAGCTTCCGGGTGAAGGGGTACAGCAGTAAAAACCTCCAAAAATCACATACATCAAATAAAACACCGGTTTTGTAGTTTTCATTAAGGTAAAAAACAACAACAACATTCTAATAGAAGAGCTTTTAAATATAATTATCTACATGGTACGTGTCTCTGTCATGTGTCTACCTTTGTTTACCTTATTGAATTAGAATGCTTCGATTATATTCATTGATAAAACACAAAGACAAAGTTTTTCATGTCCGACAGAAAAACTGTGATAAAAAAACACTTGATAGATGTAGAAATGTCATCTTAGAGACCAAAATAAGAATTAAAATGGACTATTAAGAACCAAATTCGTGAAAAAGCATTTGAAATTCAACAATATAAGTTTAACAATTTTTTCACATCGATTTGTAAAAAACTATAGTGAATTTATTGAGCAAAAAAACAGCTATAAGTTTCGATAAGCTTAGCTTTATCATAAAACATTAGCGAAAAAAAATTGAAAGTTAAAAAGTGCAAGATGGCGAAAAAAAATAATTGTTGGATGATTTGAGCATTCATAAGGTGTTATAAGGTTAGAAATATAAAAATTGAATGGTTTTGATAAATTTCACATCAATTGCTTTGCTAAGAAACTGTGTTTTGTGGATGGTTATTTATAAGCTAAAAAAGGTGAATTGTATTGCATTGTATTCTGTTGTATACTAGTTTGTATTATGTTGTGTGGTATTTTTTGTATTTTATTATATTGTATTATAATTTTTTGTGTTGTATTGTAGTGTATTGTATTTTATTGTGTTGTATAGTGGGCTATCCCTGGTGTATATTATGTAAATTTGTGATATTAGTCCGTCAACTGAATTTCGATTACTTTTTGAAACTGCATTTAGTTTTCAAAATTCATTTTTATTTCACGACCTCCACACATTTTTCAAGTTTTTTCACCGATTTTGTTGGTTTTTACATTTTTACAAATTTTTTTATATTTTTAAACCATATAATTTTTTCTTTTTTTTATTTTTATTGGTCCTGGGCATGACGTTAAACTGCATCCAAGTGGTCCTGGGCATGACGTTAAACTGCATCCAAGTGGTCCTGGGCATGACGTTAAACTGCATCCAAGTGGTCCTGGGCATGACGTTAAACTGCATCCAAGTGGTCCTGGGCATGACGTTAAACTGCATCCAAGTGGTCCTGGGCATGACGTTAAACTGCATCCAAGTGGTCCTGGGCATGACGTTAAACTGCATCCAAGTGGTCCTGGGCATGACGTTAAACTGCATCCAAGTGGTCCTGGGCATGACGTTAAACTGCATCCAAGTGGTCCTGGGCATGACGTTAAACTGCATCCAAGTGGTCCTGGGCATGACGTTAAACTGCATCCAAGTGGTCCTGGGCATGACGTTAAACTGCATCCAAGTGGTCCTGGGCATGACGTTAAACTGCATCCAAGTGGTCCTGGGCATGACGTTAAACTGCATCCAAGTGGTCCTGGGCATGACGTTAAACTGCATCCAAGTGGTCCTGGGCATGACGTTAAACTGCATCCAAGTGGTCCTGGGCATGACGTTAAACTGCATCCAAGTGGTCCTGGGCATGACGTTAAACTGCATCCAAGTGGTCCTGGGCATGACGTTAAACTGCATCCAAGTGGTCCTGGGCATGACGTTAAACTGCATCCAAGTGGTCCTGGGCATGACGTTAAGCTGCATCCAAGTGGTCCTGGGCATGACGTTAAACTGCATCCAAGTGGTCCTGGGCATGACGTTAAACTGCATCCAAGTGGTCCTGGGCATGACGTTAAACTGCATCCAAGTGGTCCTGGGCATGACGTTAAACTGCATCCAAGTGGTCCTGGGCATGACGTTAAACTGCATCCAAGTGGTCCTGGGCATGACGTTAAACTGCATCCAAGTGGTTCTGGGCATGACGTTAAACTGCATCCAAGTGGTCCTGGGCATGACGTTAAGCTGCATCCAAGTGGTCCTGGGCATGACGTTAAACTGCATCCAAGTGGTCCTGGGCATGACGTTAAACTGCATCCAAGTGGTCCTAGGCATGACGTTAAGCTGCATCCAAGTGGTCCTGGGCATGACGTTAAACTGCATCCAAGTGGTCCTGGGCATGACGTTAAACTGCATCCAAGTGGTCCTGGGCATGACGTTAAACTGCATCCAAGTGGTCCTGGGCATGACGTTAAACTGCATCCAAGTGGTCCTGGGCATGACGTTAAACTGCATCCAAGTGGTCCTGGGCATGACGTTAAACTGCATCCAAGTGGTCCTGGGCATGACGTTAAACTGCATCCAAGTGGTCCTGGGCATGACGTTAAACTGCATCCAAGTGGTCCTGGGCATGACGTTAAACTGCATCCAAGTGGTCCTGGGCATGACGTTAAACTGCATCCAAGTGGTCCTGGGCATGACGTTAAACTGCATCCAAGTGGTCCTGGGCATGACGTTAAACTGCATCCAAGTGGTCCTGGGCATGACGTTAAACTGCATCCAAGTGGTCCTGGGCATGACGTTAAACTGCATCCAAGTGGTCCTGGGCATGACGTTAAACTGCATCCAAGTGGTCCTGGGCATGACGTTAAACTGCATCCAAGTGGTCCTGGGCATGACGTTAAACTGCATCCAAGTGGTCCTGGGCATGACGTTAAACTGCATCCAAGTGGTCCTGGGCATGACGTTAAACTGCATCCAAGTGGTCCTGGGCATGACGTTAAACTGCATCCAAGTGGTCCTGGGCATGACGTTAAACTGCATCCAAGTGGTCCTGGGCATGACGTTAAACTGCATCCAAGTGGTCCTGGGCATGACGTTAAACTGCATCCAAGTGGTCCTGGGCATGACGTTAAACTGCATCCAAGTGGTCCTGGGCATGACGTTAAACTGCATCCAAGTGGTCCTGGGCATGACGTTAAACTGCATCCAAGTGGTCCTGGGCATGACGTTAAACTGCATCCAAGTGGTCCTGGGCATGACGTTAAACTGCATCCAAGTGGTCCTGGGCATGACGTTAAACTGCATCCAAGTGGTCCTGGGCATGACGTTAAACTGCATCCAAGTGGTCCTGGGCATGACGTTAAACTGCATCCAAGTGGTCCTGGGCATGACGTTAAACTGCATCCAAGTGGTCCTGGGCATGACGTTAAACTGCATCCAAGTGGTCCTGGGCATGACGTTAAGCTGCATCCAAGTGGTCCTGGGCATGACGTTAAACTGCATCCAAGTGGTCCTGGGCATGACGTTAAACTGCATCCAAGTGGTCCTGGGCATGACGTTAAACTGCATCCAAGTGGTCCTGGGCATGACGTTAAACTGCATCCAAGTGGTCCTGGGCATGACGTTAAACTGCATCCAAGTGGTCCTGGGCATGACGTTAAACTGCATCCAAGTGGTTCTGGGCATGACGTTAAACTGCATCCAAGTGGTCCTGGGCATGACGTTAAGCTGCATCCAAGTGGTCCTGGGCATGACGTTAAACTGCATCCAAGTGGTCCTGGGCATGACGTTAAACTGCATCCAAGTGGTCCTAGGCATGACGTTAAGCTGCATCCAAGTGGTCCTGGGCATGACGTTAAACTGCATCCAAGTGGTCCTGGACATGACGTTAAACTGCATCCAAGTGGTCCTGGGCATGACGTTAAACTGCACCAAAGACAGCACCTTCAATTTGAGACTGCTTTCCTGTTATAACCTGGTAGACTTCGGTAACAGGTATCGACAAACTGATATCCTGGTATCGTTGTCATTTGGCTTGGCGGAGGATCATTTTTTATTGACAACGGCAAAGCAAACTGCCCAAGTGTGGAAACGGCGGTTCTTGAAATCCGATAGTTTCAAGTTAGACGTTAGCTAGGGCTGGCAATTTAATGAAAACTTTGTCCCAACTAAAAATGGCTTTCATTAGCCGACTGCTGTATACCCCAGCTACTGGGACGCCTACAGCAGTATAATCTAATATGAATATTATTATTATTATTTATTGTTTGAAACCTATTTAAGTATTATTTTTTTATTATTGATTGATTTGTTATTTTTTTTATTTTCCACGTCTAGAAAGCTTTCAGACTAATTTGTGCATCCATCATGTTTTGTGGACTTTTTGCTCTTTTGTTTGTTTTTTTTTTAAATCTTCTTATTTAATTTTTATTTTATTTCCATTATTATATTTATTCAATTTTATTTTTTTTTCTTATTTTTTTATTTTATTTCGTTTTTATTTTTTTACTTCCATCAATATATGTTGATATTGCTTATAAGTACATTAGGATGTCTCTAAAAAGTTAACTTTCATCAATATACTACTTTTCATTTCCAATTTTTTTTTGTAGAGTTCCATTTTTAGTTTTTATTGTTTTTGAATGTTTGAATATTATATTTTAATGTTCAAAAAATTTTTAGGTTTTTCTTTCAATCAGTTTTACCATTCAAAACTCCATTCCAGCAACTCTCGATAAATATTTGAGCGTTTCACTTCTATTTTTTCAAATTTTTTCCGTTATTTAACTTCTTAATTCTTTTTTCTAGTATTATTATTTTTGCTTTTTCATTTTTATTTGTTTTCATTGTTATTCAACTTTTTCATTTTAATTCCCACTAAAACAATTTAAAATCAAATTAAACTCTCTGACAAACTCGGAATTTTAAATTTTCTATTTTAGTTTTCTACAGTTTTTTGCTCCCATTCCATCAATTCAGTTCTATTTTTGTTTTTATATTATTTAATGGAAAACAAAATTTATTTTCACATAATGTTGTCAATTATCTTGTTTCATTTATTCATTTGCTTGTATGTTTTTCAACATAAAACATTGAGAAAAATTAATTTTTACATGATTTTAAGCTCGCACAGTTTTTTGATAAATAATTTAACTATCTTCAAAACTTCTGAGTACAAGCCAACCTGGCATGACAACAACCAAAACTAATTGAAATCAGTTTGAAACTCGTGCTGGTTAGTACCACAAAATCTCAACAAGCTATCAACAAGATCTCAACAAAACCTCAACAAGACTATTGTGATGATGATCAAACGATAATAAATATTTAATAATGTTGTTGTGAAGATATATAAACAATAAAAAAAACTAAGAAAAAGTTGTTTTTGTTGTCGTAATGATATGTGTAATATAAAAACATTAGAAAAATATTTCTCTTATGAATATTGTTGTTGATGTTGCTTTTATGAAAATTGTTGTTGATGTTGCTTTTACGAATAATTGTTGTTGATGTTGCTCTTATGAATAATTTTTGTTGATGTTGTGTAAATGAATAATTTTTGTTGATGTTGTTATTATGAATATTGTTGTTTTTAAGCTTTTTTTATCACCTATTCTCATAGCTCCTTCAAAACTTTTGATAGTTTGTCATCTGGCGAAGGAATGTCGTTATTCTCCATTAACTTTTAATAATTTCATTTTCAATTTTTTGCGCCATTTTTTGAAATATTTTTTATAAACTCAATTCATAAATTAATGATTTATAGCTAAGACTTCCCGTGCATTTTAAAGATTTGATCCATTTTTTTAGATAATTTTATTCAAATTTCCTTAAATTAAATATTTAGTGTTTTGATTTTTTCTGAATTCATTTAGCTTATTAAAATTCTAGTTATATTTTTTATTCATTTTTCGTAAAATTTTAAACAAATATTTTTATTTTTATGCAAAACATCTCCTCGTGGTTAGATTTCAAATCAAATTACTCCACTTGTCCAAAAAAATTAATTTCAGAAATCATTTTCTATAAAGTTGAATGCAATATTTACAAGTTTTTAACGGTTATTTTTATTTTTTTTTTGATGACCGAAATAGAATTTATTTTTATTGTGCACTGCATGTATCGTTTTTATCGAGCATATATGTCCTTTCTTGTTAACAAAAATTTACTTGTTTTTTTAAATTGTTTTATTATTATTAGTATTATTGAAATTGATAGCAATTTAGTATTGATATTATCAATATTCTTATATGTTTCACTTTCTGATTTTTATCATTATCATCATCACCATTATCATCATCTCCATCATCATCATCTTCATCATCACTATCATCATTCTCATCAATGTTATTCATAAGGTTATTTTCTCATTCTTCTTATCTTTATGCTCCACTTGTACTGTTGGTAGCAAAATCCACAGGTGGATGTAATTATCTAGCTAACACATGTCAAAATCTTTTTGGGATTTACAACCCACAGTGAAAATCAATACTGGACAGTTCAATACCCATTAATAAAACAATAACAACATTAATAATAATAACAATTTCATTATTTTTTTTATTTATTAATATTATTGCTTTTTGCTATTACCTTGTACGTCCTTCCAATAATGTTTCACATAGGTACATACATAGTCATTTTGAAGCTTAACTTGTATGAAAATTCAAGTGATGGAGAAGCATTAAAGAGAATATTATAAAAATATTATAAGCTGAGGTGAGATTTAAGACATGGTCTGAACCAACAAAAAGTTTTCAATTAGGAGCGGCTTAAGTTTTTCTCTGAGAAAACCACATGTGATATCACATGAGAGTATCACATGAGAGTATCACATGTGGTATCACATGAGAGTATCACATGTGATATCACATGAGAAAATCACATGAGAAAATCACATGTGATATCACATGAGAAAATCACATGAGAATATCACATGAGAAAATCACATGTGGTATCACATGTGATATCACATGAGAAAATCACATGTGGTATCACATGAGAGTATCACATGAGAAAATCACATGTGTTATCACATGAGAGTATCACATGAGAAAATCACATTTGGTAT
Organism: Pterobdella sp. o SKG-2022; assembly: GCA_964035795.1. Classification (NCBI taxonomy): domain Eukaryota; kingdom Metazoa; phylum Annelida; class Clitellata; order Hirudinida; family Piscicolidae; genus Pterobdella; species Pterobdella occidentalis. Next base: position 32,275,991 of record OZ038320.1, read on the forward strand.
CACAGTAGAGTATCACATGTGATAAAAGGAACTACATAGTGAAGACAAAATATATTTTTTTATATTTATGCAGATATCATTTTTATTGTTATTATTAACATTTTCATCATCACCATCGTTAACAACCCTTACACTCATTGTCCTTATCCTCAATACAGCCACCTCCCCATGATAAAACCTTCCTAAATATTTGATGCTGTAACCCTCAAGACCAAAACCTTATTCATAGCCATCTGTAAATGTTTTTATGATCTGTTACTCACACAGAGTAGCGCTCATTACTAATGATATTACTAAACGATTGGCGCCCTGTGAAATCTATCAACCACGCAAAGAATCCCTAGTTATGGGCAACTTAGTATTTTTGTGTTTGGTAGGTGTATTTAATTGTTCTCATGCATTTATACACAATGTTTGGTGTTTGTAGCATGGTAGGGCTCATTTAAATTGGTATAATTCCCCAAAAATTAATGTCTGGATGATGATGCTACCTGATGCTGTTTGAAGTATTTGAGAGCTATGTTTTTATGAGGTAGTAATGGAGAATATAATATTGAAGTGTTGATTCACAATGATTACTGATGTTTTACCACAATTTTGTATCGAGTTTTTTTTATTTTTTTTTCAAGAACAACAGTGTCATAATTTTCGATAACCATCTCATAAGAAATTTCAAACCCAACATATTTGAGGAAAAAAAAGAATGTATATCAGAGATCACATTTGTTGATAAAACATCGGTGCAATACATTGTTTATTTAATAAAATGCTTCTACCACCTAACTGTGATATTGATTATGTATTATTTGAAAATTTTTTTACCTCGATTTATGAAAGAACTTTAGTAAATTTATTGAGCATAAAGCATTAGCACTAATGTTTCATGATAAGACTAAACTTATCGAAAATTATAGCTTTTTTTTCTCAATAAATTCTTCCATAAATCGACGTAAAAAAAACTGTCAAATATTATTTTTAAGTAAATTTAAGGTCTCTGAAAATTTACATTATGTTAAATTGAATATGTATTCATAATTATTGAAAACTGTCGTTTTATTATATCCACTCAGATATTAAATAATCCGAGATTTTACATTAATCAATTAGTTGGACTGGTCATCACGCTGGGCTTAAAAATTTTCAAGTAACAAACAAATAAGGAATATTATTATAGTGGCACGAAACCGAAATAACCTATTGGCATTGATTTGATAGGATTTGCAGCATATTCAACATGTTGAACTTTCATTAGGGTTTATAGTTCTTGAGTATATTTAACAATGAATTGATATTTTAAAGAGAATCAAGTTTTTGATAGCTTATATGGATAAATTTTTATGAAACTGCTTTTTTACGTTTTCACCATAATATATGCTAATATGTTACTGCTTATATAATTCTTAATTTTAGAATATTCTAACTAATTTTTAATTTTAAAATATTATAATTAATTTTTAAATTATTATTATAAGTGAATAATTTGAGCGGTTTGCACGTTTTATTTCAAAGCCTCAAAATATAAAATAGTTGATGCATTAAAGGAGATGATATTTCAAAACCGACACAATAACAATAATAATAACAACATCAAAATATTAATAATAAAAATGATGAAATTATTGAAATAATAATTGAAAAAAACAATTATAATAACAATACCATGATAATCATAATAAAGTAAAAAATAATAAAATCATCAAAATAATAATAAAAAACTTCATTTCAAAAATAAATTAGGATAACGATAAAATAGAAAAACTACAGTGAAAATGATAATAAAATAATGTAATAAAAGTGATGACATAAAATCAAAGAGCGGACATGACTGCAGTATGTAACCCATTGGAAGATACCTTCAACAACTTTCTGGTATTTTTATTATTATTCTTATTATTATTTTTGTTTTTTTTTATTTATTCTATTATTTTTAACACTATTCAATTTATTATTTTTACTGTTTGTATATATTTTTATTTTTTTTTATGATTATTATTGTTGTTGTTTGTGACACTTTAATATTAAATGACCCATGCATGATCGATGTTGGAGAAATTCGAATTGAAAATTTTAAAACATTTTTATTATTTATTCCATCATTATTTAAATATGATTTTTTAAAATCTTTTTTCTATTATTATTATAATTATTAATATTATTATTATTATTATGGAAGATATTAACTCACGTGGAGCAATTGATCATCTCAGGAATGAAGACGTCCTCTTCCTCTTCATCATCCTCCTCTGCATAAAAATAACAATAATAATTATAACAATGAGAATAATGAACATAATATAAATGTCGATAAAATAAAACAAAAATAATCACCTTCATCATCATCATCATCATCACCCTTTCCACCTAATTGAAAACTCTTTTGTCCCCATCTATATAAGTTTCCTGTAACAGTAATGGAAAAAGTAAAAAAAAATAATAAAAATAATAATGCATAATACTAATAATAATGTATAGAACAATAATAATTATAAAGGAAATTGAAAATGGCATGTGAAGTGCAAAAATATCCAGAAACAAACAAAGAAATGCAATAAAGAATCAGATTGGTCCATACTGGAAAAATGTTTAGAGGCTGCATGACTATTATGCGAGAAAAAAAATTTTCTTAATACAAAAAAAATTATTAAAATCAATAATACATAATTAATTATACAACATGATACAGAAAATAGGGAAAACAAAATTATAGATGTTACAAATTGAATTAAAAGAAAAACACTTGTGAAAAAAAAGAAAAATAATAAAATAAGAGTAATAATAAAAATAAAAATAATAATAATAACGATTGTTTGACATGAAGTCAATAATTCAAAGCCAGGAAAAAAAACGTCACTGTCGGAAAGTTTCTATTTTTAACTTCTTCATTTGTTTTTTTTGATAACAGCCATTGCTGTTTTGATAATTTTTTAGTATTTTGATTCTTTTTTAATAGACTTATAATAAAAATAAATTATATAAAATTCAATTATTATTATTATTATTATTAGTAGTAGTAGTAGTAGTATTAGTAGAAGTATAGTAGTAGTAGTAAAAAAGACGTTGTGAGAGTTTCATAAGAGTCTGTTTTGTTAATAGAAATGATTGTTATAGATCTGTTATCAATAGAAACAATTAATTTTGAAAAAATCTTGGAAAAAACCAAAAAAAACACTGAAAATAAAAATAAAAACGAGTAAAAATAGCACTGAAATGTTGAAAAAACAAAATGAAATGCAATGATAGCAGCATTATTTTGAATTTTTCATTAAATTTTTTTATATTAATAAAAAAAATTTTATTGTTTTGTTGTGTTATTATTATTCTTGTTATTGAAAAACTACAAAAACACTGATACTCCTTGAAGATAAGGAATCGAATTGTTCTATTTTAAGACAAATTTATTTTTTTATTGATTTATATTTATTATTTTATTTTTTTATCGATTTTTTTTTTCAATTTATTTTTTTGATTATTTATAATTTATTATGTTATTTTCATCTATGATTTATTATTATTATTAATTAGTTACTATATTTTTCATTTCATTTTTTCAGAGTCATTATTTTTCATTTTTTTTTATATAAGTTGATTTTTTTATTCATATTCTCCCTCCCCCCCCTCTCCTTATTGATAAACTACACTTTTTCTCAAAACTTTTCCCTTCCATTTTATCAGTCTGTGCTATAAATAGCATTTTTTCGCGTGTATTTGTCCATTTTCCTCTCAATTCTGGAATTTTTAAGCATCCTTAAGTTTGCATTATATAAAACCTGAAACTAGTATATTCTTATTAAGATCATTCACATAATTCTCAACACACTGTTGGTATGACAGACTTTTAGTCCGCCTGCATTCAAGTCTCTCAAAAAAAAACCATCGTTATCATTAACACCTGTGCCAGAACACCACCATCATCAGTACCCATAATAACATCCTCATCAGTACCACCACTAATATTATCATCATCAGCACCACCACTCATACCAGCATTATATGTACCACACCGTTTGTAAAAACCCCATTTATTTGATGAGAAAATTCCAATGGCACTCCTCACTTACCACATGCCTGATTTCCTCTTCCGCATAATTAATTTCATTTATTTCTTCAAATTTCTCTTTATTATCTTTTCATAATCATAAATCACCATTCTTCTGATTTCAATCAAAATTTTTGTGACGGCTCTTGATAATAAGTTTACATAAATTTCCACGAACGAACGAACGAATGAACAAACACACACACATTTAAAAAACGCCCCACCAGCCATACATCATGTCATTTAAGTCACGTTCACACATGCACAAACACACAAATGCAAAATCATACACAAACCATCTTGAGATACGGCAAAAGATACAGATAATCCTGCCATCACATTTATTGCCACTCCTATGTCCTCCACCTTTGTGTGGGAGTAGTAGTAATTGTATTGCATCGGAATGATAATATAAACGATGTTTGATTTCAGTATCAAATCACAGCTTTCCAAAAAACCTACTAACAACATCAAACTCTCATGATACTCTTGAGTTTTATATAATAATAATAATAAATATTAATGATAGAAGTAAAAAAAATGATAACAACAAAAAAAAAACCTTAGTGAAAGTTGCGACTTCTGATTGGTAGATAGCATGACCTATTTCCGGATGATCCACATTCCATTCACCTACTTTTCCATGTCCTAATTGGCCATAATGACCTTTGCCTATAGAAAAAACTTCGCCTGAATGATGATGATAGTGATGATGGTGATAGTGATGATGATGATGATTGTGCAAAAAAAATTTCTTTATTAATAATTATTTTGATAATTCTCATAAGTTGTAAGGTTTTTCAAGGAAAAAACAAATAGAATAGAAAAAATAAAAATGATATATATAATAACAATAATAATTGAAGGAACAATAAAAACAATAATAATAATAACAACAATAATAACAATGTCACAATGATCTTCGACATCGCATTGATAATTCGTTTTTTATGACCCCATCTATCTATCTATCTATTTATCTATCTATTTATCTATCCACCTACAACCCATTCATCCCCACAGCATGTGAGTGTCTGATAGTCTCCATCGCTCATGTAGTAATATGAGTCGACCTTCTAATCATATACTATCTATTCATTCATACATCCGTCATCTTTTTAATCCATCCATCATTTTTTCATTCATCCATTGCGTATATCTATTAATTTATCCATCCATCAATCTTTCATGCATTATTTATTTATCTATCGATGAATGCTTTTAAAATTGCATTTTTCTTTACTCACTCTCAATTAATGCACCAAAACCCATTCATTCATTCACACAACCACCCTCTCCCCAATACACCACCCTACATCAACACCTGGTTCATCCATCAGCCCCATCAAAAACTATCACCATAGATTTTCACTCATCTCTATATTTAAAACATTTGAAACTCTCAAATAATTCTTTCGATTTAGAAGAAAAATGACTTGAATTATGTGAATTTTCAAATTACTGAACAAATCTGATGTATTATAATTTAAATTGATTACAAAGTTCTTTTGCTTCAGTTGAATTCTCAAAACAATCCTTTTAAAACGTATTCTATCTCTAACTTATCTGTTTTGCAAAGTTTACATTTGCAACAAAAAGCTTTATACATCATTTCATTCGATGAACTGAATGTTTAATTCAAGCTAAATTCTCTCTTACTTGCCTCACAAACCCCTACACCCTGTCACCACATTCCTTGTCATCCAGTCTGGTTACACTACTACTAATTCATCCACACAACCCACCCTCCCACTTCATCCCCAAAAACTTATTTTACATTTTCCCATATCCCAACCACAAAACCTCCTCATAACACCACCTTCCACATCCCCTATTCCACCACATAATCCTATGGTAATACTCCATCTTCCACTACAACAAACCCCACTATAGCATTGCACGTATCCATCATTCCACTGCTACTAACCCTCACCAACATATCACTAAGTTTCACTCCACTCTCCTTTACAACACCTTATCTTCAACCATCCCTCTACACTCTTACTCACCTCCACAACCATCACTCCACACCATATCCCATTCTTCCACCCACCTTCTTGGTTAAGCAATAGCGTATGATGATCCCCAGGAGATATCTGCAAAACATCCATGGAAGGATTCATGAGCCATCTACATGGCCTGTATCTGCTTGTGGTGTCGTTGAAACCTGGCGAGTGATTTGAAACTTCTTTTAAATTTTTTTTTGTCAAATAATGGTCGGTTACAATGGATTTTTTGAAATGATAGTGATTTTTTTGGAATAATTTTGGAAAATAATTTCAATTTTATTTATTTTTTAACCATTTTTATTCATTGCTCAGTATTATTACAATTTTTATTAAGTTGTATTGCTACTGTTTTTATTATGACTATAATTATTTGATCATCATCATCATCACCACCTAGTTGATGATAATTGTTAAGTCCCCAGGCATATATTTCCCCTTCTGCATCTCTAGCGAATGAGGCGTAATTACCTGCATAATAAAAATAATAATTGTTATTATTATTATTATATATTACTTTTTAAAAACTATTATTATCAGAGATGAAGTAGAACAGCCTGGAAAACATAATTGTAGGCTATAAACACATTGATAATAATAAACAATAAAAATAGTAATAACAGAAGCAAAAAATAATAACAATGGTAATAATAATAAAAATAATAGCAATAATACAAACCAGCCCATATTTGCTCCACATGCACAAACTCATCAGCCATGGTTACAGGCAACAACTCAAACAACAATGAGTCACCTGGTCATTTGTTATTATTTATATTTCTATTATTATTGTTTTTATTATCATTATTCTTATTATTATTATTCCTATTAATGTTATTATTATCATTATTACTTGGTCTGTCAAACGATTCAGGAATGCGACCTAACTGCCCCCGTTCTCCTGTGCCTAATGGAATAAAAAATAATAACAATAAATATTCAATACTAATATTTTGTAATCAGCAACAGCAATACAACACCATCAAAACAACAAAAACGCTTTCAAATGGGACTAAGGTCGATCACCTGTGTGACTGACCCATAACCTAACCACATATTTGTGAACGCAACAGAGTGATAATAACAATATGTCTAACACAAAAAAAAATAACTATAATAATAAAAATATGAAATATAATAACAATAATAACCCCCCACAAACCCATGGACATAACTTCACAGTCATCAGTGAGCACTATGAGATGGTTGCTTCCACTCTGAACGTCAATCACCCGAGTGGGCGTGGCTATCTCTAATGGCTGTCCACTCATTTCGTGTTTGCTTGTTAGACGGGTGTCGCCATTTTCTTTCTGGGATGAGAGAGCGGGGAGGGTTGGTTGTATGGTTGGCATGGTTTTGTTTTGGAGATCCACGTGCAAAGTTTGAAATAAAGCAATTATGGTGGAGTGACCAATAGAACTATTCCACATGGAGACACAAAATTTCAGATGAAAATGCACACAAATACACACACTAACTGATGAATACAAACACACACACACACACCCTAAAAGTCCCCCATATGAATAATTTTCCATCTTTCGTAACAGCAGCAGAATGACTGTCACCAGCTGATATTCTCACCACGTGATGTGCTTGGAGATCTGTGACTGGCTGAGGAGTGAACCAATCAGAATCTTTGGCGAATTTTCTTCCTAAGGCACCTTGATCATTGCACCCATATGAATAAACCTGTGTGTGTGCGTGTGTGTTTTCATACATGGATGAGATGTGTGTTAACTAATAATTTAAAACAATAATTCACTCTCAGGCAATGATACAAAACTTAAAAACCTGGAATGATGTGCATCATTGCTTCAGAGTATTACCTATCAATCCCTCTCTTTCACCAATAATAATAATAATTTACAAGATTTATTGTAGTGATGTTCAACCTAGGGAGTTTCATCCATCATCATTTATGGTAAATCAACATCCAACCATCTATTTATTTATCAACCTCAATCAGCAACCAGCCATTCATCAGTCAACTACTACTCACCTTCCCTCGAGCTGTGAGAACAAGTGTGTGCATTCCTCCCGCACACACATCCACCACATCACACAAACCTGCAACCTCGGTCAAGTCAGGTGATATTTGCAGGTCATAACCTAACCCCAGTTGACCTGAACTACCTTTATTGATTTTTCACATAATTTTTATCACCTAATGATGATTTTGAGAAGTTGAAATTTCCATAAAAATAAATTTTATCATATTCTATTATCATTATTCCCATTATTATAACAATAACCTACCTTCACCCATCATCAACACTTTGCAGAGTTGTGGTTGGTTGCTATTTTTAGTATTATCTTTTTCAATCTTTTTAGACATATCTGTTTGAAATAATAAAGAGAGTAACTGTAAGTTGACTTAGTTTTGAGTATTAAATATGTTTTATCCATCATTTCAAAATTATACACTATTCTAATTAGTGGATACCTATTTTTAACACTATTCGTATTTTTTATAATATTTTTATCACTTTAATTTTCATCCTTACTATTACTGTTACTGATATTATTTTTACTACTACTGATATTACTATTATATATTCTCTTATTATTATTAAAAACTTACTTGAAGACACAAAAAGAGAGCTAGCGAGATTTCCTGTTTGAGTGGCAGACGTTTGCAAGGGAGGTTGTGCATTTGTCGTCTGCGAAGCCGTCGAGTGCATTTCATTCCAATTTGCACAAAACATTTTTTCGTTTTTTTCAAAATTATTTACGCTTTTTGATACTTTTATTTTTTTTCCAGACTCTACCTCTTCTTCTTCAGAATTTAACCGCTTCAGAAAGTTTCTCAAAATTGACATTTTTGTTTCAGATAAAATTTTTGTTAATAAAAAACTATCAATTCAAAACAAAAACTTTTGTTTAAATTTTATAAAAAATAACTTGAACGATTATAAAAATTATATTTTACCAAAACTACATTTGAATGTGTAAAAGGAAATTGAACATAGATTTATAACATGAAATTTTAATTTTGGAAAATCAACTTTTAAATAAAATTTGCAAATAAAAACACTTTCCAATTTATTTTGCTCAAATAAAAATAATTTATTCCAATAAAAACACTAGTTTTTTTTCAAATTTATTATACTAAAGTGGTATCAAATGCTTTCTATCATCATCTATAAGTAAAAACCTTAAATAATTTTATTCAAATATACTCTTCAAAAATTTTGTTTATTTATAAAAGTTCATCTTAGGATTATGGGATATTTGGAGTATCGTTATCCTTCAAATCTCTTTTTCCCCATAGTGACAACTAATTATTAAATGTAATGTATGAAATTTGAATTTACTATAATAAAGCGCTTTTTTTTAAATTCAAACTTTTTGCTCAAAGTTCAATGTTAAAAAAACTGCAGAAAAGGCGCTTATTTTTAGCCCAATCCAGGATTGAACCCGGTGACTAGATAATTAGTCTAAAGTTTTACAGCTGAGCTGGGATTTTTTTGTTTCAATCATAGCACTAGATAGAATTTCGACCAGCTTTGTTCAGGCATAAAAGACCACTTGGCTCAAAAAGCCTTTGTACCATCCCGGAGAAACAACAGAATATTTGAAAATGGAAGGCTCGGATAAAAAATGAAGAAAAGGGTTTTACAACCAAATTCAATGAATTTTGAGCACAATAACTAAACCACTCAAAACATAAAGATCATCAAGCTTTTTCGTCACTAGTTCTCCTAAAAACAATTGATTCAACACCAATAAATAATATCAACTCACCTACAGAATCTTGTAAGCCAATCTCACTCACAAAATCCCACTGCTTTTTTCATTTCGCCACTTTGTAACCACCCAACATTATTACAGCAATTCTTAATTTGCACCTCATTCTATCGCTCATGCAACACATCCTTCATCCAACACAATTCCTTATCACTCAGTTCACCATTTTGTCTAAAAGCATCAAAAATTCTATTGGTAAGAAATTATTATAGACTGAATGCACGATAAGCTTCATTTAACATCTTTTAATATTTAAATAGTCTATTACTTCATTTGTATGTTAATTTCATATAACTTTCCTATTCTATTCAAACTTTAGCTTACTTATTACGGTAAGGTTTTCATTATAGGAAACTTTGGCTAATTCTCGAATAAGGGTCATTTGAAAATTTCTCGTATTGTGAAGAAATTATACAAAATTTAATATACAAAAACAGAAAAACCTCCAAAAACTATAAAAAAAACAATTGATCTTTTTTTCATATTTACTTTATATTTATATTATCTACATCTATATTTTCACCTATTATATGTGCATCTTACAAAATGTATATCAAACATCTCAGTTGAATGTTTTCTAGGCACAATGTTCTACAACTTCATACAAATCCATTGCCTTCAAATTAAATTCATTAACTTCATGGCATTTTCATGCTTTCGGTTTAAGACTTTTTTCTTTTTTTTCTGCTTTTTTGGGAGCTTCTCCATCAGCCACTTTTTCTTTTCCAGAAGGAACAGCTTGAGTACCTGCTGATGGTTTCACCACTAATTCTTCATTTTTATTCGTTTGCTCAGGTTTAGATGTAAGATCTTTGTTGGAAGGTTTTATTTTCTTTTTAGTTTTATCCTTTTTTTCAAGTTTTGTTTGGGATTCTTCTACTTTTTCTGCTTCTTCTACTACTACGGGAGGTTTGGGTTCAAGCTGCAGTTCAGGTATTTCTTCCATTTCATCAATATCTTCTGGGAACTCTTCATCGTGCAGAGAATCTATTTCTAGGGGTTTCTCAAAATTGATCCTGTTCGGAATTTCGTGTTTTAAAACTAATTTTTAAATAAATCAAAATTAAGTGTTGATTAAGTTCATATATAGAAATAATATTCATAATATTACTACCTCTACTATCGACACAAACATTTCTATGGCCAAAAGCAAAAAAGATGAAAAGTCGATGTTTAAAAAAATTTTGAAAATGTGAACTCCATTCATTTTTTACCACGAAAAAAAACTCCGACACACAAAATTCAGTTTGTCGTATATGACTCAAACCTAACAAGTCAGTGAGTTTTTCAAAGAATTGCTCTCTTTAACTAATTGTTTCATACTTGAACAATTTAAAAATAAAGGAGAATTTGTGCTGAAGGTATTGATAATATTAATTAATGGTCTATAAAAAATGTACCAAAGTTGTTTTTTCAACAAATTATAAGATAAAGAGTACTTTTAAGTTTATTGTGAACCTAAAGCATTGATAGAAAACTGATAAAAAATACCTATTCCGGTGAGTTTTTTTGCGAATCTATTTAGGTTGTCAGCACAATTTTTGAGTATCATCAATTCCATCATGGAACCACTGTATGGAGCTGATACTAGAAACTAACGACTGGTATGAGGTATAGTAACATCTGTCTTGAAGAGATCAAAAAGTACATTGGAGATCAACAACAAAATAATGGTTGTGGTAACATCGTTCACACTGAAATCTTTTGACCAGGAAATACGGCAACAAAACATAAAACGAGCTCCTATCGGAGATTGTATGCACAAGAACCAGATGCAAACAAAAAGGAGGCTAGTCTTTGGACATTGACATATGTATGATGGAAAGAACGACTCTAGACTTAAATGCTTAGAAAGATCTATCTACGGATTTGTATTTTTGCCTAAATAACAATTTTGTTTGAATAATTTGACAAGTTATACCTGCAGCAAAAGAAACCTATAATGATGAAGAAAATAGAGAAAGGGATGATTCCCAACACAATGAGCTCAGTTTCTGAAATTTGGTTGTTCAATGGTAGAATTATTCATTTGGTTGTCCAGTCGTAAAATCATTTATTTTTTTTGAATGTATAATTATGAAGTAGACAGTTTTAACAGAAGAAAGGTGAGACACGCGTGTGGAATCTTCTGGCCCAAACGCATGTCTACAGAAGAAGTAAATGCTCTCATTAAACCAGTGACATGTGAATAAAAAAAATGGCGCTGGCAGATGCTAGGCCATATTTTGCTCATGAACGACCATGTTCCGGTAAAAAAACTAACCATTAATTTCATCAAAACCTTCTGAATAATAAGAGAAACTTTTCGTAAGTTGAACTCACATTATCAAGTATACAAACTTTATATATAAATATACAAGTTTATATACTTGATAATGTGAGTTCAACTTAAGAAAAGCTTTTGTTATTATTCAGTTAATAAAAGTGTTCGATTCAAACGTTATTTTGTTCACGTTATAAACTAATTTCGAATATTTTTAATTTCAATAAAGTTGAAAACACAAACCAACCGTTTGAGTTAGCTGAAATTATAAACAATTTATTTCACATAGAACAAGAATTAATAATGCTTTGGTAGTTTTGGAAGCTCAATACAAAAAATATAAAATAATTCATTCTAGGTTAAAATAAGAAACCTTTTGGAAGGGTTTTTGTAATCTCCCGTTCCAGGAAGGATGAAGTGCCTTAGTAGAAAATTCTATTATTAATGAGAACCTACATTGTTCATCAATATACACACAAATGGCCATCTTTTTTAAATACCATTCAAACAATATCCTTAGCAACTGAATTGCAAAGATAATGATGATGCCAAAAAGAAAACGGAAAAATTGATATTTGATTTTTTATCAACAAATATTGTTGATATAACCAAGAAACTATATTGTAAAAGGAACACTGGAACTCAAAATATTCGGGTTGTTGCGTTTTTCTTTATAACTTCGAGGTTTTCTTTCAATACAATGATCTTCATCATTAAAACTAATGCTACCAAATACTCACTTCGAAAAGTTGTTTCAATCGTTTGTTTTTGTGTCATTAGAGCTGTGTTCAAAGATTGCAGAGTAGTTAGCAGTTATTCAAGTTATATAGTGTTTTTTGAATAAAAAATGCAAACTTTTTGTCCCTTTGAATTCAACACTAAAAATTCTGACTCTTTCAAAGAATTTCACATGTATTTTATTTGTTAACGTCGGTTGAAGCTTTGCTTCGTTGAAATCAATTCTTTTTTTTTGATCATCAAGAGCGTATACAATGTACCCAGTGTTGGCTCTAAATGGTTGTGGAACTCTCATTTAATAAAATTTTTCATGCTAAATATTCACACGCCTATTCAGGAAAAAGTTATATTTTTTAATCGTTTATAATTTTTGATACTTCATTTTTTAATGAAAAATACAACTTTTTTTGAAAATAATTGTTTAAAATTAAAATTTTTTAATAAAAAGCATTCATTTATGTGAAATCATAGTATTAAAATCAACTATGCTACTAAAAATTTGCGAACCACCCTGTAACTGTTGCCAAATTCACTTTCTCCATCAAGTACCAGTACTTCAACTCTATCTCCAAACATTCTCCCCTGGAAAATTAAAAAATCTATATTAACCGTTCCAATCTTTTATATGAACATGAAAATTCCCAATGTAAGTTGGTAGAAAGAAATATAAAAATATAAACCGAAATGAAAATGTTGTCTAGGTGAAAAAAGCAAAAACAACATCGAGGTTTGAAAGATTGTGTTCAGTATGACATCAAAAACTGGAATCACGTCACAACATTCGAAGACATCACTTGAAAATAATTTGGTGAGATATGGTGTAAAACATGGATTTTGATATAAAAAATAGAGACCCAACAGTTCGAATGCAAATTTAATCAAAATTAAAAAATTTTGGTGAAATTAAACACATGAGTAAATAAACTTTTAAAATTCTTTATTAAAAATACTTCAAACATAAATAAAAAGCAATTAAAAATAAAAAGCACAAAAAAACAAAAATAAAAAGCAAAGGTGTAGAAATAATGAACAAACGGTTCATAAGATGTGATTTTGTCAAGCTGGGCCTTGTTCAGAAAAATATCTTCTTCGCAGCTTTTCAAGGACACGACGTCTCTGCTTCTCAAGTCTTCCATTTCAGTGAACTCAAAAGCTAGTTTCATTTTTTTTATTTTTTAAAATATTCAGAACTAATATTTATTAATAAATCAAAACAGTAATTGGTTTGAAATATTTATTTGGTCTTTGCAGGGCTAAAAACTGTACCATAAGATTATTATTTTTGACAGATCTCTGCTTATTAACAAATTAGGCAAAACAGTAAACAGTCTAGTTTCCCAGCAATAAAAATTTGAAAACTCGAAGCTTATTTAGATTTCACAATGACATAGATTTCAAAGTAAAAAGTCAGACAAAGTATCCACATCAAAACTGTTTCTTACGTGGAATTTTTGGTTACTTAGTTCCCATTAACGCTGAGTAAAGTGACGTAATATTGAGTAGGACCAGAAGCACAAAAGTCGTTTGAGTTGAGTGTTTTGGCGAGGATGTTTGTCTAGACATTAAGTCTAGGCACTGAAGTTTATATATAAAAGCTAAACGCTGTGTCTTCAAAATAGTTTAGATTTGTTAGACAAAAGCATTGAGAAGATGAAGAATAAGTGCACTTGAAAAATATCACAAAATAACAAGCTAGTTAGGATTTTCGTTAGAATCAAACAAGCAAAACAGACAGAAGTACGACAGAATGATAAACTAGATGACACAGTCACGTAACGCCCATGTATTTCTCAAAGAACATTTGACGCTCACCATTGTGGGTTGTCAAATCAATTCAATATGAAAACAAGAGGAACTTGGAGAAAAATATCCTATTTTATTGTCAAAACATATCTTTCCTATAACTATTTTATATCTTCTTCAGGCATTTGAATTAGTTAATTGAATATAATGGTAGTGATAGTTCAAAATAGCATAAAATAAATGGCGGCAAGCTTTGTTTCGATAATGATATAAAAATGACTGTGTGTTTCCAATTATAAAAGTAACATAAGTTAAAATGACGTTACATGGAAGATTGATAATTAGAATCATCAGCAAATGTCCATCCCTGCCCATGCTTTGTTCTCTGAGTTCAAATGAAAACTATATACTAAAATGTTGCACATTCATTTTTCAAAAAAGCCAATTCTAGTACAAATCAATCTATAGTTTCAAATTTTCTTTGTTGTTGATAAATAAACAACCAATGACGTCATTCTAGATAAACTTTTAACCATTAGAAAACTTTATTTCAATATGAAGATGTCATAAATGTGCACAAATGCATTTGAGATTTCTTAAGGCATACAAGGAAATTCTAGAGAGCCAAGTCATATGAGCATTTTCATGTTTCAAGTTGATAATAGAAATATTACTAACAGAGTAATTTATTCGATTACTTTCAAAAATTCACATTCCCAGATTCCAAATTTGTTTTTGCATTTTTAATAAATTTTTCATTCCCCTTTGAAGTACTAAGCTGGTCATATCATGGTGTTTACAATGCTTCAAAATAAATTCAGAAAATGAGGCGATTTTTTATATTTTTTTTTCAGAAATTTTCAACAAATTCAACTTTTCCTTAAAGCACTGTTGTTTCGATATGATTTCCAAGTTTTGTATTTTTAGTTTTAAAATGTCAGTTCATGTCTTTGAATTTTACTTCAAACACTTGAGAAATGAAGTAGCTTTCAAGTGTTTCATAGAAAAGATTTGGCCAGAGTTTTCAAAATATTCTAAAGTTTGATGAAGGTGGTATTTATTTTATTATTAGCAATAGTTTTTCACGCATTGTGATACATTACACAATCTTGTTTGTATATAACACTCTGGTTATAACCATTGTAACTGTTATCGTTATTATTTGCATTATTACTATTTTTATTATCATTATTTTCAAAAATATTATCATTAGTGTTATGTTTAATATTAATTCTATAATTATTATCATTAATATTATTTTTATCATGACTTTTATTATTATTATTTTTATTATTATTGCTAGTATTGTCATTACCAGTATTGTTATTAACAGTGGTGTTGTGATGTTTGTTTGCATTATGAAGGACTACTTCAGCAACAGTTTCATCTCTGTTTTTGACATTCTGGCGTAGAAAATACTCCAAGTTTATTGTTAGTCCTCTGGCGAACATAAAAATGCTTATTTTATTGTTCAAGTTCTTAAAATTAATGTATGAAACCTAATTTTGAAAATCTGATAAAAATGATCATTTTATAATTTTAAAAAAACATTTATTTTCTCGACCTTTTATCTAGATCCCCTTTTTTTATTTCGACTCTGCCACAAAGTAGGTCATCTTGGTGAGCTGTGATTGGTTCTCGCAAGTGGATCAATGTTTGTAGCCAATGAGTGCTCAGAAAATAAGGCGAAGTGTTGATATGTATGTCTTGAAGGAAAGAAACTTTGAAGAAAAAACACAATAAATTCACGTGGGTAGAACCAAAAATTTCTAGGTTAAAAACGTTATCTACATAAACAGAATCTATGTCAGTTCTCTTAACAGAAAGAAGGTCAATTTTCGACAGCTCTTGACACTTCGAAACGACCTAGTTTAGTTGGTTATTATATTATTATTATTCATTATGCAACTTTCTCATCATGTAACTATTAGACGGTTATTACCTTATTAGTCTCTATATGGCTGACGGATATTCTCTGAATCTTCTCATTGGTCACACGTTGTTTTAGTGAGGTCAAGTTTATTTTCAAAGTTTGTTTTGAACTTTCTATCATTTTCAAACTAATGTGAATAAAATAATTATTAAAGTTAACTTGAAGTAATGCGAACAATAAAAACATAAAAAATATTAATAAAAATAACAAAAGATTATTATTATTATTATAACCTACTCCTCATCAGCATCATTTTCAGCAGCACACAACCACAGACTCGCTTCATGTGGCAAAACACACCCACCCTGACATAGTGAGCATTATTCACTTCATATAACCAATAATCAATATATTTTTCATTGTTTAACAATAATAATATAGTAAATATTGGTAATATTATTTATTTTCAAAATAATTATTAATATTTTTTAGTATAATAATAATGAAAATTATTAATATAATTATTTTTCTATACCTCTTTGAGATACTGATCTCTGGTGAACAACAAGGAGTCCAGCATAGACTCATAATACAACATGTAGCCCTGACAGTGATAACAAGAATAATAATAATAGCAATAATAATGATAATAATAATAGTGAATAAAATAATAACAACAATAATAACCATCTATTCGCTGACAATAACATCAACTTTTTCTGGCAATTTGCATTTCTGGGGGTATAAAATAATAGTGTATTTGTAGTTGTGATTGGATGATTTTATGTGAAATAAATTATTGAGGCAGTCTTAATGAAAAAAAGTTTTAAGATAACAAAAGAACAACAACAATAAAAACAATAATAATAAATTGATAATGAAAATAGATTTAATAATTATTAATATATTATTGTTATTTTTTACATTTAATATTATTATTAGAAACACCCTGGAAGTCCCTAGACACAAAATGTTTGAACATCACTGCAATGGCAGAAAAGAAAGCCAAAGAGGCCTACAAACAAATACGTAGGCACACCTCTATAGTCTCCTTGATCACAATCCCCCTCCCTTGGAGATCATTATCATGAACCATCTTCTCCGCCTCTCTGCTTATGTCACTCGCTTCCACCGCATACACTTATAATAATAATAAATAACAATAATAATAATAAAGAATAATACTCAAGTGTTTAACATCGATTTATGAAAGAACTTTTTAGTGCATTTAAATAATAAATAAATAAATAAGCGATAATATTTGATAAGTTTAGCTTCATCCTTATAATTGAGATAGACTGTTATGATTTTTTATTGTTGATGCTGTTATAGTTAATATTACTTTAATGTCATTTTTTATATTATTTCAATTTCAAATGTTTTTCAAAACTCATCTTTACCACCTTTTTATGCTCCAGCCTGAACACACATCACACTCAGTATGCCTATATAACAAATAATAAGAATAATAATATAATAAAAGAATAACAATACACATTATTATTTCTGTTATTCTGACCACCTTAATTAAATGTTTTTTGTTAATATGATGAGTATTTTGATTGCTTATACTCCTTTATCAACTATTCTCCTTAGCATAACGAGTATTATTTCCAAATTTGAAATAATACTGATTAGTATTCATTTTTCTTATAATTTATTAATAACAATTTATTATTTATAATTATAATATTTATTATCGATTATTCTTATTATTTACTAATAATACTAATTATTATTATTATTAACCAGTTCCAGTGCCAAGCTCCAACACAATCTTATCATAAGATATCATAGTTCTTTAAAATAGCTCTCCTGTTGATTTTATTATTATTATTGTTATTATTGCTGTTTTTATTATTATTGATGTTATTATAGTTTAGTGTTTATTCATGTTGTTGCAGTTTTTATTATTTTTTTTTATTATCCTTGTTATCTAAACAATTTAAAAACCAAACCCTTATCCCCAAAAGCTGATGTTTGTTTTAAGAATGCTTTTCGTATGAGTATCTTACATTAGCTAGTAATCGGCTATTTTACGTCAACGTCAATAATTTTCATGTTTCCATTTTAGTTATTACTTTACATTATTTTTTTGTAAATTTGTTTAAAAAAAACAAGTAGCAACTTACTTGAAATAATCATTATCTTTTTCACTGCTTCTTTTTTTTCTGAAATAACAGAACTGATAATATAATCCAAAAAATTGTATCAAACTAATAATAATATAAGAACACAGGTATATACCGCATAACAGACGGACCCATGTTATTCAGAAACTGAAATCCAACTTGTAAAAGTTGACTGCTACTCATAGAATTATTATAGCTTTATCGTGGTTCTTTTTGATTTTTATTTGAAAGTAAATTTTATGATTATTTTTCAATACTTTTCAATGTAATGTCTGTTATTTTGGTCTGAGAGCTAAAAAGCTTTGATTTTGGAGCATCTATGATCATAATTATCATCATTATTAGCCAAAGTAAATAATGCAAATTATTTAAACACAAAAAATAATTTTGAGTACGCAAAAATTCAAAAACAACGTTTTTTATTTGTACCTCCACTTGATAATGTAAGTTCATCTTACGAAAAGCTTCGTGGAATGAAATAAACTCCTAAATATTAAATATATAAAAACACCGTTGTTTTTATAATGTTCATATATAGAATAAAATTCAAAAAAAAAGAATCTTTTAAAGTTTCTAAACACTATTTTTAGAAATATGAATGTTAAACTTGCTTTCAAATTTGTAAGAGAAGAAAAAAAATTTCACCTTCATTGTCATCGGCGATCTCTAAGCAATATAAGAGAAATGATTAAAAGAAATCTGGTAAGGGTTAGTAGAATTGGATCTGATTTCAAATACGAACTGGAAATAATAATAGAAAAATACAAACGGGCAGATTTTTCATATATCTATGTATTCATCTTTTTTACAATAAGGCAATTTTTCAGAGACATCTTATGTATGTATTAGCATCATGCTAATTTTTTATGATAAGGCTATACTTATCGAAAATTATAGCTTTTCTTTTAAATAAATGTATGAATCCTCAATTGATGTTTTTAAAGTTTAATAAGGCAATTGGAAACTAAAAAGAAAGAGTGCTCTGTGCCAGAGTGACTCCAAGAAAGCATGAAGAAGATCCACTTTAAAATTCCATTTTGTCCAAAAAACGAACTCTGCGTTTATGAATACGTCGAAAAATTGAATTCATTCACAAACAAGGAAATTAAGTTTTCGTTTTTCTAGGTGACACATAAGATTAGAGCCCTCTTTCCTCTCAAGGATGGGAATCTCTATGTCCACAATGTCATCTATAAAGAGGCGTCTGTTTGTAAGGAGACGTATGCTGGTGAGACCAAGAGAAATGCAACTACCAAATGGGCTGAGCACAATGCAACAAATGGCAAATCAAAAACGGCTAAACACGTTTCCAAAAAGCCGCTTCATGAATTTGAGTAGAAAGTACTGATCAGAGGCACGGGTGGTTGGAGAAAAAAATGTTGGAAGCGTATTTCATCGAAATTTTCTATCCATCTTTCAAAAAACATGAAAACCTTATGTTATTTAGAAATGGGATTACATAATTATTTCAAATATTCATTTACCTAAAACTGTCATTATATTTTGACTTTAATTTTATTATAGATCTTTGTGTTTATAGGTTTTTAACACATTTCTCTCCATATTTTCCTGTCTTGACACATTCCTTCTATTTGTACGGAGTCTAGTTTTGTGTCTTAAGATAGCCTTTCACCAAGTAAGAGACGGTCAATGTGATTGAATACAATTTCAGAACACTAGTTAGTTTATTAAGATACGAAGCTTTTCGTTATCAACGTAACATTTTCAAGTATGAGAAACCGTTTTAATAACCGTTAAAAACCGTTTCTCATACATCTTATTTTATCTATGGTCAGTATGAAAACAACGGTGTCTTTGAATTTTAACGTACTTGATAATGTTACTTTGTTAACGAAAAGCTTTGTACTTAATAAAATTAGCTTTAGGGTTCAAACATGAAATGAAGATCGGATGCCCTACAACTACTGAGTTCAAATAATTTGCAGTAACTATTTTCATAAGCATACTTCATCGATGCATCCATTCTTATTGCTTCATTTCGATTACTCTTTCTTTCTATTGTTCTATTTTTATTTGAATTTCAATATAACTTTTGTTGTTTATCATGGGATTTTGCCCGTTATCGACAGTTTTTTCAAATGTTCTCACGTGTAGTCACTAATTTTGGTATTTGTCCTACTTGTATTATTTATATTATTCTTATTTTTATCGAAAGGCTTTGTGAATAAATATATTGAAATCGCAAAGTTCTTTCTATTATATCCTCTTCTTTACTCAAAGCAAACTTTTTTGGGTATTGTTAGTATTTATATTATAATTATATATTTTTATGGCATATTTATAATTTATGTCGTTATACTTGTGTCAGGTTATTTATACATAACATTCTTATCATCCTTTTGAGAGCTTGAAGATTCGAATCTGCAGTGATCTCAACCGCAGTCACCTTTGCTCCTCTAGCCATAATAATAACAATAAGTGAAAAATTAAATAAAAAAATAATTTTAACGTATCAATTGCATTTTCATGAAGAATTTTTAAATTTTTTATTTCAAAAAATAGACGTAGATGTTATTGCCTAGAACACAAAGAACAATTCATAATTATTTTTATTATTAACATTATTATTATTCTTATTATTTCAGTTAACAGGCCTATAAAACTTCCCAATTAACAAAAATCAATGAGGTTCCAATATCATTTTAATGGGAGAATAATAATAAAAATAATAAAACATATAAGAACAATAATAATAATAAAAATAAATAAAAGCTATAACCCTCAAACAACGAAAAATATACGATCAAATAATGACACTACTTTGAAAAAATAACAATTGAAAAACTAAATGAAAAATGAAAATAATTGTTTTAAAACTATCATTAACAATGAGAACCCAGTTAGAATAAAAAATAAATAAATAAAAGAAAGCAAAGAACGACGTAAATAAATTAAAAGCATAGGAGATTATATAAGATATCCTTAAGTCTTATTGGCATCACTATCATCACCACATCACTCTTAATAATATGATATCATATGTAAAAATAATAATTTCCTTATATTAATGGAAATATAATAATAATATGAAAAGATTAATTAATTGAAACAGAATAAAAGAGACAATATATTCGAAATCCTCATCTTTAGAAGAGTGCTACTAACTCACATTAAATTTAGAGCATCCAACACGAATCCATAATCATAATGACAATAACTATAATAATAAAAATAATAGAAAAAATAATCATCATCATGAGAAAAAAATAACTATAATAAGAATAATAATAAAGACCAGTTTAAAGAACTAACTATAAGAAAAATCACTATAATAAAGTTTTTATAACATTATTTGCTGTATGTTGAAAAAACAGTTTGCAAGTGTAACCATGGAGAATTGACGGTATGACACTAGTTGAAATGATAATAGTTGATAAAAATGAAAGTAACGACGTTTGATTGAATTAAAATATTGATTATATAAACAAGTCATTTTAAAATGCTTTGTAACTAAAATGCAAAACAAGAAAAAACTATGTAATAATATTAATACATAATAAATGATAACAGTGAGAATAATAATAAAAATAATAACAATAAAAAAAATAAAAAATGAAATGGAGCATAGAAAAATATATTCATTTGATAAACACACTTTGGACTCATGACAATTTATTCATAACCTGATGCTGAAACTGTATTGTTTGTGATGAAGAATATTAGTATTTGTTGAAAAATGTGAAGCAAATTCCTTCCGATGAACTTTTTATAGACATCAATAAACTTTGATATGTGCATAACATAATAATGAGAAAGAAAAAAGAAAATAGTGTAAAAATAAAGATCAATAAAATTAAAAAAATTCCTAATAGTTATAACCAGTAAACAAAATCAAGAAATTTTGAAACAATAATAATAATAATAAGATTAATGAGAAAAAAATAGGAAAAAACCATGAAATAAAAAAAAACACTAATATAAACAGGAATAATATAAATAATAATGAATACCAAGGTCTGAGTCCAATACTAAAGATTAATTAAGACAGTGGTGGTCGTTATCAGGCGCTTTATTTCTAACTTTGAGGAGGTGGATGGGCAAGTAGTGCATATACAGGTAGATATAGACAGACAGATAGTAAGACACAATATTAGATAAATTCAAATAGAATTTATTATTCAAATATAATTCCATTTGATCATGAATAATATCAAAAAAAAAAGAAAAAATAATAAAATCATAATAATAGAAATAAAGCAGTATGTACAATTTGCCAAACAAAATTTGTTTTCAAAACATAATTTCACTTGGCTTAATTAATGACAACGATAACTATTATCATTATTTTTCACAATAATAACAATGATAAATAAATTCTTTATATAATTAATCAATATTATATCTAAATTTTTCAAGTTATAAATGAAAAAAATTATTTTTTTTGTTTAAAAAGCAAACTCCTTCTGAGCAGTTTCTACAATACTATTTTGAGATTTCCTACTTATTTCTATTAGCTTTAATATAATATATACCTATTAGAATTGTTACTATTATCATTATACTAAGTCATAGTCATTATTAGTTATTAATATTAGCCAATGTTTGAATCTCATTATTTCCACATTTTCATCACCATGGTCCCTTTTATTCTTGTTATTGAAAGATAATTAAATACTTAATTGATAAGGATCCACAGTATTTCATTATTATTGTTCTTTTTTTTATTATTTTAATTAATTTTAGTTATTGTTATTGAAACATTATGCAATCTCGAATTGGCAACAATGTCTAATACTTCACCAAAGTTGTTTTTTGTTCTCAATTTTTATCATTTCTTTTTTGATTCAATTTCTATCATTTTTATATCATTGTTGAGTTTTTCCCTTTTTGTATTTTTTATTTATATTATTATTGTAAGCAGTTAATGTTCTTCTTTATGCCAATAAACTTCTTTTCATTATATACTTTTGTCAATTTTTTTAATAGTTTTCCTTTAATTATGATTATTATTTTTACACAAGTAGCGTGTGATTGGTCAATGGGTTGATAACTGGGACATCTTCTTCAGGAATGAGGGTGAGCACAGCCATCATAGCAAAGCCAACAGCTATGAAAACAACCTTGGCTACTGACGTATCTTCTGCATCAATCTCCTCATGGAGGATTTCAAAGAATGTTACATAAATGAAGGTACCCATTGCAAAGGCTTGTAAGACTCCATTTGTGAGGTCCAACTCGTTGCTTTGATGCCCTGTTTCTGTCATGATTGTTCCAATGGCAACCCCGAGTGGCATGATAAAGGAACAAACAAGAGATGTGATGAGAAGACGACGAAGTGGAAAGTTTGATTTGACAAACTGTAATCCAAGAGAAAAACCTATAACAATTTCATGGCACATGACCGCAAAGAAAAGTTGAATAACAGCTTGGTTGGTGCCTTGTAGACCCACACTCATTCCCTCAAAGATACGATGGAGAGAAAGAGCTAGAATGAGAACAAGAGATCGAGTGTTGTGGTGATGTCCATGAGGCCCACTCGAAACAGTGCTACGATGGCTGATGGTGCGAGTTCTTCGTGGAGGTTTCTCAGTCTGAATGAGATAAAGATCTTCAACTGTTTTGATGCTCTCACTGGTTGGTGTGATGTCTTTCTTCTCGATCAACCTCAAGACTCCATCAGGACCCACCTCATGCAGGACTTTGCCATCATCACCAACACATGGAAGGCCCTTCATACATGGTTCACAATTATCACCAGGAGTTCTGCACGATACAGTATTTTTCACCTCACCCACCAGTTCCGTCTGTCTAATTGATGATTTGCGGTCTTTGTTTCGTTCTTCATTGCATTTCAATACAATCTTTTCAGCGAACAGAACGAAAAAAAAGCCAACACCAGTAAGAAGGTCTGCAATGGGGTAGTCCATTGGAAGAGCTTTATGGATCATTTCCCTAACTTCAGGACCCATATGAAGTAAGTAAGTTCCAAAAAAGATACCTCCTCCTAAGCACATCAAGTAGCTCAAAACTCGTTTTCCTTGTTCTCCTCGTCGGGCGATACATGCCTGCAATTTGAATGGCGCGACAGTTGCAAGGAGAGGTAAGATAAAAGTTCCTATTAAGGCGAGTATCTTACAAATTAAACGATTCATTTTCCAACTTTTTTGAATTCACTTTTTGTTAGTTTTTCAAAATTTACGTACGTTTACAACAGGTTGAAACAAACAACGTTAGACAACCGGGATGCAAATTTTGAAGAGGATTAAACAATAACTTCGATTTTTTCAAAAACTATGACAAAGTTTTATCAAAAACTAAGAAATACCAGAATACCTCTCGTGCTCGAAATATAAATAAAAAGCGTGACCTTTATATTTATACACTCAACTCTATATCTAAGATCAAAATTACCTCTTTGCTATTTTTTATTATAATCAAGTTTTTATAAAATTATTTTGAGCTTATAAAAAAATTATTTTAGTAAAATCTATTTTGATCAACTAGTTAATTAATTGAATAATTAAAAGATTAGAAATATTATATGGGTCAAATTCAAGGCAAACAGGATTATGAAAAAAAGAATTCCAACTTTTGTATTTGAATGAATTCATAATGAAAACATTTAGTTTGTATTGTTGCATTTAGTTTATTACGCATTTAATTTGTTTTGTTGTTGGTTTGTATTAAGGATAATAAACTGTAAATATTGATGTCTGTAATATATCTTTCAAACAACTTAAATATTCTAGGGTATTTCTGAAAACAACAAATATTTAAATTACATGCATAAATATATATTTAAAAATCTAATACTAATAATAGTGAAATATGTAGGCATTGGCATATTACAAACTACGAATGTAACTAAAGTGGCATAAGCTTCGAGAAATTCATCACCCATAATTATAATACAAAAAAAAATTTTAAATTATTTAAATAAAAAAATAGCAAACTCCTTATGTACAATATGATCTAGAAGAGAAAAGAATAAAGGTTCTTTCCAAAAATGCGCGAAAACCTACGTTTAAAACTGTGTTCTACAAAGTTGGTTACACAACATTTTTTTTGTGGTTTTGAGCTTGGAAAAACCTTCAGTTTATTGGCTAATCTTAGTAACTGATTATCCGTAATGCTTGATAGCTTGAAAATAGGCTAGGTCTTCATGAAGCAAACATTTGAACATTATCAGCAAAGTCCTATAATCAATGATCCCATTGATTTTAAGCCAGTGCAGATCTCTCTAAAAAGAATTTATAAGAGTACGTTTTCTAGTGCTTGTAATGAGCCTGG
>OZ038320.1:32306782-32336633 GCA_964035795.1 Pterobdella sp. o SKG-2022
TCAACCATTGAACTCAGCTATAAGACTTCAACCATTGAACTGGATAAATATTTGAAAAAAAACCATTGACTGGATGTTGAAGTTAGTAAGCCAAGATGAAACTCTTAACAATGCATAATGGACTGCCCCCACGAAGTGATGTAGATAGGTTATATATACCAAGGAAAGTCGGCGGACGAGGACTGGCAAATGCTGAAGATACTGTTCTTGGCCAAAATCAACCTTGAGGATCACATCAAAAAAAGCGATGAAAGACTTTTATGTGCAGCTAGAGGTGATTTTGAAAATCCAGTAATTGCCACAGTGAAAGATATGAAGAAAAATATTCAAGATGAGAGAATAAAAAAATGGAATGAAAAAAGAATGTATGGACAGTTCTTAAGAGAAACATCGGCAAAAGTAGACAGAGTTAAGTTGGAGATGGCTGAGAAAGGCGATTTGAAAATCCAAACTGAGTCACTTTTATGTGCGGCGCAGAAGCAAGCCTTGAGGACCAACTATCTCAAATTCTATATAGATAAAACAGCTAATAGCCCACTGTGTAGAATGTGCGGCAACAAAGGTGAAACCGTTCAACACATAATCTGCGAATGTGAGAAGCTCGCTCAAAAAGAGTACAAGAGGCGTCACGATAACGTTGCTAGAAGACTCCATTGGGACTTGTGTGAAGAAAATGGATTAAAATGCAATTTAAAGTGGTGCGAACATGAGCCAGATAGTGTTGTGGAGAATGATGACATAAAGTTGCTATGGGACTTCAATATACAATGTGACAATATGATAGAAGCCCGTCGACCTAACATTGTCATTTTACACAAGGAGTAAAAATGCTTGATTGTGGATGTTGCTGTACCTGGAGAATCAATGAAAAAGAAAAAGAAAAAATTGATAAGTATCAGGATCTGAGAAGAGAAGTTAGCAGCCTATGGCAGCAAAAGAAAGTGCATGTGGTACCAATTGTAATTGGAGTCCTTTGAAGTATAAGCGAGAACTTCATAGGCTTTCTCCACCAATTAGAAATTAATACAAATATGGGAGAGTTGCAAAAGGCGGCATTACTCGGTACCGCAAGAATCTTGAGGAAAGTTCTGGAGCTGTAGTAAGACTCTGGTCATTAGATATGACTCGTCTTACTAAAATTTTCTCAGCAAAATGCTTGATAGATTTCATATAATAATAATAATAATAATAGTTTTTCAGAAACATCCTATGTTCTTTTGTAAACTTGAATTTCTTACAGTGAAAACTTTAGATTATGAGGATGTTAGAACACTTGGAGAAAATTTTTAAGCTAAAATTTTCAACAAGTAAAACCTTGTCATAATTCATTAGCTAATGCTTCATGACATAATACAAAAAATACCATCAACAATAACAGCGTACTTTATCAAGCAATGTTTTTTTGCGGTCCTCGTGGGATTTTATAAGTCTGAATGGTGAAATTATTTTTAATCATTTCCCCTCATCTAATATAATCGATTTTATTTTTTAGTTTTTTATTTCTTTATTTTAAATAAATCCGATGTTGATATCTAGATAATTTCAGAACTCTCATTTTTTCAATTAATAAATTATTAACCTTATTGATAAAAATTGATTCTCATTGGAGGATTTTTAACGATTTTTTAATTAATTATTTTTTTATAATATTTTTAAAATAAATAATCCACCCAATAAGATAAATAGGTCAAACTAACTCTTGAATACGATTGGCTAGGCAATCCACGTCGTTACTGATGCTTAAAGACCCGGGTTTCAGCGTTAGTTTGTCCTTCAGTTGTTTGCGTTGTTCTCTTAACTGAGTCAAGCTCTATAATAAGTGATAATAATAACGATATAAATAATAATACTAATAGTTATTTTTTTATTTATTTTTTTTTACCCCGAGTACCCTAGTCTTGTTGGGTGCTCTTCATGTCCCCATCAAGACCGTCCAGTGGTCGAGAAGCTCAGCCGCTCTCGCGGGGTCGGTCCACAGACTCTCGGAACCCAGTGTGGTATTTATTTTGGGGCAGGTGAAGAGGTGAGGGGTGTCGTGAATGTGTGTTTGGCAGAGTGGGCGTGTAGGTGAAGGATAAGATGAGGGTGAAATTTTGTTGAGGTATGAGAGGATGAAAGGTGATTTATTTGATCTGAGATGGGCGAGAGTGCGGCGAGTGGGGTGGTCTAGGGTGGTTTCCGATTTATGAATGGGTGAGGGTTGCTTGCTGAGGATTTTGTTGTGAGTGGATGATATGTAGTCGTGTACTATTTTTGTGTGTATGGTTTTCATGTTGTTTTTTATTTGTGTGTGAGAGGTGGTCTGGGTGGAGGAGGGTATGTTTAGTGTGTAGTTGATGTTGTTGTTCAATGTGGATTGTTTTTTTGTACCTGGGGTGAGCTTTTTGTGTGTTGAGTGGGTGTAGGGGATGAGTGGGGTGAGAGGCTTTTTGTGTGAGTTGTGATGCGTGAAGTTTGAGATGGTTTTGGAGTGGAAGGATTTTGGTCTCTGAGTGGAGGTGTTGGGTGTTGGTGTCTAGGGTGCAGCCAGTGATTATTCTCAAGACTGCGTTTCGGATTTTTTGGACTTTGTTGAGGGAGGTGGATGAGATGATGGGTGACCAGATGGTGTTGGCGTATTTGATGATGGGAAGGAGTAATGTTTTGTATGTGGTGATGAGTGCTTCTTTGCTTTTTCCCCAGTGTGCTGATGTGAGGAGTTTTAGGAGATTGAGTGTTTTTTTTTTGCTTTAGTGATGGTGTTGTCTGTGTGGGTGGAGTATTTTAGTTTGGGGTCAAAAGTTAAGCCAAGGATGGTAGGGTTGGAGGTAGTGGGGATGGGAATGTTGTTGATGTGGATGTTCAGGGGTTTGTTATATTCTGATGGGTCTGGGGTCATGAGAGTTGATGTGGTTTTGGTAGGGTTGATTTGTAGGTTGTTAATGTGAGCCCATGTGTGTATTTCATTGAGGTATGGTAAGAGGTTCTGGGTGGCTGTGTTGATGTTGGGGTGGGATGATGTTATGGTGATGTCGTCTGCGTAGATGATGAGGTTGAGTGAGCTGATTCTGGGGAGAAGTATGTCTGAGAGGTATATGTTGAAGAGAGTGGGTGATAGGACGCCCCCTTGGAGGACACCTGCTTTGATGTTTGTGTGTCATGATGTGTGATTGTTGTATGAGGTGTATTGTCTGCGGCCTTTTAGGTAGTTGGCCAGGAATTTGATTATTGTTGTAGGAATGTGGGTATTGTGTATTTTGTGGATGAGTTGGTGGATGTTGACCGTGTCGAATGCTTTGGTCATGTTGAGGGCGGTGAGGATTGTTCTATGAGGGGGTTTTTATTATTGAAACCAGTGAGTATGGTGTTATTGATTTGATGTAGGGCTGTGGTGGTGGAGTGTGCGGCTCTGAAGCCGTGTTGGTGTGTTGGAAAGATTATATTAGTGGTGATGTGTGGGAGGATGATTTTTTCTAGAGTTTTTGCTATAGGAGAGAATAGGGCTATTGGTCTGTATGAGGAGGGGGAGAGAAGGGTTTTTGTTGGGTTTGGCGATGATTTTGGAAATTTTCCATATTTGGGGTATGGTGTTTGTGTTGATTGTGATTTTTTAGAGGTTGGTTAGGTGTTTGATGGCTATTGGTATTAGGTGTTTAAGATGTTTGATGTTGATATTGTCTGGTCCTGAGGAATTGTTATTTTTAGATTTTTTTATAGCGAGGATGGTATCTGATTCGGTGATTGTTAATGGGGTAGATGTGAGTGATTTGGTGAATTTGTTTGTTATTCTGTGAGTGGGGTGGGAGGAGTGTTTTGTGGTTGATTTAAAATATTTATTGAATGTGTTGGCTTTTTGTGTGTCTGTGCGGGCTGTTTTGTTGTTGTGAGTGATGGTTGTATTGGTGGGAGTGGTAGGTTTTTTGGGGTTGAGGGCCTTTACTGTGGAGCATAGGATGTGAGATTTTTTTTTGTGGTCCCAGTCGGCTTTCAGGTGCTCTTCCCATTTTTGTTTTGTGTTGTTGAATGAGCTGGGTGATGTGTTGGTTGAGTGTGGGAAGTGAGGGATCTTTGTTATTGAGGGCTCTGGTGTGGTTTCATTTTGATATGAGTGTAGTGATGCTTTTGGGGAGTGGGTTGTGGGTGGGTTTTATTATTCCTTTAGGGATGTTTATTCAATCTGATGTGAGTATGGCGTTTGTGATGAGGTGGTTAGCTGTGTGGGGGTCTTTATGGAGAGGGGTGTTTTTGAGAGTGTGTTCTATGTGTTTGGTGAATTGGAGCCAGTTGGCTTTTTTGTAGTTAGTGAGTTCTGAGGGGTTTATTTGTGGGTATTTTGTATTTGTTTTTAAATGTGATGAGGATGGAAAGATGGTTGGAGTTCAAGGCTTTAAGTGTTTGCCAAGTGAGGTTGGCTGATATTGTGGTGTCTGCTGTGGTGATGTCGGGGGAGGTGGGTTGTTGATTTGGGTTGAATGGTAGTCAGATGGGAGTGTTTTGGTTGAGAATGATGTGGTTTGAATTGAGAATGAGTGAGGTTATGAGTTGGCCTCTGTGGTCCGTGAAAAGAGAGTGCCATGTTTGTGAGTGGGCGTTAAAGTCACCCGTGATTATGGAATTGGGAAAGCTTGTGAGGTGGATGAAGAGGTTGTTGATTGAGTTGTCTATGTTGTTGGTGTTGGGTGGGATGTAGACGTTTGAAATGTGTAGATTGGTGTGTTTGAGATGTATTTTTGTTGTGATGAGTTCGATGTTGTTTGTGATCAGGTTTGTGGGAATGGGGATTTGTAAGAAGGTTATGTTGTTGTTGATGAAGGTTAGCAGACCTCCACCTTTTTGGAATGAGAGTACATCTAGTCTAATGGCTGAGAAGTTAGGGATGTTTGGGGTTTTGTGTTTGCTGTTGAGGTTGGATTCTTGTAGTGTGATAATGTGTATTTTTTGTTTATGTATTAGGTGGGTGAGTTCAGTTGTTTTCTTGGTAATTGAGTTGATGTTGAGCTGCATTAGGTTGATGTTGTTTGGTGTTGTTAAAGGGGGAGTTGGTTGGTTTGTTGATGTGTGTGGAGGGTTTTTTGTTAGATTGTGTATATGGGGAAAAGTTTTTGAGGTAGAGATTTGATGTGTGTGACATGAATGAAGGTGAGTAGGATTTGAGTTTGATGTGTGAGCATTTGAGGTGAATCCAGTGAGGGGTGGTATGATTGCATTGGATGGAGGTTTGATATGAAGTGATTTTATGTGTACATATAGCACAGTACTACATGGGTCCCAGGTTGCTTTCCACATCTCCTGCAAGAAGCAGCTAAGCCCTTTTCCACCAGTCCAGGTCTTGGTGGAGGCAGACCATAAAAAACAAGGCCTGATTTGAGGTCCTCCTCTTGAAGAGAGAGGATGGGAGGTTGATTGTTGAAGCAGATTTGGTCCTCTTAAGGACACATCCCGACCACGTGTAGGCCTGCCTCTCTCGGGACTACTAATAGTTATTATTAAAGTTATTGGTATCATTATCATCGTTTCACATTAGTTCCTATCCAGGATGATTGTTGCATCATAATCACAACACCCCTTCCCATCCGTCCTCATTTATTTGGTTAAGTCATCGTTTAAACTGTTCCAACTCTAGCTTCGTCACAATTCTTAGCAACCCCAACACCAACATCATCCCCACTACTACCACCTCATCACCACTACCATCAACCCCACCAACCTTGACGACGTCCTGATTGACGATCTTTTCAATGATACAACCCCTCTTATCAATAAAGTCACCTCCATCATCATCGTCGTCGTCGTCATCACCCTTCCATTGGCTGAACGTCTGTTGTTATTATTTTTTATTGTCATTATTTTTTCTTTATTATCAGAATTAACATGATAGCCGTGATTTTTCGGAAAATAATTACTAGCATAAAGTTTTTTTAATAACATTATTATCTTTATTACTTCTTTGATTATTATTATTATTTTTTTTTGTATAATAATATAGTGGTCTAAAAACTTTTGGAGTTAATGCCACTATAATCATATTCGTTATTGTATTGTATTATTGTATTATGATTACCAAAGCATCAGGACAGATAGTGAGAGCTTTAAGTTGTTTAAGTAGGTTGAAAATGTTCAAGACGTCGTCATAAGTTTGTATGCGTGGTGATTGTTTGTTGTTATTATTAATATTGTTCTCATTTTGTTGTTGTTGGTCTTGTATTTTTTGTTGTAGTAGATGTATATATTGTTGCTCCTGCAATGAATTCTGTTGATCTTGTTGGCAAAATTGTGCCTCATGTTGTTGTAGTTGTGCTTGAATGCTTGATTGCAGTTGTTGTAGTTGTATTTTTGATTGACTTTCTATGTGATGGTGTGATTTTTGAAGTGATGTTGTTTGTTTGATGTTTATTATTGGTGCTACTCTAACTACATTATCAACACTACTACTATCAGTAATATTATCATTATCAATACTATTTCTATTATTATTTATATTAATAATATTATCATCATTGTAAATATTATTATCACTGATATGACTGGAAAATGAATCATCAAGACAAAAATTATTTTTTTTGTTTGTATTATTATTATTATTATTGGAATTAGCTGATTGGTTGGATGGGGTAACAGCAATAATGATATTGTTGAGTTGTTCGATCTGAGTCATGAAAGAGTTTATCTCCTTCCATTGTTTCAACATAAATCTTATCTGGAGTAGGATGGGTGGGTGGATCATTGGGTAGGTGGATGAATAAATAATATGTTTATAATGAATTCAAAAATCTGCACTTACAATGACAGGGGTAGGGAAAGGATGTGTGGTGTATAAGAAGTATAGAGTGAACAAAGCACATATTCTTACCTTAAGGGGCAATTATTGGATGTTATCATGTCTATTATTGGTGAATGTATACTTAGTTATTAGAAAGCTTTTGCATTTAATATAAAAAATATGGGTTTTATAAGCGTAAATAAAATAAAAAATAGATTTGAACAATTAATGGTTTCTATAGCATTTGTAAAAGAGTAGAAGAATCAAACTTTGAAAAAATATTCAACTAGAAACTTTTGAATCAATAAGAAATGAATGATTTATTTAACTGTCAATTATTTTTTGAAATAAATATTATTATTATTGGCATTTGTAAACATATTACTTCGGGCAAACATGGAGGTAAGAGAAACAATGTCACAACTCTCATACATTCTTCTGTGAACTGGTTAAATAAAAATCAATAAAATATATTATTAGTATGGAAAACAAGAGCTATATCTTAAAATGTGACTAAATTCCTTTGGAAAGAATTCGAAATAAAAAATCAATAATAAATTAAAATAACGAACTTCACGACATTCTCGATCATTTAGACGAAAATCAAAGATCTTATCGAAGTTTTCTTCCAAGAGGGTCTCTTCGAACACTGACCATTGTGTGGATTTTTTTTGACAAAATGCATAAATTAAACGCTCAAAATCTTCAATAAAACCATGAGCACATGGATTTATTGATAATTTTGGCATTTTATATACAGAATAATTAGGTTTATCCCAACTTTCAAATTTCAATCATGCTCACTTTTCATTAACTGTCTTTGTTATGTATAAAATTTTGATAAGTATTTTTTTCAAAAAAATTGAGTTTTTTAATACATTTATGTGAAATAAAACAGTTTTTTGTTTTTTAATGCACGTTGTTTCAAAAGCCGCTAAACATAGCGATTCTTTGCTTTAGCTGTTTTCATACATTTTCGCTAAATATCCAATCAAATTTTTAAATTTATATTCAAATAATACAAAATGGCTGAAATTGAAATCCATCACGAAGAAGATTTTGATGTAGAAGATGAAAACGAAGGTAAATTTTTATGAGCGATAAGTAAGTTATGTCTCATCATTTCGCTAATCATAAATGAAATGTTTCAATCTGTTATTTAATTTTTCAAGAGGGACTTCAGAAGTTGAAAGAAGTAGCTAAAAGCCGAAAAGGACGTGGTTTTGGAGATGGTAAAAATAACTAATGTTTTATATATTCATTAAATTATAAATTTCTGGATTATAACATTTTAGGTTTGCTTTTCTAGATAATTGTAAATTGAAAATTGATTTTTATCTACATTTGCTGATAATCTCTATCTCCAAAATATTAATTCTTTTGAATCATTTTTAATTATTGATGGTCTTTTAATCAATATTATACTAAATAATTTTTCAACCTGTTTCATAGAACCCAGAAGTAATACACGCCATTATGAATCTATGGAAGCTGAGAATAATGATAAAGAAAATGGCCCTCAGCGATGTATGTCTAACTTATATATTAACTAATATAATTCTGCATTGTCTTATAATTAAATTTTGCTGTGAAATTTTAATAGTTAAATTAATTTCCAATTCAGTTGTAGTTTAAAGTCGCATTTTAATATATTTAAAATACAAATTTAAGTTTTAAAAACTATTTGAATCAAACACTTTATTAACTAAATAATAATACGAAGCTTTTTGTAAGTTGAACTCACATTATCAAGTATACAAATTTAAGTTTATTGGTTACTGAAGCTTTTTGGTTTCAAAGAAATCATTATCAACCAATAAACTCAAAAACCATTTTGAATTTTTTTTATTTCATTCCATTAATGTTCAATAATTTGGCATTATCAGTATACAAGATTTGTCTAATTTTTCATAAATGACGTACACTGCTTTAAAATCAAACTAAGAAAAGAACTTTCCAAATTATGTGCCCTACAGCTGTTGAAGGTTGGATAGTGTTTGTGACAAACATCAATGAAGAGGAGACCAGTGAGGAAGACATAAGAGATAAGTTTGAGGAATTCGGAGAAATCAAAAATCTCCATTTAAACTTAGACAGAAGAACAGGGTTTGCAAAGGGATATGTCTTGATTGAATATGATACTTTCAAAGAAGCTGAGGCTGCCATTAGAAGCAGTAATGGCACTGAGCTGTGTGGTCATACCATCCACGTTGATTGGACTTTTGTCAAGGGACCTAACAAGAAGAAGAGATCAAGGAGAGATTGATCATAATAAAAATAATAATAGTTATTTTTTTAATAAAATTTCATTATCATTAACGATAGTTTTCTTTTGGACAGTTAAACGTTTGCAAGATTACTATTTATTTTTTTATTTTTAAGAATAGATGGCTGTGTGTTTCTTTTTCAATGAACATTTTCAAGGTTCGTTTTGTTACAATAAAACACAAGAAGTTATGTTTTTTATTGCACTTGATGGTCTTGAACAATTTAACAATGTGTAAAACTAAGAAAATAATCTTAAAGGAACACGAAAGACAACATATAAATAAAAATAGTTCCAAGACGATATGAAAATTCAAGTTCGATGGATTATTGGAGATAAAAAGAATATGTCACAGTGGAAAATTTTCAAAAGTGGTCCGTTTAAAAACAAAATGCTTATCTTTCGATGGTTTCTTCAAGACCTTTCAGATAAGTCGACAAGATCCTAAGTACTTTTCTAAAAGTTTTTTGACGAAATTATATTGTGAAATTGTCGTCACAAGTCTCATTCTTTGAAGTCTTAAAGAGGTCAACAATGAAGCCAGGTCAAAGGGTAGGTTGTGATCGATGACTTTACGAGCTAACAGAGTCAACAACACAACCCCCGACCTTCCGACGCCATTGCTGCAGTGGATGATACATGACGAGTGTGGGGGAGTTTCGTTTGTGAATTTTTGAACCCCCTTGGGAGATTTCGATTTTGAAAACAAATTCGGTGATGAATGGTGAATGTTTTTTTCGAAGACCGGTTTGTTTTCAGAAGTTAAAACTGAATTTCCTTCGTTTTCATTTATTTTGATCCATGACCACTGTCGAGATATGCTTTCTATAGCATCTAGGTAGTCAAGAAAAGCGTCTAAATCTGATGGGACGCCATCTAGCGGCCATTGTTGATATTGCAGATGATACACGTACTTGTGTTCTGCTACAGTGACCAAGCTATCAACTTTCATATGGGACAGCAAAGAAAACTTCTTTTTTTTCTTCTCTACTCTAGACCTTAAAGTTGTTTTAGTGATTTTTAAAAGTCTGGTGTGGTAGGAGTTTTGAACAGAAGGACCAGAGACAAGATCTATTTGGAAGTTGTTGAATGTGAGACTGGGAGAGGCGGAGGATTGTGGAAAGTAGGCGTGGCACTTGTTTTCGTCAGACCTGGCCACCATGGCTATCAATACACAATCTTCTTGCCACACCATTTGCCAAAAGTCTTCTACCGTTTCTGTTTAAGTTATAAGATGCCATAGGTATAAGGCTGTTTATAAATGACTGGGTTTTTGTTTAAAAATAATGTTTTTTTGATTTAATCTGAACATGATTAGACTTATTGCATTTTAAAAACCATCTTTTAACTAAAATCGCATCAAATCACTGGAAAGAACTCAAAATATATTTGAAACTTGAACCTTCCAAAGGCCCTTGAGCAGCAATGAAGTTAACTTCTTCCTTACCGACATCCATACAAACACGTGATGCGTTTATGTACCCATCGGGATTTGAACCCCATATCTTCGGATCCAGATTTAACATCGATTGGGTTTTTAATGATCTTTTATCTTCTAATGATGGGGACGTTATGATGTCATTATTATTGTTTTTATTATTATCTTTATTGTTGTTGTTATTATATAGGTCGTAGTATTGTTTGAAGTAATGGTAGTAGTTATAATCTTCTGAGGTATAATTCAAAACTATTCGGTTATCTTCGTATGGGAGAACGTTTGAAAGTCTGTTTCTCTTTTTGTTTGTATCCTTGCACCCTGTTCTACAGTCGCTTCTTGCTCTTTCTATTTGTATCTGTGTATTTATGTTAGCGTTTTAATATGTTTTTTATTTTTCTGTTCTGATTTTGGCTGAAATTTGCTCATGTTTCCATTGTTGTGTAACATTAAGAAAAAAATGAAGACGAAATCAATAAACTAAAAACATTAAATTGATTGAAGTTTGTCAATAAAAAACTTACAGCTTCAAACTCTGCTGAAGAATCTAGGTCACAAGTTTGTTTTTTTTTCTGACCTGGTTCTTTGACCTCATTTTCATCTTGATTTAATTTCTTAATATTTGACTCTAGCCCAAAACCCTCTATCCTATTATCTTCCTTATGATTTCGTTCATTCGTACCATTTTCAACCGCATGACTCGAGTTTGTCATGTGTTCTTCATTTTTATCGTTATTATGCTTATTATTATTTTTATTTTTATTATTATTATGGCTATAGTTTATTTTTTGATTTTCAAACGATTCAGCAGATTGGGCATAAATACATGAAATTTTGTTGTCTTGTACACTTGTGTCTTTCTCACTTTCATAAATTCTGCCGATGTCATTTTCTTCATTTTTATTCTTTTGGCTTTTTCTTTCTTTATCGCCATCTTTATTTTGTTTAAAATCTATGTGTTTTATGTTATTATGGTCACTCACACTACTATCATCACCAACATCTTGTAGCTTTGAGCCGGAAATAGTATCCTTAGAAGCAACCAAAGACTGCGAATTTAATGTACAGGAAGTAGAAGAGTTGCCGGAAGGTAAAGTTATACTTTGTTTTTTAATTCTTTGGAGCGTGTTTGAATTAAAGTCGTTGATATTTGGTCGCCAAGAAGATCTTAGGTCGGGTACAAGATGGAATTTTGGAGTCTTATTATTTTTCCCATCATCATCATTATTATTGTTGTTATTGTTGTTGTTTTTCTCCAATGTTGAAACATTAGGTAAGCTTTGAGCTATAGACTTGAGATTCTTTCCATCGTTAATTTCATTATTGGTGTTATTATTCAAAAGCAGTTTCCTTATAAGGTTTTGGTTTTGTATGTTCTTTTGTTCAAGAGACAATAAGGAGAGCTTTTGGTGTTGTGGGTAGAATGTCTGTTCAGTTTTGTTCATGTTTTTAGATTGTTGTTTGTGTACACTTCGCTTCAGAGTTGGTGAAAGGTCTTGCTCATCTTGCTTTTGGAACTTTCCAGAACTCTCCAAAATCTCAATTTTTTCATCAGTTTTATTTTTTTGTTGTGATCGTAGTTGCTCAGATAGCTCTTTTTGCTGCTGCAGCAACAGCAGATCTTTTTGCAGCTGCTTGTGTCTCAGTGTCAGCACCGGCAGCTTGGACTGCTGAAGCAATGACAGCTTTTTACTGCTGGCGTCGCAAAGGGACTGGTGCTTTTTCAACGTTCCTTTCTTCTTATTATTGTTATTATTTTTTATATTAGTATTGTTATTCTGATTATTGTTGTTATTATTACTCAACAATCCAATATGCTGTAAGGCGTTTAAAGACACGGAATTGGAATAAGAAGGTGGGTCTTTCGGTCTAACTCTTTTATTATTGTTATGATTATTAACGTTTTTATTATTTATATTATTATTTTTACTAGTATTATTAGTCAAATGATGATTAGTCAGAACATTATTATTGTTTAAAAACTTCAAGCACAGTTCGAAATACTCGTCTCTGACGCTGTGACAAGTAGGATCAAAAATGAGGTTGTCAGAGAAATTGTTCGTTTTCAAAAAGTCATAATTGTTGTTCAAATAATCAAAATAATCATAATTAGTTATATTATGGATGTTATTATTATTGGTATTATTCTTCTCATAGTTTATCTGGTCGGCACTCAAACCACCAAAAACATTTGTCAAGATATTATCCTCAAATGCACCATTACTACTCATTGAAGAATTTTTTATCATGAAATTATTATTATCATTTTTCATAGCTGGGTCAGTAGTTACACCTCCCATCACACTTTTGTAGTAGTCAAGACGATAATCGTTATTTAGTCCCCCATGTTGGAAACATGGATGATCAAAGAATTTTTCAAAATTTTTTGTCGAAATACCAGATTTTAAATAGCTATTGTTTTGTATCATATCTGTATCAGTCAGTTTGCTTAAGTCAGCTGCTTTGCTTAAATCCTCTGGGACACCAAAGCAGCTAATGCCGCTATAAATAGCACTAGGGTGTTTGGCTTGTGGGTAGTTAAGTGCACGGTACTTGTTGTACACTTGAGTAGTTTTGTTTCCGGTACCCACCAACAAGCTGCTACTTCTATCCACAGGCTTTGAGTTGAACCTTTTTAAAGAAGACAATAATCTAATAGTAGGGTGGATATGTTCCAGAAGATGAATATAATAACATGAACAAAAATAAGT
The DNA here is from genome assembly GCA_964035795.1 of Pterobdella sp. o SKG-2022. NCBI lineage: Eukaryota > Metazoa > Annelida > Clitellata > Hirudinida > Piscicolidae > Pterobdella > Pterobdella occidentalis. The sequence goes on from OZ038320.1 coordinate 32,319,934, forward strand.
TTTACTGGGAATTATAGAAATATTCAAAAAATATTGAAAACCGTTGCAACCTCTGTTTCCTAGTGAGGTGGGTGGGTGGTATGGTGTTTGGCATCTCCTTCTTCTGACCATTCTTCTGCCCTGCAAAGCTGGTGGAGGTGCGGGTGGGGGGATATAAGTATTGACTGATTATTGAAAAGTTAATTTAAAAAATTATTTTATCTCATTGCATTTAATATTTTAACAAGCAAAAAAGGCCACAAAGAATGATGCTCAAACTACACAAAAAAAAGTTAAAGCTATGAGTTTCAACCCTCATAAAGGTGCCTTTCATACAACACATACCTGATATCTGGTTGGCTGATGCTGTAAACGAATGGCTGTTTAGGCGACTGTTGGGAAAATATGATCTATCTATCTATCTATTTATCTATCTATCTATCTATCTATCTATCTATCTATCTATCTATCTATCTATCTATCTATCTATCTATCTATCTATCTATCTATCTATCTATCTATCTATCTATCTATCTATCTATCTATCTATCTATCTATCTATCTATCTATCTATCTATCTATCTATCTATCTATCTATCTATCTATCTATCTATCTATCTATCTATCTATCTATCTATCTATCTATCTATCTATCTATCTATGTACTCACATTCATCTGCTCTTGTCTTAGCATTTGTTTTTTCATCAGATTTTCGTAGCTGAGTTCAATCAATGATATGTAGTCATCAGAATTATCATTCTTAATATCGTTGCTCTTAATATTGTTTAAATTATTATAAATAACATTTTTATTGTTATCATTATGAATAAAATCATCATAATTCATATTATTATTCTTATAATTCAGCATTTTTCCAATATCACTGTATAGATTATTTTCGTTACAAGGTAAATCGAAATTATTTATATAGTTAATATTGGTGGAAAAATCTATATGCGAGCTATACGGTTTTATTTTATTATTATTGTATATATTTTTATTATTAATATTTTTGTTTATGTTATTATTATAAATGTTGTGGTAGAGATGTGGATGGCTGTATTGTTGTTGTCGTTGCATTTTGTACTGTTGTAGTAGTTGTCTTTGCAACATATGTTTGTGGTTTATTTGTTGCAGAACACTATGTTGTTGGCTTTGTTGAGGTTGATGTTGATAGTTTTCAAAGTACAAGTTTTGGTTATTCAAGAATTGATCTTGATATGGCTTTCGCAGTAATTTTTGTTGTTGGATGAACGCTTCTTGTTGTTGCAGTAATTCTAGTGGTAACTGGCCTTGTTGGCTAGGCTCATAATGAAACTCTTTGTCATTTGTCGTATATGTCTCATCCATAACATTCTTATTAATCTTATTATTATTATTATTATTATTATTATTATTATTATTATTATTATTATTATTATTATTATTATTATTTTTATCATTATTATTGTTATTATTGTCGGTATCATTCATCTTCACATCGACCAGACTTTGAAGTAAGTTGCTTTTGTCATCCTCACTCAAACCTTCCATCGACTCTGCAAGAATAATAACAATAATAACATTAAAAATTATAATGAAAAAAAACTAATAAATTAATAATGAAAGTAATATTTTAAAAAAATTTTTTGAATAAAAAATAAAATGAAAAAAAAAAAAATAAACAAAAAAAAAATAAAATAAAAACCGGCTAAAGCTTCGAGATACTCTAAATAAGGTGCTTGGGCATTGCTCTGAAAACAAAATAAAATCATAATAATCTTTTTTTATTATTATTTATATTATTCAACTCACCCAAACAGATTCTGAAACACTATCATCTCCACCATCCTCATCTTCATCTTCCCCATCATGATATATATCGTATAAATTATTAACTGTGCTATTAATACTGTTAATATTAAAATTATTATTATTATTTTTATTAATATTTTTATTAATAATGTTATTATTCTTATTATTTCTAGTGATGTCATCTTTCGTGTTGTTTATATAAACAGTAGTTGTGTTAGTATATACTTTATTTTTATTAGTATTTATAGAAGATATACAATCATTGTTATTACTTGTATATAAATTAATATTATTTTTGTTTGTATTTGTAAAAAAGTTATTATTATTATTATTTTTAGCAGAACAACTCCTATTAAAAAGTTCATAGCGTGCAGTTTCCCTGATTTTAATGTCAGACAATTCTTTTCCAACGTTCACATAATCACTTACACTATCTTCATCTTCACTATTATCACTATCAGTGGCATTAGTATTGCTATTATTGGTATTGTTATTATTGTTATTATTGGTATTGTTATTATTGTTATTATTGGTATTTTTATTATTGGTATTATTGGTATTTTTATTATTGGTATTGTTATTATTGTCATTATTTTCATTTTCCTTGTTAAAGATATTGCTATTGTTGATGTTATTAAGATTATTCAAGTCATTGTTGAAATCATTAGTATATATGCTATTGTTATTGGCACTATTTATAGAATTATCCTCATTGTTGTTATTGTTATTAATACTATTTATAGGATTTGTGATAGTGTATTTATCTTTATTGTTATTATTAATATTATTATTATTGATTTCTTTGCCATTGCGGTCACTCTTAATGATGTCATCTGTAGCAAAATAGAACTTCTCAATGTTATTGTTATTATTAAAAGCATCGTCATCATCATCTTCTTCCTCATCATCTTCTTCTTCTTCTTCATCCTTATACTTGTTTATTGTTTCTAAAAACAAAAAGTAAAAATATATTTCAAAATTCGCGAAAAAAATTTATCAACCTTTTTTCACAGTTTCTTTTTCTTCTTTCGTTGGAGGGAACTGTGGCACTTCCGTTTCCGGTAAAAGTACTCCATTTTCCGGAAAAAGCTTGTAAAAAGCTCTTTGGCGATTGAAAAGTTGAGCCAAGTACTTGCACTGTTGAGAAGTTTGCTGGGAAAAAGATAAATGTTCTTCAAAGAAAAGTTATTTTGAAAACAATCATTTATATTATAAAGAAAAACTATGAAAAACGTTATGAAAAACTGAAAAGCTAAATATTTTAATTAAATATGAACATAAATTACTAAATATGAATGGAATTCACTGAACATAATTATAATTTATTGAACATTAAATACAGCATATTATCGGTTTCAAACAGTGACAACAATTATGAATGGTAACCGTTTGCAAATAGAGATCTTCTTTAAGGCTATTACAGCTGACCATAAGAATATTATTAAAATTATTATTATTATTTATATTATTATTATTAATATTATTTGTATTCTTTTTATCGTCATTTTTGTTTTTATTCGTATTATCGACGATAATGCTTTCGAATCCAGTTATATCACACCATCTGATAATTTTTTGAATTAAAAGTTGAGTTTTTATTTTAATTTTTTTAGATAATAGGATAAAATTATAGATTTATTATTTAATTGATAAAAAATATTGGTTGATTATCGGGAATATTTAAATGATATTCATAAACTAACCTTAAATATATGATTGGCTGGAAGGAGGTTATTGGGCGGAGATGAAGGCCTTGGCATGATGACCCAACCAATAAGCTAGTGCCGTTGAAATCCTGAAAAAAAATAATGGTCATTAAAAGAAAATATTCATCATCATCATCATCCCCAACACCCTCCTCATCCTAGGTAAGATTAAATACCAAATGCTAATTAAAGATGAATCCAATAAATCTAAAAAATCTGCTTTGTATTAACTTAATTATGTTGAATTCCAAGTATTTATTATTATTTTTTTATTCTGTTGTTAATATTATTTATTTTATTAAATGTTATTTATATTTCCTTGGTTATAACTTTGACTATTGAACAAAATGAATTTGTTATTTTATATTTTTTTGACAATATTTCGATTGATAATGTGTTTTAATACTACACCATCTTATATATTTTTAGTAGGTCAGAAGTCAAAACACTTTTCAAATAATCATTGAACAAACTTTTCAAAAATTTAATTTTCAATGAATTTTTCATAATAATAAAACTTATATGATGAAGTTTAAAAATAAAAAATTAATTTCAAAATAATGCGCTTCTCATCAAAGGCAGACGACAACTTTCACCGTTAATGACTTCAAACATTTTTTTAGACAAAAAAATTTTTTTGAAAAAAAAAATAAAATGGGAGTTTTAACAAAATTTTGTTTATCAAAAATTTCTTTTTTGGAATATGCGAACGAATTCTTAATCAGAATCTAACTAGGTTAGTGAATACATTATACTTGATATTCTTGTTTCAATAAAATCTTTCAACCGGATATTTGTCACAAAACCTACTAATCACTGAGAAATGTAAATATTTAAAAATAATAACTGAATGATTAATTAGATAAAATTTATGTTGTGCTTTATTTTCGTCATTTATTTTACACACTATTCATTTCTAAAAAATTTCACATTTTTGATAGAACTACTTATTTTCATACTTTTAGAGACATTAAAACAAACAACTTAAAAGTAAACTTCATAAAGACTGATAAACATTTAAATTATACAAAGCATGAAGCACTCATACACAAAATCACATAATACATGTTAACTTGAACAATAGCAGATTAATAGGCAACCCAATAGTTCACACATGACAATACATATGACACAATAACATAAACAATATTTATATTATAATATGTAAATTTCCATAACACCATTTACATTTTGTTAATAATACACATACTATTTGAAGTACATTTGAAATATAATTTCATAACTAATTAAGCAAACCAATAATAGACATGAAACAAAAATTCAACTAACTAAATTTATAAAGCCTTTATACACAAATCCACTAATGAATAGAACCACACTTACCATACATAAACAGACAGAAACTTACATAAACAGGGTAGAACTGCATTGAGTAGCATTGTAGTTTACAAGCATTATGAATGTACATGTATTGAGCTTGTTGGGGTGTTGTTCCTTTTAGTCTTACTTGTAAATCTTTTATTTGGTGCTTCACTAATGATATTAACTCTTCCTCCTCTTCATCATTCTGCATTGTGGAAGAAATAGTCATGCTTTCACCAATGTAGTTATTATTGCTAGGTCCACATAAAAGATTTGCTAAATTTGCATATCAGTATCATTAAGCGTATTTTTATATTAAATTAAATTTTTGTAGCGTTTGTAAAATTTTGTTTAGTTTTTTCTCTATTTTAACATCACAAATATTCAAAGAATGCAACACACACAATCAAACAACCTGATTAAACACAAGAAAGTTGTCCAGATAATTCTCAGGCTGTTTATCGTAATCACCTATTTCAGCTGTGTATGTGTTCATGTATGTATATATATAGTTGTGTGTTTGAGTTTGTTTATAAGCATTAAGAGATGCAAAAATATATATCACATTGGTTTTTTAGGTATACTATTTCTTTATCACAACATCATTAATATTACATCATTATCATCAACTACACGAACTCTCTTTTTATCATCATCACAACTACCAAGTTCATCCTCATTACTATCAGAACCATAATCATCACTACCTTGTAAAGCAAGGGCTGTAAGAATGAGAGACTGGTTATATAGTTGTTGGTTTGCATCAAAGCTTGCTTGGGTTACATCGTTCTTAACGTTGTGATAGTAGTAATATCTGTCATGAAGATGATTATAATAATTTTATAGAAAAAAAATTTTGGTTTTAAATGCAAAATCATGAGTTTTTATAATACATTTATTTGAAAAAGAAATAAGATTTTTGATAAAAATTTTTTTCATTGTCATGAAAAAGAATAACAGGAATAATAGAATAAATTTTTTTATTCAGGTTATGAACTAAAAGTGAAGTAGTTGAATATCCTCATTTTCTAAAATTTTATGTAAGCTCAACTTTATCATTGAAAATTATTGAATTAACGTTAAAAACACTTATATAAATAAGAATAATAAAATAAAAGTATGGCGAAGTTAATGGCTCGGATATAAAAATACTAAAATTAACCTGGTGACGTCATCGATAATAAGGTTAACGTCAGAAACGTAAAAAAGAACACAAAATTTGAGGTGGATGAGTGAAGAGGAAGAGAAGGATGATGACGAAGAGATTTGATTTCTGATACTGATATCAGGGTCAAGATAAAACAATTGATAGTCGTCGTTGTTATCGCTTGCTATTGGTTCCATATGAATGCACGGCTTTGACTCATCATTATTATAATTATTAGTATTAGTATCGAAATTATTCTTAGTTTTTTCATTATGATTTTGAGCACACACGCAACATTTGAGGCCAAATAATTCTGGCTGTGAATATAATAATGAAAATATAAATAGGGTCAATGAAAAAATTGAATTATTGTTATCAATAATAATAATAATAATGAATATATAAATAGAAACAATGAATAATAATGATAATTATGAAACCAAATTTAAACAATGGTTATATTATGAGCGGTATTTAAATTTAATATCTGCAGGTTATGTTTACATTGATAAGAGATTAAAAATTCGGAATATTCCAATATTATTGGTGTTACTCAGAACTAACATTTATATAATACTATTACTATTATTACTAATCATAACAATACATTTATTGTTTCTAATACTATTAATACTAACAATATCAAGGATGATATATTAATAATCGTATCACTACTACTAATACTACTACTACTACGAGTAATAATGATGATAATAATAATAGTACTACTTGTGAGATGTTGATGACGGAACAGATGGTGAGTACCAATTGATGAACAGTTTTGTGGGTGCTGTATAGCAGTTTCAGTTGCTTGTTGTCGGGTAGTTGGATGCATACGTTATTATTATTGTTATTATTTATATTATTTTTTTCATTTGTATAACTATTTTTATTTTTATTATTGTCATCATTATTACCGTTTTTATTATCCTTAAAGCGCTCATTATTATCGTTATTAATAATACTATTACAACTATTAAAACCATTTGTAATATCATTACCAGAACTATTATGATTATCAACAGCATAAATATTACTCAGATTATTACTAATGATTTCATTGTCATTGCTAATACTATTATTATTATTATTGTTGATGGAAGTAGTATTGTTATTGAAAAATTCTTTAAGATTTTTAACTGGTTTCTTTGGACTAAAAAGAGACATTGTGTCAGAGGACGCAAATAAATTCTTATTTTTATTATTACTTTTATTACTAATATTTTTTGTTACATTATTTGTTATTATTACTTGTATTAATATTCATTTACTTACATCAATCGATTTTCACTTGAAAGATTACCCTTGCTACAATTTTATTTTTTTCTTGTTATTTGTCTGGTAATTATCACTTGTCAGTCTGTATTTTGTGCAAATTTTTGTCTCTTCTTAGTTTTGTCTTTTTCAACCTTTGTCTTCGTATTCTTTGTGTTATTTAAGTTGAATATATTAATTTTTTTAACATTAGTACAAGTTATTATTTTAACATCATAAATATTAATAATACTACTATTATTACTAACAACGACATTGTGATATTGGTGAAATTCTTGGTTCATGAGCAAAATTAAAATTATTTTGTATATCAGTGTGCATGAAAAAAATGATTTTTTCAAATTCACAAAATGGTTGCTAATGACTTACAAAATATCATTATACTATCAGATAGATTGTGTTTAAACTACAATATTATTCATTACGAATCAATAATTAACAATACAGTAATACTGACATTCCTAGAGCGATATTGACTACAAATACAAGAGAAACAAATCCAACGAAGATACTAATAAAAATACTAGGTTTTAACAATAAAAATAAAAATAGTACTAATACCATTACTAATTCTGTTACTACTAATACTACTACTAATAATAATAATAATAATAATAATAATAAAAATCAATATTATTTAATTTAGGAATACTAACAAATGCGGACGAGAAGACTTCTAAAACAAAAAATAATCAAATTTTGTTAATTATATTTTTTTATTATTTAATAAAACACCGAAAATCAACGAAAATCAAAGTTCATTAATATCACAGAAGTTAGAAATGTCCCATTTTTTTACTTACTCCTTTATATATTACATGACAACTATATCCAAATAACAGTATAAACTACTCTATTTATATATATATATAAATATATATATATATATATATATATATATATATATATATATATATATATATATATATATATATATATATATATATATATATATATATATATATATATATATATATATATATATATATATATATATATATATATTTTTTTTTTTTTTTTTTTTTTTTTCAAATGTTTCATGAAGGAAAAAAATGTGAATATATATTTTTTCCATTTATTTAATTAATGCATAGAACAAATACCCGTTAAAGATTTTCCTGTATAAAATAATTAATCAGTGGTAATAAATCCGTTGGATTGATATAGGATAATAATTCAGTAAAATTCAAATCAAGAGACACCGATGATCTCAAGGGAACAAACGAGCACTGGGTTATACACTTGATACCATAAGCATTTGATAATGAAGCCTGTGTTCTTGATGCTGGTTTCACATTATATAATAAGTATATGTAGTATGTATTAAAATAAAAATTTTCGTCAAATGGTGTTATTTTTTTTTAATAGTATTGTAGTAGTAGCAGTAGTAGTTGTAATAGTAGTAGCAGTAGTAGTTGTAATAATAGTGGCAGTAGTAGTTGTAATAGTAGTAGTAGTTGTAGTAGTAGCAGTAGTAGTTGTAATAGTAGTAGCAGTAGTAGTTGTAATAGTAGTAGCAGTAGTAGTTGTAATAGTAGTAGCAGTAGTAGTTGTAATAGTAGTAGCAGTAGTAGTTGTAATAGTAGTAGTAGTTTTAGTAGTAGCAGTATTATTAGTAGTAGTATAGAAATTATTAGAGACATTATTCACTAATAATCCATGTTAATACTCAAAGAATACGATGGATTTGTATAGTTATAAGTATACACGTTAGACTTGTATTTACTTATACCTATGTACGTATATTAATCTGATATCAATTCATATCAAATGCATATGAGCACATATGCCCATGTACACGATATGTCAAATATATTTAATGTAAACAAATTCTTGAAATTCTTTCGAAAGTGACTAAGCTAAGAGTTGGCGCTTGTGCGTATGTGAGTGCTTTATAACAAATTCTATAATCTTTTAAAAAGTATATTGAGTTATTTTCAATAAAAGTGTAGGATAAATTGATTCTGAAAAATTGATTGATTCATATTACGATTATATTGTAGGTGATAAAAGTTTGGCATGTGGTTTAAGTGAATTATGTCCATCAATGCAGCACTCCTTCAATAGAACATGAAACCATGTTCATTATCAAGATATGTTTAACATAAATTTCATTAAAATACAAACTTATTGGTTTAGCCTTAGTTTTTTGAATAAATTTTTTACATTTAAAATTTCATGTTCAAATATAGTAGTAATTTTTGATAAATTCAACTATGTTACTCTGATATATTATAAGTACAAGGATTTTGTAAATAGGTTTAGTAAGTAAATGTAATTTGTAACAGACATCATTTGAGGTTTTTCGTCAGCATTACAGGTCATGTGTTAAACTGGAGGCATTCATGGTATAAATCACCAATCCATTTAAATGCCAGTAATCAGGCAACCTCAATAAAGTAATCGACTGATATATGTCAACTGCCTCATATTTAAATAATCATAGATTCTCTGATTTTAAATATTCATGATAAATGTCTCTCAAGTTAATGTTACATAAAACATATTTTTGAGGCGTGAAGGGTCTCTACATAAGAAAACCTTGTATTAAACTTCTATTCGCTTTCTTTCAAGTAATTATTTTTGAACTCATTTCTCGAATTGGGCTATTTATATTGATAGCTCAACCCAACATAAATAATATCCAAATTTTCTAGTATCTGACCATAACTCTTATATTTCACAAATCTCTAAGATTTCTTTAAACTCTTCTACTCAACTAACCTAGCGACTAAAAACAGAAAAAAGAACCTTGAAAAAATCAATAACTCACAGAATTTGCTTGTAAAAAAATTCCTTTAGTTGTTAATGTCAATATTTATAATGTTTTAGCATGTTTTCTCTCGCCTTGCTATCACTCCACTAAAATTTTTTGAGCTTATTATTGTGGTTTTCATGCTTTCACATAACCTTATAAATTTTTTCTTACCCATAATCAGCGCATTTCCTATCTTGATTTTGTAAGTATTTTCTTCATAAGCTATATATCTTTCATGTTTATCATTCAAATTCCTGGTCTGGGTATGATATTAGAAGGCACCAACTCAGCGTTCTAACGATTAGGCCTGCTACCATTACAGAGTAACAATTTTAACGCCATGCTCGAGAAAACCCTTTTTCTTGTTCTGATGTTACTTATTCCTTGAAGGACTCAACAAAGACCGTTTTGTCAGTTTGCTCTCACCAGATTGGGCTACTAGAACGAGTTTTTTTGAAATCTTTTGCTTTCTCTTTCTTCCCCACTGAACCTTGAAACTCATCTTAAAGATTCTTAGTAAAGGCAAAAAAGTTGATTATTTTATAAATATTTTCAATTATTTATGAATATTTTCATGAATTCTCAATTCGTAATATTAAAAAATGGGCTCAGAAAGAATTGTTTATTAATGAAACTCACATTAAAACAGAATCAAAATAAGCAGTTTTCGTATCGATCGAATTGCCCATTCAGTAATAATAAGAATTATAATATTCTTGATGAAAATAATTATAATGTAAATGATAAGTGTTGGTCAGTAAAAAGTATAAATAGTAATAAATACAATTAATAATAACTAAAAAAATACAAATCACTTTGAATAACTTCAAATCAAACACATATTAATATGTATAATAATCTGATATGAAGATATCCTACTAGTTACAAATTTTAATAACACTCAGTCGATAAGATAGTTTACAAAATTTCTATTTTTTACTGTTTTCTCAGAATGATATTAGAAAATTTAGTTGAAGAAAAAAACGTTATAGATGTAGTACAATTTTTGGTAATAACAGAACTTTTAATAATAATAATAATAATAATAATAATAATAATAACAATAATAATAAAGACCTTATTTATTTATTGAAAGAATAATAATGCTTAACTGGAAACACGGAAACATTGAAGTAGTATATAATAGCGCAAATGAAATTAGTAATAAAAACAAAAAAAGAATATTTATATCAGACAACAACAACAATAATAATAACAACAACAACAATAATGATAGAATTGAGAGCACAAAACGATTGCAAGGCCGAATCAACAAATCATAAAAGTAATAATAGTAATCAAAATTGAATTGAATTTTTAAATGAGATAATTATATTATATTGGAAAAAAATTGATAATCAAAATTAATTGACGATTTTTCCACCGGCAAAAAAAGTTAACAACACTACCATCAGTTATAACGGTAATTATAATGATACTAAATTACAAAAACAATAATATAATAGTTGATGATGTTGATATTATTTATATGAAACTAAAATTTCAGAATTGAATTCATACACTTAATTTCATAAAAAATCAAGAAGCAAAAAAGAATCAAGCATGATAACCAAATAACAAGGAATAACATAAATAATAATAACAAAATTAATAAAGGAATAATATAACCAAATAGCAATACAAATGTATAAATATTATAAAACTATAATAAAAGTTTCTTACTCTCTAAGTTGTTTTTTTAAAACATCCTCATCACTATTCTTCCTTAATAATAATGGTCGTCATCATTCTACCCATTTTTCGACAAAATATACGCTTTTAAAATCTCGCCTTTCTTCATCTTCATCCAATAATACAATTGTACTAACTAATACTATCTTCAAATGTAAAATAAAAATTTATTGGAATTTATATAAATTGATGAAAATAAATATATCTATATATTATTTAAAATTTTGTATATAAACGCACAAACATCATTAAAAGTACTATAGAACGAGAAACGGTTTTTATGGGAGTATAATAAGAAAAATATATTTTAAATAAATATTTTATTTCATAATTAATTAACGATATAAAAATATTTGAAATTAATAAAAATTCAAGCTTAAAAAGTGACACAGACTGAAAATTAATGAAGAAAAGAAAGATTAAAATCAATGGTTAAAGAATTTATAGATGTGTCAATATAGATTACTATCCTTCACTTGAAAATATTGAAATGAAAAAGAAAGATTATTACGTAGATTTATATACATTTTTAATTCGCAGAAATTTATAATTTTTGTTAAAATATTTTTAACGTCAATTAACTTTATTAAAAAATTTAATAATGAGTTTACCCGCAAAATGAGCTCATAAAGAAAAATAAAAAAAAAACGAAAAAATCACCCGGTAAAAAACTAATGAGAATATTTAAAAAAAGTAAAATAAAAATAATAACAATATGAATGATGATAGAGGTTAACAAGATATACTTTATGTTAACTAGAACGCCACATTTCACTGTAACCAAACACGAATGTTTAACTATTAATATGATATTAAAATAATTATATTAATTGAAGGTTGAAATATAATAAATTTCATTATGAAAATATTTACAAATAGAAAAATTATCGTTCAAAAGTTGTGAGTCCCAGCAAAAGGAAGATCAAAATAATAAAATAAATTGATATCAGATTAATAATTTTTTCATATAACTATCACCATTAAATCAAAACGAATAATATTAAGGGAAGGAATTTCGAAGAAATTGTAAAGTGGCAAGAAATTCAGTTTCTGTTTTTTAAAAATACGAATGCAAATAATTACAATAACTTCAACGATTTTTCACATTTGAAGACGTCGTAATACAGGTAACTACATTTTGTTGATAAAAAAAACTGAAAAACAAACTAAAAAAATATTGATATTGTTATAATAATGATGATAGAAGCTAATTGGACGAAGGTGGCGATTCTTCTGAGTTGAAATCATCATCATCGTTTGAGAAATCATGGTATACGATGTCGGTTCTGTTGGTGGATCGTAGTCGTGTATGAAGATGGCTACTTAAATATGGGACATTTCATGACTTCATCTCACACAATGAATAAAATCCATACACAAAATGACAGCCTTAACAACATGCAAAAAAATAAAAGTGGACACACAAGCAACGCACATATATACACAATATAAATTTGTCCACAAACGGGTGAGACAAACCTCCTGATCCTGCCACTGTCGAAGACCTCCTTATGGAGAGTAGGGAAGTGGTCCTTGGTTGACATCTTCATTTCTTGCATTCTTTTGGCGTGGATCTCATTGATCCTACCCAACAAAGGTAATGTCGATAACACGTTCGTGAAGTGCTCGTCGTAGTGGTCTGCAGCGAAAGATTTTTTGTTGTGAGTTTGTATGTGGATCGGTGTAAATAAAAAAACATTTTAAAAACATGTTTGAATTTGTATCATTTTCATTTTCAGTTGAAAATCGTAGCCCGAGGTGGCTTTTGTTAAAAACACACAAGTTTGAATTAGCTCAGTCTGTTTTATTATTAACACGGGAAAAAGTAAATTTAATCTAAAGGGTTGATTTTTAAATATGCAAAATATAGTAAACAAAGTAAAAAAATATAATTACAAAATTATTGAACAAATACGATTTATTAATCAAACTATTCAAAACTCAATAAATAATTGAAATAAATTGAATATTTTACTGTATGCACAAAAAATAAGCAATAAAAGAAATTAATGTTGAAAACTAGATAAAGCTATAAATATTCGAATTTTGTATAATAATATTCACTATTAGGACAAGCATAGAACTGCCAAGCAATTTGGTGGGCAGGTTGATTGGTAGAAGTGGTCGTAATGTCAAGGAGTTGCAAAGACTCACAGGTACTTTGGTCAAACTGCCCTTTAATCACAAGCTCAATGGTGAAGTGAAAGAAGAGGATGATGGTGACACAAAGAAGTCTATAGGAGATGGTGACCACGACAAGCAGGGTAAAAAAGACAGTTTCAGCAGAGCTATTTGGAAACTACATTGCAACCAGGGACGCAGTAAGTAAGATCAGGAACAAAATGATGCATGGGGGTGCCTTAGTCCCACCTCTCTACCCGTGCATGCCCCCATTCAGGTATTATAGACTCGGTGCTGATGGAAAAGAGAAAAATAAAAAATTTAAAAGATAAAGGAAAAATTAATGAAGAGAACAAAAATGAAGAAGACAAGATCGATGATAACAAGAACCCAGATGAAAGTATCAATAATGGTGATGATAAAACAGAAGAAGATGAATCTTGCACACCCGCAAACACCACTATATATTACGATGCAAACCAATAATTCATGCTTGCAACTACCTGGCTTAATTAATCAGTGAGTTTCTGTAAACAACTGTGGTTATTTATATTGGGTTGAATTTCATTTCTATAGTTTTTAAAATTTTTATCATTGTTAATTTGTTTGAAAGTTAAACGTTGCTTTCTAATAAGGAATTTTTATGCTTTAATTTAATTAATTCATTTATTATGTGTTATTACGTTTGAGGGTTATTTATTTGTTATATATTGAACTCACATATTCTGGCTCATTATTATATTTTTATAAATATAACTTTTTAAAAAATTCAGGGCAATTTTATACACGTATCTGTAGTAATGAAGATATATAGCTTGTATTTCATTATTATTGTTATGTGCATAGATTTCTTCAGTTTTGTGTATAAAATGCCAAATTAATTACACTTCAATCGGTTGTGAATCTGCCATAAAGGTATGTTAGCGGCTCTAATGGTGGTTGGCATTGCATTTAACTTCATCACTGTATTTGGTGGCCGTTATAATGTCATAAGTTTATACTTTTATACCGTGTCGTATTTTGAGCACGATAAAACCATTTTTGCATTAGTCAGTATTAGTACATTTTACTTTCAATTCCTTTCGAGATAAAATGCTTACCTTTTGACAAAATCATCATTAAAGCTTAGGGTTAGGTTTAAAAAATATGCATGTTTTTGATCCATTGTTCTAATTATGTTATCACGATTTTTTATTGAAATTTCTGAAATGAAAATAATAAAAGTCGCTTAACAAGAAGTAAATTGTGTGCTGTGTGATGCTTTGGACCCTTGATGCAACATTACAATAAGTGATTTCAACTTAATCAAATTGTATTCAAAGCTCTTTTGTAAAACGTTTATTCATCTAGTAGCCATCTATACAGGATTGCATACAGTGTCATTCGTGAAAATTCGCTATACACCTTAAATGACTTAGCATTGTTCTTTATCATATCTATTTTAATGGTATTTTTTAAACAAAATGAACTATAACGATAACTGAATGTTTTAATAAATATTATTTCATCACAAAAAAATAAAAAAAAAAAAAATTATTAGTAACTGTCAAATGACAGTTGCTTATACCCAAAAAATACAATTCGTCATCTTTTTTAATGTGATAGCTATTCATAATAGTTGAAATTTATTGAAATGTGTGATTAAAAATATTTATAAATATTGCTCTTCATAAATATAAAAATACAAAGTATTTAAAAAAATTTTTAGACACTTGTTTATAATTCATGTTGAAAACATTTGAAATAAAATTCAGAATAGAAAACTATTGAGGAATTGTTATTTTCAAAATTTCAATTTTAAACTTGAGCCATTTGAAACTTCAACAAAGAACCATAATTTCAAATCGTCATTCTTGTGAAAAAAAAATTACCTTATTAAAATATTCTTTTATGAAATTATCTTATATTTAACATTAATAAATATTATCATGCATTAGAATAATACATCAAAAATGTAATATTAAATCTAATCTATTAAAAACTTAATGATATAACAATGATATATGATATTTACAGAAATACCAGACTTAATACTGATGTAGAGTTGATGTTATCATTTTCCCGTTGAAGGATATATAGACAACAATGATAAATAAAAAAAATAACTGTGTTAACATGCCGATAGATATCTGATAAAATAAAAATTATTATTTGCATATTATATTATATTATATTAGTGTTCTTTCTTTTTTATGATTTCATTAAATCATTTTATAGGCTGATTGGTAAAAAAATATCGTAATAATTTATTTATATGGTGCAAAATATTCAAAAAAAGGTAATATATAAATCCTAGTTTGAATAAGAATTTTTTTATGAACATATATGAGTTATAGTGAAAAATTGATTTGTATAAATTTATAACCCAATAATGATGTAACACTGTAAAAAAGCAACAATAATAATAATTGTAATAATTAGACTTACCAGGCCGGGTCTGCTTCATGTGATGATACAGGCTGCACAGGTAGATGCGCTGCAGTTTGCTGATGTTCATTACGTTCACCAACCCGTTGCGTTCTGTGAGTAAGTAAGTGAGTGAGTGAGTGAGTAAGTAAGTGAGAGTGAGTTAATTGAGAAAAGAATTTGCTTGGCTTAACTAGATTATGAGATGTTTGTACGAAATGAATAAAAATTTTCTTTTTTTTGTTTGACTTATTCATTTAAATAGTGAAAATGAATAACGAAGATGAGAGGATTTAAGGATGGATAAAATAAATTGATCTATAAATAGATTTGATTGATTTATGGATACTGGCGGGCGCTTTGGTAAGGCGATGAATTTACTTTTAAGATAGATTGATAGATGGCAGAAATATTTAGAAAAATAATATAAATTATAATGTTGACTACTTGTTTAAGGGTTTGATAAATTTTCGTGGTTGATATTTATTATTTTAATTT
>OZ038320.1:32336833-32380396 GCA_964035795.1 Pterobdella sp. o SKG-2022
CAACATTTTAATCGAAATACACAAGAGAAACTAAAAGTTTGAATCCTAAATAACAAAAAAATATTCGCTATAAAAAGTGCAGATAAAACTTTAAGATTTAAGAATGCACATAGACAATGATACAATTTATGGTATTCTGAAATTAATATATGGTTATTTACAAGTAATAATTTCACTTATATATTGAATGATAATTGTTACGCACTTCAGAAAAATGATTGGTAGTTGAACATAATATAAAAACATAAATGAAATGACAGTAAAAATGATGAAAAATATGGAAAGTAATGATGTAACTGGAAAAAATACCGCAAATCAATGTAAAATTATTAGAAAAAATAACCTAAAAGCAATAAACAAAAAATAATAATTTAGGATTCAGGTCGGAAACAAATAATTAAAAATATCACAAAAATAGGATAAAAAAGCAAAAGAAAAATAAGATTTACGATCCAAAATTATGAAAAAATAACAAGGAAGGATAAGAATAATAATGTTACTTTAAGCAAAATATAAATAAAAGCATTAATAACAACAATATTAAAGATCTATATAGAAAAATTTAATAGTAATCACGGTAATATTGATATATGTTGATAATCCATTGATATTATCGACTGAGCAAATGTATAATATAAATACACACACATCATAATTTTTCAAAACAAAACAAAAGAGGTTTTCGGAAGAGCTTAAGATATTTAAAGAACGAGTAATAACAGTATTATTGGCAGCTCAAACTATAATAACAATATTTATTACTATCTCATTACTAATAGTTATTAATATTATTATATGAATTTTTACGAGGTTTTAGTTTTCAAATATTTCAGCTTACTTTTAACTAAACGTGTTTCAAAAATTTCTAATATGTCAAAGTAAATTTTAGCTATCATTAAAAATCAAAACCTTTATTGGATATCTTTGCGTTTTTTTATATATTCATTATTATTTGCATGTTGAAACATGGCTGATGATGACGCATCAAAACATAACTATAAAAACGTCAGCTATACAATTATCTTATTACTATCATTACTGATATTATTATTATTATTATTGATGTTTTCATTCCCATTATTATCGGTATTAATGAAATAGTTTTGTAACATAGAAAAGGTAACTCGACTAATTGAAAAATATCACTAAATTATTTTAACCAGATTTAACAAATAAACGATATCCATTTTGAATCCAGTAAAAACCCAATGTTGATGATAGTATTTTTAACATTAAAGCTTTACATTATAAAAAAAACGCATAAATCAAAACACTTTTATTAAAATTTTTTCATTAAAAAGCTTTTAAAAAACTTTAGATTAGAACATCGGCAACATCGAAAAGCTTTGTTGATAAAAAAGGGAATATTAAAGTTTTTGCGTTTTCTTTTCGGTGATAATTATATTTAATTAATTTATTTTTATATTATATTTTTTATAATATCACGTTTGCCTAATTATACATAAATCATAAGATTAAAAGTTAAAATGCGATAAATGAAAGTAAAATTTACGATATGTGAATAGACTAATGTGGTGGTGATGATTTGTGAGGACCTAGATGGTGCCTTATAATGATGGCAGCTTGAAATTAGATATATAGAGTTGATAATTATCTTTTTAAAGTTATCACACGCTATAAGCATTACACTTTAAAAAAAAAGCTGTATTAAGAAAAAACGTTCAAAAAAACAAAGCAATTATTATAATTGAGAAAGTTGTCGGAATTTAATTTTAGTTTCCATGAACTAGATTCACTTTCAACGAGTAGGTCTGAGTATGTGTGTTTGTCTACGTATGCGGAATGTAATTATGTTTAACTGCCAAATATTTCACAAAAAAAAAACATTAAGCTGACTTAAAATGTATATTACTTTGATATACTTTCAAGGTTTTACCCTGTAATGTATTCAAACTCAAACGTTATAGTCTTAAAAAAAATAATTATACAGAGAGCATTTAATATATGAAAGGATGTGTGAACGTGTAAGAACAAACACGAGTTAATAAAATACCCATATTGAAAGACTTATCTTGCGAGTGATTTACTTGCTAATGAAAAATCACATAATAATAATAATATTAATAATAAATAGTAAAACAAAATTTAACTGATACTAAAATTTAATAATAGTAGTGATTTTTAATATATATTAATTTAATAGTCAAATTAATTAGTTCACATTAAAAATGGTGATGTAAGCAAAATTTAACAGTGATTCAAACTTATGAATATTCGGATATTATAAATATTATTATTATTATGATTATTATTGAAATCCTTAGGGTGGCTTATTAGCTTATGTAAATTCATATATTTGCCTGAGTTTAATATCGTATTGACTAAGCATTCTAATTATAAATTCAAAAATTAAAATGAATATTTTGAAAAATTTGCAATAAGTTGCCTTTCTATAATAATAATTTAAAAAATAATGAATATATACAATAGCTTGAATACTACGAAAAATACTGGAAAAAATGACTCGAATGTACAAATACAGCCTCCACAGCGCACTTCTAACACCCTCAATAACAACATTTTTCAAATAGAAAAATGATACTTTTATTAATTTTATGCTAAACCACGCTTTTCAATAATTTAGTATCAGCTTCAGCTTATTAAAAAACCAATAATAATCATCAAAGGTATGAGAAAAAAATCATTGAGCCTTGAAATTAAAAACAAACATTTATATATATATGAAAGTATAAGGAAAACACCATCAAAATGTGAAATATCTAAAAATAAATAACTTGAATTTAAATGCAAATTTTGAAAACATTTATTAGAACAAAGCTATGATTCACCACGTTAGCCTCATGGATGTTTTTGTTTAAACAATGACAATTATTATTAATAAAAATATTATCAAATCTTTTATGATTCTATGATGAAGTTTACGTAGACTGCGACAATAAAAAAGCTAACATCACTTGACTTATCTGAAGCATTTAACACCATCGATCACAGAATTTTACTTGAGCGCCTTAGTCATGAGTTTGGGATAGAAAGTCTAGCACTCAAATGGTTAGAGCCATATCTCACTGAGAGAAAGCAGTTTGTAAAACTTGGCACTCATAATGCTTCTACGGTTACCATCGAACATGGTGTTCCACAAGGATCCGTTCTTGGACCACTCCTCTTCCCCACTTACTTATCCCCCATTTCCAGCATTTTCAATAATTTCAACTTAACACATCACCAATATGCAGATGACATACAAATCCTAATAAAAATAAACCCCCATAACCTTTCAAACTCCATTTCCACTCTCACTGACTGCTTCAAAATGGTTGAAAGATGGTTTTTACTGAGCAAACTTCAACTCAATACCTCAAAAACTGAAGTCATAAAAATTGGCACTCCACAACAACTGAATAAATTTTTATCTTTCATGTATTAATTTTGGTTCCACTTCAATCGATCTCATCAAAAAATTAAAAGTCCTCGGAATCACTATTGATGAGAAATTATCATTTGACTACCGTATTACAAATGTCATTCGTTCTTGTAACCATCATCTTCGAGCTTTATCTCACATACGTCAATTCCTCACCAATGATATGACTTCAACACTGGCTCGTTATTTGGTTCTCAGCAGACTTGATTATTGTAATTCTCTTCTATACAATATTACTAAACATCAACAAGAACGACTTCAGCGAATAATGAACAAAGCTGCCAGGATATCATTGAACATAAACACACCGCATCACTACCTTCATCACTCATCTAAAAATTACCTCTCTTCCAGTTTACAATAGATTAATTTTTAAAATAGCATTAATAACTTATAAAACTTATACCACATCCATTCCAGGCTATTTATCCAACCTCATCCAGAACAGACCCAACCCGAGATTGCTTCGAATCATCATCTGCCACACTCCTCATAAAAAATAGTACCACTAATAAAATATCCGAAAGAGGTTTCAGACATGTGTCTAATGCTGTCTTGAACTTTCTAACACCCTACATTAAAAACTCACCATCATTAGCCACCTTTAAGTCTCATCTCAAAACATACCTCTTCAGACTATTTTTCAACAATATTTGACACGGGGGCGCCTCAGTTGCTTGCCTTGGCAATCACCATAATTAGCCACCTTTAAGTCTCATCTCAAAACATACCTCTTTAGACTATTTTTCAACAATATTTGACACGGGGGCGCCTCAGTTGCTTGCCTTGGCGCTATATAAATAGATTATTAATCTTATTAGGATTTCATTCTAATTATGAACACTCGCTATAATGATGGTTGTGATGCTGAGCCTTATTTCTATTATTATACTTACTATAAAGCTTTCTATTTGAATATTTTCACCATTAGACTTTATAATTATTCATTGTTGTCATTACTATTGTCATGATCATGATAATGATCAACCAGATTAGCAGTTTTATTTTTTTTTCTATTTCATTATTATAATTATTGATATGATTGTAATAATGATTAACCGGGGTTGATGAGCATGACGGAAGTGATGAGGGAGGTTTCTTGGTCGGATAATTTTAATCTGAAAAAATAATAATCAGAATAATTATAACCATTAGTACGTCACCTGTCAAAATCTCAACGAAAAGTGTGAAAGAAAAATAACTTTAGTAGTATTGCGATAAATAAGGAAATATATAATATATAAATGCAAACTAATACTACGAATTCTACTAAAAATGACAATAACAAAAAACAACCTATTGAACTGATCAGCAAACTTGTATTGTTCCTCGAAGAAATCACCCATTGGCATCAAGTGTAACA
This sequence comes from Pterobdella sp. o SKG-2022, assembly GCA_964035795.1. Lineage (NCBI taxonomy): Eukaryota > Metazoa > Annelida > Clitellata > Hirudinida > Piscicolidae > Pterobdella > Pterobdella occidentalis. The sequence continues at coordinate 32,341,600 of OZ038320.1, forward strand.
TAGATCTGAAGTGAGTGCATGAGTGAAAAAATGATGCACCAAGAAATGTGTCAACAAGGGTTGAGAAGTAGATGGATGGATGAGTAGAAAAGGGATGGATAGAGTTGAATGAATCAACGAGTCAAAAGATAAAAATGAAAAATAAATATTAAAGCACTATTGAAATTAACAAAAAAATAAACAGAATAGAAAAATAATGAAACAATTAAACAATAATAAAAACAAACGCTGAAAATAGTTTCACAGACATCAATTTTTATGAGAAGAAAAATAGAAAAAAAGAAAAAGGAAAAAGATGAAAAGTAAAAGAATGAAAAACTGAAATTACATTAAAAAAATACGAAAAAAAATCATCGAAAAAAGACTTGACAACACAAACGAAAAAGAACTATAAAACTGCACGAAGCGCGACAACTCCCGAATGAGCGATAGAAGGTTATCTCTCTGTAATGTTTGTTTTCTATACTTATTTATACTTTCTTTGGTGCTATAACTATTTCATTGATAAATTTTTAATTTTGATAATTAATGGCACAACTTTGCAAAGACTAAATAAGATAACACTGAAATATTCAATAATGATAATAACCATAATAAAATTGAGTAATGCAATTGATTATTGATTGTTTACCAGTATTGATTGATTGCCCAAAACATCAGCATGTAACCATATTTTTAAAAATACCTCAAGAGGTTCTCTAATATTTAGTAACAATAAATATTCATAAGATGAAGTTATATTGTACGAAAATATTATTTTAGCTGTTTTTTATCATTATTATAACCATGTTATTGCTTTTGTGGTCTTACTGATTATTGCATCTATGTTGCTTGGAGGATAAACTAAACATTCTACACGAACGTAAATAATGAGATAAAATGAAAAAACAATAATTTAACTTCAAGCACTACCAATGTGAATTGCACTAATTACATCGTTATTTTCACTTCATTTGTCCCACAATGGATGGCTAAAAACTCAATATTTATAGTGCGAAAATTCCTACTTATACTTTGTTTCTGAAGTTTATCATCAAGTCTTATGCGCCTTATCATTCGCTTCAGTTAGAGTCACCAAATTTTTTTTTCAAATGAACCTTCTATTACTTCAGTTAATGCATTTTAACGCTATATTCTTGTTGTTAACTTTCCTTTTTGGGATTTCCACCCTATATATGAAAACCTGAAAATTTCGAACTTCAAGTTTAAAATTTAACTATTTTTTAATGATTTCTCGAGCCTAAAATTTTTATAAACAATGAACAACACTCTTCAGAGTTCAACGAACTTTGCGAAATTCGAACTCACATTATCAAGCGATGTATAAAAACATCAGATATTTTTGTTTTGTAGGTTGACTTTATTATTTCAGATATCAACATTTTTACGTGATGGTGGGTTTCATATATTCATATTTTGTATTCTTATCAAAATTTCTAGCTTAGTGCTTATTTTCTCTGAAATAAAAAAAAATTGAAAATTTTCATATCGAATTTTCGTTTTTTTCAATTATATGTTTGGCGTCCAAGTTTATTTTTCTTTCATTTTCGACAGTTTTAGTAAATAATAAGTTATGATCAACTGCATATGTTATTTCGTGTACACTTTTGAAAGTGAACTGCTCTTGGTTGAGCTTTTCAATCGCTTTAAAAAGATGAATAAACAACATTGGGGAAAAGCAGTCTCCTCTATGTGCCCTACATAGGTGCTTAGCGTCCATGGAGTGTCCAAATTTTGAATATGCCACAGCAAACAAAACGCAATATGTAACCAAAATGAAATAATAAAGCTAGGAATGTAAATGATAAAATAAATTTTCACAGGAACGACTTGCTGAATAATTATTCAATTATTTCTATAAAGAAGAAATGAAATAATAACATAAATAATATAATAGAATCAATAGCAAAATGAGATGGTGAAGATAATGATGAAAACGTAGATTAAAATTGATTCATCATTGATAATATTAATATTACATAATTTCATTAATTTCGAGCTATTAAACATCGTCTCCTTCCTCTTCCTCACCATCACAACGATAAGTATATTAAAAACAGTAATAAATTGTATTAAGATACAAAGCTTTTTGTTAACAAAGTAACATTTTCAAGTATAGTAATAATAAAATTTGAAAAAGAAGAAAAATAGCAACGACAATAATAATAAACGAATAATAATCTTAAATATATTAAATAATAAACTTCAACTAATGAGAAATTCAAATTAGAAATCTTGTTTCTTTTCAAGTGAAAATAAAAATAAAAATAATAATAATAATAAAAACTAAGAATAATAAGAAAAATAATAAGAGTGCGAAGTCATAATGTGAATGTAAGAATTAAGGAAACATTTTTAGCTATAAATGATTACTCACATGTAATTAAAATTGAAAACACTGCGAATTTAATAAAATAAAATAGAATAAATAATAAAAATATCATAGAATGTACTAAATATATTCTCCAAGACGCGAAAGCAAAAAAAAATTCCCTAAATACACGAAAATAATGAAATTTGGGGTAGTATTGAAGTTAACTATGAGTTATTGTTCTTCATAATTGCCATACTATGATTCATTGCTATTTAAACTTTTAAAAGATTAAGAATAATTCTTTATTTTAACATTTATGAACCTCAAAAACGCAAAAACGTACGTATAAACACACATTCAGTTTACAAAAAAACATTCATGAAAAATCACAGAAATCTTCCTATAAGTACAAAAGAATTATTCACATATAGAAAAAAAATAACATGCAATAGAATTACATACATACATACTTGCAGAAATACTGAACACAAACCTAGGGACACGGATCTTCATATCAGGCAGAAACATTCCCTGGTCAGAAAACAAGCTTGAATATCTCGCTAAGATCACCTTTGTGTGTGTGTGTGTGTGTGTGTGTGTGTGTTTTGTGTGTGTTTAATACAAGTTGAGCTATGAAAGTTGAAAAAAAATAATTGAACAATACATGTTTTTATTTACGAAGCTTCTTTTCAAATAGAAACCTTTAGCGTCCAATACTGTTGTTATTTTACTATAACATGGAAGTATCAGTACATATTAGTAATCATGCAAGTATTATTAAAATATTTATAGTATTATTGTTGTTATTATTATTAGTATTATTTATAGTATTACTTGAAATTTATATAGTAACCATCATCCAATTATTATTATTGATATTATGGGACTGAACTAACCTCGAATGACCCCTGCTTGATGAGGTTGATCTGGTCAGATACGTCAAGTTCCAAAAAGCCTGTGTTAGAGAGGTTGTGAGGTTTGTGTGTTGGAAAAGTTCTATTTTTTGTTTTCGCGAAGGATAGTTTTAATCGTTCGTTTGTGCATGTTTTTTGTTTTTTAATTCTAGTGTGTATTTTGTGTTGCTTTTCAAATAATAAAATTGTGCATGTTTTTTGTTTTTTAATTCTAGTGTGTATTTTGTGTTGCTTTTCAAATAATAAAATATTTTTATTATGTTTATCTTGAAAACAGACTGGTTTGTGTGTGTGTGTGTGCGTGTGTGTGTGTGTGTGTGTGTGTGTGTGTGTGTGTGTGTGTGCAAGCCACGAAGCTGTGTTAGCTGCTCCGTATATTTTTGCTTATTACGATAGTTAAAGATTAACTTCTTTGCTACAAAACGTTATTCAATTTTGTTGGAGATATTGCTCAAAACTTGAAAAATAAAAAATCTCTTTAGTTTGAAAAAAGCAGTTGACAAGTAAAACCCAGCGGATTAAGAAAAATTATACGAAGCTAACAGCTCTGCTACAATTACTTTAAGTAATACAGCAAAAACAGCTACAACACTGCGTACAGCTGATAACTTACCAGTGCAAAGGGTAACACACACCATATCCACAGAAAAGATTGAAAGAATTGGATGCTAGACTGTAAAAAGCCTTGGCAACCCAACAAAGTTTAGCCTTAAACTGGTGATTGTTATTGGAATCATGCAGGACAAAAACGTAGTGCTATAAACGATTTCAGAAGCACAAATAAAGCAACAAGAACAACAACAATAGCAAAAATCAAAACAATAGAAACAACAACAAGAGTAACAAAAACAACAATAATAGCCCCAACAATCAAAACAATAAAACAACAACAATCGAAAACAATGGCAACAACAATAATCGGAATAAAAAGAGCAACAACAACAACAAATATAGCAACATTAATCAAAACAATAGATTCATTAATCAAAACAATAACAGCAATAAAAGCAGCAGCAACAACAACAATAGCAACAATCAAAACAACAGCAGCAACAAGAATAGCAGCAAGCAAAACAAAAGCATTAACAACAATCTAAACAATAGCAACAACAAAAATTCGAAAAACAAAGAGCAACAACAACTACAATAATAGCAACAGATTCAAAACAATAGCAACAATAAGAACAGTTCTGACAAAGTCTTATTCTGCACGTTTTCCGAGATGCAACAGAGTAGCTGCCAGTAAAGCAGGTCTGGCAAACCACGTGAGACAGAAGCACCAGACACAAGCAAGCATAGTGTCAATACTGCGGGCTGAACTTCAAACCACAAGGCATTTATAATCACAAGAAAAATGCTCGTCTCTCAATCCTTTGCACCTACCTCATGGTGGATGAACGCAAGAACAGAACAGTGTGTGTGTGTGATGTTGAGCGGTTCAAAATACAGCTTAAATTTAAACTAAATCGAATCATACTGAATTATTTCAGAAGAAAAAAATAAACAAAAAAAAAATAAACAATAATATGAAAAATGAAAATGAAGAAAATCAAACAGAATAATGTTAAGTTAGTTAGCAGTTTTTATCCTACCAACTAAAGTAGAGATAGTGAAATATTTAATGTTCAAAATATTGAAAATCAAATAAAAAGTATAAAATTAGAAATGAAAAAATGGAATTTTAATAAAGCAAAAAATTCATTACAGTTTTGTGGCAGCTCTTGAAAAAAATTGATTAGAATGATGCAGAGGATGTAAAAAAAATGTTGAAAAGCACCAAATGGGAGTGTTGGAATGGATGGCAAGTGATTTAATTGATAGAAAAAGGTTTGAAAAAATAATAAAGATCGATGAACAAATTTCAACTTGAATGTTTAATTGATGGGTCGTGCTCTAATCTAATTATTTTTTTAAATTGGAAATTATACCAAAATTATAAAATAATTAAGGTATAAGCCATAAAGTAGAAAAAAATAAAAAGTACTAAATCTAATAAATTAAATTGAAAAAAAAAAACTATAGTAGAAGATCAGGTTGTGAGTGCAGAGACATAAAAAAAAAAGGTCAAAGTTTAAAAGAAGATGTATCACCCAAAAAACCGAATCCGGGTACTCGTAAGGACACCAAAGATAGAAAAATTTGAATATTTGTGCAAAATTAGCTATAAATTAGGATAATTAATATTTTAAAAAATTCTTTTGTTCATATGAAGTTAAATATAGTTTCCAATAAAATATTCTGGATAGAAATAACCCAAATATGAAAAATAATGGAAATAATATAAAATGAGATACATTTTGGAAAGTTAATGAACAAGCAAGGTTAAAATCAGCAAAAAATATTTTCAAAAATCGAAATAATTTGCAATTATTTAAAAAAAAAACCACAAATGAATAACTAAAAAATATCCAGAATTCTTTTTTGAGAAATGTATATAATGAACAAATAATAATATGGAAAGCAGATAAGATCAAAACACGAAAGCAAAGATACAAATGATGAATATTTTTAGAGTAGCAGAATAGATATGCAACAAAGTCGTGCACCTTGTCCAGGAAACTTATACAAAACTATATGCAAAAATTGAAAAAAAAATCAAATATCACAGAAAAAACTAATAAAAACAAAAAAAAATGACCAAAAAATGTATAAGCAAAGAAACAAATAAAAGTTTGCCAAAAAAATAAATAAAGGATAATCTCGTTTTTGCTAATGGCCATGCACCAGGCTGCATACGTTATCTTAATTATATAAAAACAATAATAAAATTGATATCAAATATGAATGGAAATAATAAAAATTATAACATATTCAATTTATGTGAATTAGAATAAAAATACAATAAGAAATTAAAAAAAAACAGCCATAAAAATATAATAAGAATAAAGAAAGCAAAAAGTATTGTTGGCAAGTAATAAATTGGAAGGTTGATAAATTTTTGATTCAAATTGTTGCTCTCATTAGTGCCATTGTTTTAATTTTACTGTTCTATAAATATAAAATAATAACAGGCAGAGATTTTATTTAAAATAGCTCTTGAACCATATAGAAATGATCAGGATATGACACACACACACAAGCATACAAAGACTCGATGTCCACTGACGGCACGCTTCCATTAAAACTCACTGACACGTCGTTACGCTTTTAAAGTTTCCAAACAGTTTGCTGCATGAGTTTAAGAACTACAGTATCGAACTTACGCTTTCGAACATCATTTAGACAGATGTACCATAGTCGATTCAGACGATCTAACTCTCGACACAAAATTATTCCGGAAAATTTTTAAAATATAAAAAAATGATCTTCTATCTTACACTAATGAAATAATGTAAAAAAAATGGAATAGTAGTAATGAAAAAGAAAAATTCATAATTGCTGATCACCGCCATCAGAATTGCTGAAAAACATCAAGAAATTTAATGATGGAGGATTTGAGCACAATGGCAGGAGGTGTTGCAAGATATTGGATATGTAGCATTATGTAAAAAGTAAAATTTTACTTTAAAAACAAAAAACTTTAATCAATAATGAAACAGTAAAAACTATAATTTGACAACTATAATAAATTATATCTATAGTGAATACGAAAACAAACTGAAAATTGCATTTATACGTTCGAATTAACTTGCATTAACTTTTCATTCATTTCAATAAGAGATTTCTGAAGCTCATTAGATGAAACTTTAAAGTAAATTTTAATAAAGAAAATGCAATTTTTGATAAAATTAATTCAAAATGAAATGTGGAAAAATGCTTGACAATGAAAATTTATAAGTAATTGTAAGATTTTATCCGTCAAATTTAATTGGAAGAAACTGAAAAAAACTTGAAGCGGTTATTAAACTTTGATAAATCGCGAGACTATGGAAATGGTTTTAAATAAGAAAATACAAAAAATATATACCAAAGATATACAAAGAGAAGATATACCAAAAAATTTTCAGCTTCATTGATAAAACTCCAAGAAACTGCAATTAGAGAGAGAAAATTTTTAAACAGTAAAAAGCGAAACACATAAATGATGGAAAGATTTTTTTTTATTATTTTTTGAAATTAAAAAACGCGCAGTATTGAATTAAAAATCAAGATTTACGGCTCTGTACTACGAAATGAAAAAAGCATTTGGAAAATTTTTTCTGATTCTTTTATTATTTTCTTATTCGGGATTTTATTTTTTTCTATTTCAGAACCTATATTTTTCATTAAAAAAAAATCTAATTTATTATTTAAAAGTCGAGGAAAATTTCGTATTTAATCAATATAAGCCTCATTTATAACTTGAATTAACAAATCGCAAACATCATTATAAAGTGAAGACTGCACGCAACAAGTTCAAGAAGGACACTTAAGAGCACAAAACTTCCACGTATGATTTCACAGAACAAGAATAATCAAAAAAAACCAATTAAATTGGAAACAAAAATTTCTTGAAAAAAGTTAAAACAAATATATATATGTCCAATAGAAGGATAAGAACGGAAAATAGAATGTAAATATGAAAATTGGAGATAATGAGATACGACGTGGGTGCAGAGATAAGGCTTTGATAACATGAAGTAACTTTAATGCTATTTTTGAATTAATTTTTGGTTGGTTCTTATCGATGCTGCTTGCTGATATCATTGACAATATAGAAAAGTTTCCATCAAACAAAATTGAAATTTATTTTCTCAGTAAAATTATTTCGATTCATATTAATATTTTATTTAGCTGAACCCCTGGCAATCCTCAATAGCTCTAATATTAATACTAGTTAAATTAGGAATAGCAATATTATTAATATCAGTTGTGTCAAGAATTCTATTAGTCTGAATATTCGTAGTTTTTAGGAGAATATTCAAAACTTTATTATTATTTCATTGTTGTTATCATTGTATGTGCGTTAAAATCGAAACGGAAACAATATGGATGGAAAAAATAACTTCGGAGACAATGCTGTAAAACATGCAAGGTCCGTGTGGTAATAATAATAATAACAACAATAATAATAATAATACAAAAAATAAAATAAATGTTAATTCCGAATCTTCAAAAAAATCAATGCAAAAAAAATTAAAAAAATTATTTACTTTGTAAACTAAAGAGAAAACAACAAGAAAAATATTAATAAAAAACAATGGAAATACAGGCAGCGATCCAAGTAGACGATATTAGAAGCGTTATTTACACGTTTGTACGTAAAGCTTTCTACATTGACCATAATTGCTTTCGTTATTGTTTTTTTTATATATTTTATTATTATTATCATAGTGATTATAGGCACTCGTGATAACAATATCATCGTGTGTGGAAACCACAAATTATATTTGAAACCATTTTGTTTGATAGTTAAACCTTGTGCTTTGTGCGATTCCATTTTTCATTTTATTCCAATTTCACCCCTTTACAAATAATTAAGGTTCATGTTTTAATGAACATTTAAACTCCAAATTCAAATTAAAAGCGAAATGAAATTTTAAAAAAGATTTATTGAACGAGAAAAATAAAAACAAAAAATAACACACATCGTGAATAAAAAAAATCATTGAAAATTAAGTAAATGAAAAACAGAGTTGAACATAATGGAAATAAGATTTTCTTAAAAACAAAAAGCTTACACATGTTATGAATTATAATTATTATCGATATGGAAATGAAGACAAAAGACACGGCCAACTTGAGGAAACAACCTCGTATGACTTTAAACGTTCATATTGTTGTTCTCTCCCCTATTTATCATTCATAATTTGATGTTACACCCATTATATAATTGCTCATCACTAAAACTACTATATTAAAATGGTTACGTAAAATGTTAGTAGTAATAGCAGTAGCAGTAATAGTATTAAAGCGTAGGAGGTTTTAAGTGTTATAGTAGGGGAGCATTTGATGTTCATAGGTCAATATTCAAATCAATATAGGTATATAACTTAGTACTAATATAAAAAAATAACATAAAAACTAAATTAAAAAAAAAATAATGCGGAAATAATATATTATATAAGTGCACTAGAAAGACGATGAACATCACATAAAAAAGTCGATAATATGAAAGGTGATTTGTGTTGTAACACTGATAACGACGTGGAAAACAATAATGATAAAATAATAACAGTAAACGTTAATATTTATTCTAAAATAATAATACACCAACTAACCCTATCATCATCAACACCACCACTATCACCACCACCACTATCACCACCACCGATACTGCCGCTGATAAAATAATACACTGCCGATAAAAAAAATAACCACACTTACCAGGTAATCTCTTGCCAAACGCTACCACTCTTTTGATCACCACCACCATTCTGTTCACGAACTCATCCCACCACTTTGGCGCTTCGTCGTGTAATAATCGCACTTCTTCCGCCTCCCAATGCTGTTGTCGTGACGTTTGTGGTTAGGTTGGGTAGGTGTGTGGATAGTCGGGTTGTTATAGTATAGGTGAGCTGAAGAATTGTTGAGAAAGCTGTCAGTAGAAGAAAGAAGCGAAAAAAATGGTATATATTTGAAAGAACACTACGGAGCATAGTCTTTGTATTCGTGAATTCGGCGTGTATATTTTTAAAAATCCCATCCTTTCATCAGAAAATCAGGTACATTGACAAATAATGACTTCGATATAAATAGGAAACATCGATATAATATTGGTAATCGACACACACGAATTCGTTGTGATGGAATCCAAAACAATTCATAGAACTTTTCTTAATTTTAATAAAAATAAACTTAAAAGGTATGTTTGGATATTGCACTTACATTTATTCATATTTGATTTTATTGATCGTACTTCGTCAATTAAAATAAAATTTATATTCTTTCCGATATCATTATCAAAATCAAGGACATTTGAGATTAGCAGTTAGTTAATACCATAGTCTGTTTCACCCAAATGGTCGTTGAAATATGAGATTTAACACGTAACCTTTCCAAAACTAAGCTAAAGTAACAAAGCCATCTTCGATTTTGTTTTGATATCCCTCCACATTCCCACTAAAGATTGAAATTTTTTTGTAACACGAGATACTAAACATGTCTTAATAATGGTTATAAATTTATAAGGAAGACTGCAAAGCTACAACGTCCAACTAATTTGTTACTGTACATCAATTAAAATATGCTATTGCTTTTTTTCAACAGCGTGATATTTTTCTGATTTATATATATTAGATGTAATCTTCAATTAAGAAGAACATATGAAAAAATACTGAAAAACTAATAAATTATATGATAGAATACTATGATTATTTCTTTAAGCAAATATTTCACCACAAATATCTTAAATAATTTTCGAAAGTAAATTTTAAATAAATAAATTAGGGTAAAAGGAAACGTTGGAGCCATTGGCTTGCGGTGTGAGATGGTTTGGAGATGTAATAAGGAAGGATGAAGAGAATGTACTAAGAAAAGTATTCAATTTAAGAGGTTCACAAAATGTAGGATAGAGGTTAAATATAAAAAACAGTTTCAAAACTCCTTTAGGTTGGCTTGGGAAAAATTAATGATTAAGCTTAGAAAAAAACAGAGATGGGATTGAAAAAGTTTTCGTGGTTGGAGTGAATCTGGCCAATCTAAGTGAAGTGGTCATAAAGCCGGATTTGAATCTATTAGCTATTATTATCATTAATATCCTACCTCAGGTTTGTCTTTTTGCTTCTCATGATAGTCATTCACTGCTTTTGTCACCTAGATGGTTAATAATAATACAAACAAAAAACAAAAGCATAATGAATGATTAAATTGAGACTGGAAACAGTTGAGTTGAAAGGTTCTGAGTCGACGAAAAATGATAGAACCATTATTTCAACCTCACCATTGTTGCTAACATTATCACAACCCTCCATCGCCAACATCATTCCTTTTACCTACCTCACCATCCATCATTGCTCACATACATCAGGGCACACTCTTTCACCAACTTTCGAACGTATCAACGCTTTTTTTCACACAAGCTTAAAACCATTTTTCTCATTTTCATACCCATCATCCCCATCACTTCCCCCATGAACACCCACCTTATCAGCAGTATAAATGCAAGTCTCGTTATGAGCAGAAATAGTGGCAGGAATGAGTTTGAGAAGCAATTTCATTGTCCTCTCATCTGGGATCTGTTTAGCTTCATTCACCTAACGATAGAGATGGTAATTGTTATGATAGTGTTGTTTATGTATGTAGTGATTTTATGGGGATGGTGTTGGTGGCGCTTTTGTTGCATTAATGCCCGATTGTGGGAGTTGTTGGGTCGTGTAAAAGGTGCTTATTAATTATTGTTTTTCTTTTATTGTTTCAAAGGGAGCCACGATAAAATAAATAACAAAAATGACATTACGAATTTATAAATTAACGACAATAATAATACCAATAGTAAAAGGATTATAAACTTCAATGATAGTGGAACAATTATGACACCTGCATCTTGAAGGAAGGACTGGAGTAAAAATTGGAGGGAGAGATGTCGTCATAAGACTTGAGGAAGGGACTCGGACAATCATATTGCTCAGTCTCATCGTCCGAAAACCTCTCATCAGCCCTGCCATCCACGCCCGACCTCGACGACTCCATCGTTCTAGAACTTTCTATACTTCTGGAACTTTCCATGTTTCTCGATCCTTCTGCATTTTTTTCCCCATTGGTGCACGTCTCGAAAGGCTTGTTAACAGACACCTCCATGGGTTGGTATTTGATGCCCCTGTATGGCGCCTCTTTGTGATGCACCTTGAATGCACTGTTCTCCCCGTGAAAGAGACCTGGAGCCTTGAAAGCTGGCGATTTGATGGCGAAACCTTTGCGATCGCTGTACGTCGTTGTGCTACTGAAAGAATTATTGTTGTTTGGGACACTAAAGCTGCTGTTATTTTTATTAGCTGCGTCATACTGCCAGAGAGTTTTTCGACTGTGACTCAAAGCATATAGGCGTCTCTCCTCGTCCAACCTCCTGAACAACACTTCGTCATCCTCCATCTGCGGCCTCTGCGATGAGAGCGATATCATTTCACAATTCTTTTTGTCATGACAACTACAAGGATTCATGATGACTCGTCCGGATCTGTCGATGTACCCGATGGCATCTTTAGCGGTGTGGCAGCAAGGAGACTGTGGCGAGGTAGATGCTGGTGTGTTGTGTTGTTGAAGAGGTGGTTGTGTTATTTGTTGGGAGTCAGGTAAAAAAAAGCCGGGCAAGCTGACCGACGGAAAGGACGTATGTAAAGACGAAAAAGACGAAGACGACGACGACGACGACGACAAAGTTGATGATGATGTATAATAAGGGAATTCTTGTTTGACGATGAGAGTGGCCTTGGTGGATGGATTGGAGAGGATGGAAATGAGGGGGGGCACCATGGTGGAAGGAGGGGATGCTCTCGCCTCCCCGTGATGTGATGTCTTTGGGACCTGGCCATTCAACGAGTTCACAAAACCCTGTGATGGTGGTGTTTCCAAGTCAATGTGATTATGCTGACAATAATACACAAAATTGATGATAATTTTAATGATAAAAATTTATACTGTCAAAAAAGCAACTACGTTGTGGAATTAATAAAAACGAAAATATGAAGACTTAATTGAAATTCAAGTTTTTGTCACGGCGCATTTGGATCAAAAGCTTTATATTTTGGACAGCTTCAACGAAATTAAGAAAAAAACACGTATTCGGTTTGTTAATTAGTAAAAAAAACGAAGATTATAATTTTATAATTGAAGTCTAAAGCATTGAAAAAGAACCGCAAGGCGAGGCATGTACCAGTTAAGGGGTTGTGAAGCTATACAACCTGTTAGCACACCGCTTCTGCCTTAATAAAGAGTGCAAGCCGCAACGTTCCATTTGGAAAACAATGCTAAGAGCCTCTGAATCATAATTATTCAGACAAGTCTGAGTTTAAAAATTGAAAAAACAAAATTATCAGGTGATCTACAAATCTATGTCGTCATATTCTCATTTGAGGCTCGTAATTGAATACTACGTCACACCAGAAACTATTTAAAAAATACATGAGCAGATTTTTATCTTCAAATTGGTTATGAACATCTGACTATATTATTATAATTTTATTAAAGCATTATTACTATTACCAGTAACATAAAAAAAAAAGTCCCAGTGAAAAAAAATTATGCAAAAACCATCTTGAGAAAAAACAGTACTGGTGTGTAAAAAAATGAAAACGGATTAATAAAAAAGTATGCATGACCACAAAATCTATGTAAAACAGCGGCAGGATTTCAAGTGCAAGAAATAACAAAGACATAAGCACACTTTCAAAAACCCCCTCACAAGCTCATGAACATATATAAAAAATACTGAGATAAATAAAATTTAATTGAAGATTATATCTAAATAGTGAAAACCCATTGAATTAAATATAAAAATGCAAATGAGTTTTGAAACAATGGCTACAAAAATGCCCATAAAACCAACAGAAAAACCTTTTTAATAATAATATTTGAAAAATCTTTTGATATTATTTTTATTTTTTTCATTAGTATTATTATTAATAAACTTAAGGGCAAGAAACTGATCTGAGCTTGATAAAAATTTATCCCTCAATTTCATTTTTATTATGAAAATGAAATGAAGACAAAAATGAAAAACGCGATAACACCTATATCGCATATATATTATGAATGATATGAAAGAATATCTAAAGAATTGATCCAACTCATTTTAAATCATTTTTATAAGATCGACGCCTCTAATATTAAGAACAAAAGTTCTGACACCTTCACCTACCATTGCAAGTATACGAAAATTCAATTAAACTCAATTAGATACTCGTGAGTTATGAAACAAAATCATTTTATATCTTCATTAAAACAGGCTTTTCGATATCTTTGTAAAACACCAGTCAAAAAACTTTTTAAGGAGGCATGAAAATATTTTGATTTCTATTTTGACAGATATCCCCGTCGTGTTTCAAAACTTCCATATCTATTTGATAGTATCTTCGGGTTACCTATATAAATCTGAACATGACTTCGTGACAATGCTAACTATAAATAGCGCTACGTATTTAAAAAACAAAATAAAATGTAAAATAAAAATAATAATATTCAATATAAAATAAAACTTATAAACTGCCTGTAGAGCTTTTATGATGGTTCAAATATAATTGATTAATCAAATCAAAAATATATAGAGAAAAAATAAAGTTTTTTAAATTCGAATATAATCACACAAGGATCTGTTTTTATAACTTCATGGTAATTTGACTATGTTTATGAGGAATATGAGTGAAAAGAAAATATTCATAAAAAAAAATAACAGAAATTCATTAATTGAACACTGAAAACAATAATATAAATATAAAATTAAATATAAAAGCAATAAAGATAATGATGTGAATGCAAACAGAGACAAAGATGCTCAACGAGGAGAAGCAGACCAACACAACCAAAGCGCACGAGATGGCCAATTAGTGATAAGGACGAAAACACCATCAATACTATTGATAAAACGATTTCCTCTTCTTTGATATAAAAGCCATAATTTATATTTTTATTTATTAATCACCATATAAGATTATACTATTTTGTGTGTCCAAGTAACAGGGGTGGACAGCAGTCGGCCTAGATTATTGATATTACTATGTCATCACTTTCCAAGCCATTCCGATTGAGACAACTTTTATATACTGTAAGCCCGGACCAACCCGATATTATCAAAATTCAAAACCCAGCGTTCCCGTAAATGGGCAGTTTGCATTACTGTTAGCAACTATGGTCATCCGCCAAGCAATCAATTTTTCGATATCTTCTACTTATGTCTACTGTTATTCAGGTTATAACAGAAACAGCTTTCAACTACAGGCGTTAAATTGGATAAGTTTAACGTCGATGCCCAGGCCTTAAACGTCAATACTCATTATAAATATAAAAAATAAATCAACGGCAATTGAGCAAAATTGATGGAACTCGTTGTTTCAAGGGTACTCCTCACAATGCATTGAAACTCACCATGTGAATAACTTGAATCAAAATGCGTTGTAACTCACCATGTGAATAACTTGAATCAAAATGCATTGAAACTCACCATGTGAATAACTTGAATCAAAATAAGTTTTAATTAAACCAAATTTATAGAATTCACGCTATTATGCTTAAGCTCCTAGGAAGTATATCAACAAACAAGCACAATTTAGCGTAGAAGGCGGTAACGCAAGTTAGAACTCCAAAAAGCTTTGTAGAATTATTAGTATCTACGTTGCTTTCAATGAAATTTCTTAACAAGCTTATCAAAATAATTATTATTCAACCTGAATGAACCTTAAACATAATATCAACTGCATTTTAAATCTTATAAACTAATGAATACGTATCATTGCTATTAGTCATATTTATTTTTTAGCAACAGGTGGAGAAGATAGCTTATTTAATTATATATTTAAAAATATATAATTAACTATAATGGTTCACGCCTCAATAGCTAATTATTGAAGCAGGAATATTTCATTAATTTATTATAAAAAATAATTCTTTATTTATGAATTCTATTTTGGGGGTATTATAAATGGTTTGACTCTTTCTTCTTGTCTCATTTGGAACGCACCATCAAAATGGTTTAAAACTTCACTTTTTCAAATAAAGCTAAGGCTTTATTTGTCTCTGAATAAATTAATTTAAAAAAAAACCAGGTTTCGTTTCATATAAAAATATCGACATGGCGACACATACTGGGTGCATCATTTCCCGTATTTTTAAAATTATAGAGAAGTCGTCAACTTCTAAAAATAAAGTTTCAAACCATTGCTTCCTTAAACTTTCTGAAACTAGTAACCAACTTTAGAGCCAGGAAGCATATAGCGCTACTGTACAAAAATGATACTAACGTTTCGAATTTCACGCCAAGATCTAATAAAAACAAGAAGTAATTTAATTGATATTGGGTTGAAAGGGGCGAAATATAGCAGTTAGTAGAACGAAACATTTGAATGGCAAAAGCTTCATAAAGATTAGTTTTATGTTTTGACAACTTTATAGATGGAATGTTGCCAAAAATTGTGAAATTTGGCGGAAAAACTTGATGATTATGTAAAAAATAATTGAATGACGGGAATAAAAGGCAGAAAAAGAAACAATCAAACGGAAATGTTAAAATAAAATAGGACTAAAAAACAAAAATTAAAAAAAAAGTATAATGTTTCTAATAATAAAAAAAATAAAAATTCAAAAAACAATAAAAAATTTTTTTAGAAATAACAACAAACTCCAACCTGCAATTCGGACAGGGAGAAGGTAGTATTGGGATTGTTGTTGAAGTTGTGTTGGAGGGGTTGTTGTAGTAATTTACTATCTATACTATTATTATTGTTATTATTCCTTTGAGCTATGCGATGAGCTTCTGCTTCTTTGAGACGTTTGGGTCGTCTGCCCAGTCTTGATGCTATGAGAAAAAAATAATCATAATGAAACAATAATAATTAAAACAATAATAATAATAATAATAATAATACCATAAATGAAGTTTAATGGTGAAAATAATATTTCTAAATGGGTATCACGATTAAATGCGAGACTGACGTACCTATCCATTCAACCTCTTTTCTCACTCTCGTCCTATTTATCAGTCATTAGACTGGTAAATAGGACGAGAGCCCTTTATCTATGCATCTAGCCATTCAACCACCCTTCCATCCTTCCACACATTTAACCATTTCTCCATTAAGCCACCTATACACTCTAACATCCATCCACACATCTCTTCACCAAATAATGGCAACAAAAAACATTCAAAATACGTTGTGAACATCGAAACATGCTCACTTTAAAAACGAAAAAAACGATAGTAATAATTTTCCTTAATTAATCCAATTAGATTATACCGCTTTACGTATCCCAGTGAGTAGAGTTGACAGCAGTCGGCCTAGATTATTGATACTACAATAGAGTAACATATAAAAATGGCCATTTTATTTGGGGAAAACTTTTATAGACTGCCAGTCCGAGCTAAGATCCTCCGTTCCTACACTTGAGCAGTTTGCCTTGCCGTTGTCAACAACAAAAAATCATCCGCCAAGCCATTTGACAACGATACTAGATTATCGGTTTTTTGATACCTGCTACCAAAGTCTACTGTTATCCAGGTTATAACAGGAAAGCAGTCTCAATTTAGAGACGCTATCTTCGGTGCAGTTTAACATCATGTCCAGGATTATAATAATGATAATAATAATAATAATCAAAATGTCACTTCATATATCACCAAGCAAGCAACTCATGATAAAAACAACTGATACTAATATGAAAATAATAAAAACTATGAATAAAAACAGCGTGAAAAAAGGCAGAAAAATAAGCTCGGAATACAAATAATAACTAAAAAACAAAGAATTAATTAAGAAGTAGGAAGGATAATACAAAGTTATGGATAGATGTGGAAGTGTGTGGATTAGACTGATACATATCATTTCACAAATTGCTTTATAGAAAAATATAAAAAAATAAATGCAAAAAAAAGATAATAAATAAAAAAAATATAAAAATTGAAATTAAACGGAAATTGATGAATAATCACTAAGATAAGAATAAGTGTTAAAAAGTATTGATGGGCGTAAACAGCAAAAAAAAAAGTGAAAAATTTGGGTCATGGTATTAAAAATTCAAAATAAAACATGAAAGATGATATTCATATTAATAATATGAATAATTAAAATAGGAATAATAAATTCTGATAATAAATTAAAACAACGAACTGTAGAAAAAGCCCAACGGTTTTATAATGCATTCAATTTTTAAACAGATTTTTTCTAAAAATAAAAAAAAAAACGGGAAAAGAAAAAATAATTGAAAGAACAGCTTTCAAATGAAGATTGAAGGCGCATGTTATAAGCCAAAACTAATGTCAATATACATAGCACTAAGGCAGAGTGACACTACGATGCTATACAATATAAAAAAATACACCATGAAGTATAAAACAATAGCTAACAGAAAGTGATGATTATAAAGACGCAGCATTTGATGATAAGGCTGAACTTATTAAAAATTCAAGCTTTAATGAATGCAACAAAATCTTCATTCTTGAGGTAGAGCTTGGAATGAATTAAGGCCCAAGGTGTTGAGCTGTTTAATATCACTTTCTTCCCTCATAACAACGACAACAAGAATAATAACACAATAATAATTAGAATTAAAATAAATAAAAAAAAAGAAACTTTTAGACACCTCTACTTTGAAGAGGAATCAAAGGAAAGTCTTTTACAAGTTCAACTTTATCATGAAGCCTCAGTTTTATTATTCAAATCTAAAAAGTAATGGAAAAAACGCAAAAATAAAGACAGTAATTAAATAACATAATACCATGACTGAAATTTTGTCCTCAAACTCCTGAAACCAAACAAAACCAAATTAAATAGGCAAAATGCATTGAAAAGCTTGATAACCACAATAGTTTTAAAGTGAGAATAGTAAGTTTAAATAAAAGCTACAACAAAAGATAATTTGGAAAGTAAATATAAAAGAACGACGTTAGAAAATTTGAAAGAAATGAAATCATTTGGAAAAGAATGAAAAAAAATAAGATCAATAAAATAATGGAAAATTATATGAAAATGAATGGGAAGAAAAAATAACGATGAAATAAAAATAGAAGCAGTAAAAGACGAAGGAATTGTATTAAATTGTTGATCAAACAAGAAATGAAAGAATGATATAAATAAGAAAGTTGAAAAAAACAAAACATATAGATAATACAAGTAAAAACAAAAATAAACTAAATAATAAAATTGGAAATGTAAAAAAAGCCATTAACGTATTTTAAATGTTGTTTGAAATAATAAATAAAACGGAGAGTATGAATGGGAAAAAAATGAAATAAACTATGAAAATGAAAATGGAAAAAAGCTTAAAAAAATAGATTATATAAAAAATAAAAATAAAACTATATATAAAAATTTTTTTATAAAAATTACAGCTAAGAAAAACTAAATTAAAAATGGAAATGAAAGGAGTATATAAAAATGAAGCAAAAAAAACTAGAATATTCTCTTGAATTGTTAAGGAATGTTTGAGGTTTGACATTTGAAGCGTTTGTGCGTTTGTATTTGTTTCTGTGTGCATGCATTTATATATAATATCATATTTGCTAGTCTAAGTATTTTATTTTTTATGTACGTATGTGTATGTGGATGTATTTGTACATACGCCTGGTTGTTCGTGTACATATCTGTGTGATTGGAGTCCTTATTTATGAAGACTCCGCTTTATCTACCCTTGTATTCCTACTCGTGTGTTTTATTGATCCTCAACATCAAAAAACAAAAACAATTAAAGCAATGCAAACAATTATAACAAATATAATAATTAAAAATTTTATTGAAAATAATAACAAACAAATGATAAATTGTGATAGTAATAGAGAACGTAATTGTTCTTTATCTCTTCTGCATATCGACGCAGACGCATTGGAAAGGGCAACAATGGATGCAGTGCCATAAAGCATGCAACAACGTCCGTAAATAAAAATCAATAATAATAATCTAAACCAAATGCGGAGCCGTAAAACTACTTTAAAACAACAACCACGGTCATTAATAAACCCAAAATGCCATTGAACAAACACAGCCCTCACAAGAGATAGACATGCGTCTTAAACAAAGCATCATCGTCAAAATCGTCACACAAAATATTCAAAAAAAAACACATCTTAAACCCATCACCAACTCCACATCGACATCAAATCACTACACAATCAATCACACCGCTTGTAAAACCTCCACCCAACCACACAACCCTCTCCTAAGACTACCAACTAACCTTCCCTGGACATGCCCACAGCAAAGCACTTCTTGAATCGGCACCATTGGCAGCTGTTTCTGCTGAAGGGAGTGATGTCACAATTCTCATCTGCCACGCACTGGTGGTTCACTCCCTGCATTATACAACGTCTGAAGAAGCCCTGTTGAGATTATTAGTAGTAGTCGTAAAAGTATTATAATTGTTAAAATTTTAGCATAATAAACACGATAAAAATAAGAAGAAAAATTTAGTTATATTATTATTATTTTCTTTTTGGTCGTGATTTTAATGACAAAAAAAATATTAATAATTTTGCTGTTTCTTTCATGACAGATATGGCAAATAAAAATGAGTTGAAGTTCTTATAATTTAAGAACCCGCAGAATAATAAAAAAAATAAGATTGAAAGAATGAATACAATATTAATAATAAAGTCAATAATAAAAATAAAATGTTCAGACAACGTCATGGAGTCATACGAGAGTGACGATTGAGCCATGCGATGTGGGTTAGTTAACATATGATAACATGGGTGGTTGTGAGAAGGTTTTTGAGAATATTAGACCTTATGGTGTATGTTTGTGTGAACGTATGTTGTATGGGTGAGATTGTGTTGGTGATGCTTTGAATATTTTTTTGCATTTTATCATTAGGATGTGTGCAAGTGATTATTGTGTTTACAGATGTCTGACTAATATTTGTTTCCAGTTTTGCTGGTGAATTTGTCACTGGTGTTTGTTAAAATTGAGCATGTGGGTGACTGTATCAATATGAATATGTCCTTCGTCCACCATGCATACATTCAAGATGCCCATAAATTTTTTTAAAAACATTTAGAGCTCACAGTGTGAAACTTCTGCGGACACAAGATTTTACTTGTCTACTTGCTTGCATATATAATGTGAGCGGATGCAATAGACGATAAAAAAATGAATTATGATAAGATACTGAAATGGTAAAAAATAAAAATTTTTTAAGAAAATGTATTTAAACATTAATGTCAATGTGAATTATGGATACATACTCAAAAATACTTGCGAAATATGTGACGAGTTTGTGCAGAAAGTCTTGCCATTGGATAAGAAGTTATTTATATTTGTGTGGATATGAGGGTAGTCTGTAAGATGTTTGCATGGAAGTTCGATTTATGAGAGTGAATCTTACAAAAACTATTTGCTTAAAGAAAATGCACCTTGTTCAATAAACAAGAATTGTAATTAAAAAGTCGAAATAACGATGAGCTATCATATTGCTGTGATGCTATCAGTAACGAGAAGGTTAATATGCAAGATGTTGAAAGAAGATAGAGAGTTTATGATTTAAATAATTAGAAAAATAATGTAAAAAATAAAAAGAAATAATGAGAATAATAACTAAAACAATGAAAATTTATACAAAACAAATATAATGGATTCTAATAATATGTGATAATAACTTTAAAGACATCTTAATCTATTTTCAATAACTATATAATAAATCCTAATACAAATTATTAGTTTTTTTAAATACACTTTATTTATTGTGGCTAATAACAAATCATCAAAAGCAATACAAAAAACAACAATAAAAACAACAGAGAAGAAAGCAGAAAATACAAAAAAATGAAAAACTGCAAAAGAAAAGAATTGAATCGATATGATAACAACTGTGATGTTGAAATTAGCATTCATGACAATACAGCAGTCTTCACGTCCGCTGTTGACGACGACTGTCGTTAGGGAAAAAATTCCAAATATTTAAACATTTCAAAATGCATGAAGAACTAAAATGAGCATTTTTGAGATTATATTATGCAATCTTGAATTTATATGTTATAATTAACAATCTTAAGAGTTGACCATGCATTAAACGCTCTAAATGCTCAAATCCATTCCGTCTAAAAATAAAAAATTTCTCAAAAAAATTAAACTTAAAAACTTTTGGAAAAGCGAAAAATAGGAGTTGTCTAGGTTTAGAGAATATGAAAATAATAAAAAAAAAGGAAATTTAGAGCAGAAAAACTATATTTATCTGAAGAAAAATAATCTTTAAACGAAAGCCCCATTTTAATGTTTGAAATGGTTTTTAAAAGTAAATTGAAACTCTAAAAGAGATTCTATTTTTTTTAGTAATACTATCCAAAGATATTCTCAGAAAAAGAAACTTTATTTAGAAGATACAACCAAATGAACATCAAAATAATTGAAAACGGCATCAAGAGTTGGAATTGAATTTGAAAATCTCAATTCTCATGAAAACAGAGTTCACATGCAAACATAACTTTTATCAAGCCAAAGTAAAAAATACTAAATTATTAAAAGATAAATATTTTTCCATTTTATCGAAAAAAATTGAGGCTTTTTAAATTTTCATGAATTTAGCATTTATTATCGAAAAACATAATATAACAAAAAGAAAAAAAATATTCTTTGGTCATAAACAAGAAGTTTAAATTGCCTTTTTACATTTTATTGCCTCAATGCACATCTGAAGATTTTAATAATAAAAAAATAATGAAAACAAAAATAATGTTACTTTATAAAATTTCGGTATAAAATTGAAATAAGCAGCACTGCTACCAGAAATTTTTTTCTCGTTATTTAAAAACTATTTTGGTTCCGGTGTTGACGTCTCGGTGTAAGAAAATAATTTATATTATCTTATAAATGTTTATTAACTCTCTTGAAATAAAATTTTTCTTTAAATAAAAAAACTTTGCCTATGAAAAATGCTTGGAAGAGCAATTACAGCTTATGGAAAAGTCCAGAGATGATAAACAAACTTTTCAAGCCATGAAATTCATCTATAGGAAATATCCAGATAAATTTTTTTTCAATGATCAAGAGAATAAACAAATCTTTAGCGAAACTGAAGCTGAAATAAAAATCAAACAGTTCTACCACAACAAATTTTATAAACTACCTAACAACAACCAAAATCCAATGTTGCAACAATCTCTCAATGACCCAATTAGTTTTAATGAAGTTAAGCTAGCTTGAAGTAAACTAAATAATAATAAAGCTAACGGTGAAGATGAGATCCCATCTGAAATGATAAAATATAGTGGAGAAAAACTAATAAAAGAAGTACCAAGAATATTAAACTTAATAGTAGAAAATAAAATTCAAGAAGATAGTTTTATTGGTAGTGGAATATTAGTCACTGTACAAAAACAAGGTAAGCCGAAAGGACAACTTACAAGCTTAAGACCCATTTGTCTACTGAACAGTAAACGAAAAATATTATCGAACATTACTATGAATCGTATACGCAACAAAACGGAAGAATACATCGGTTCTTATCAAAGTGGATTCAGAAATGGAAGAAGCACGAAAGACCTAGTCTGGTCTCATAAATGGGATATAGCTAAAGCTCTGACGTACAGGGATGAAGAGTACTATATCCTTGGTATCGACCTGAGCCAAGCCTTTGATACTGTGGACAGACCCCTTCTAATAAATTTTCTTGAAAAAACTCTGAACAATGATGAAATAATGATGATCAGAAAGCTATTAACAAACACTTGATTGAAGGAAAGATGGAATGGCAAATGCATACAAACCCCTTTCGAAAGTAACATAGGAATCCCTCAAAGAGATGGACTCACCCATTCTCTTCGCAATTTACTTAAAAGCAGCACTGCGTTCTTTCAAGTCTAAAGTAACAAACCATATAAAGCTAGATCACTGCTACACAAACCCACAACCATTGACACCAGCAAAAATGGTAGGATATGCTGACGATCTAGATTTCATTGGTAGAGACAAACAGCAAGTACTTAACCTAGAAAGCAAACTGAGAGATGAGTTCTCGAACTGGAACCTCAAAGTCAATACTGACAAGACGGAACTCATCAAAATATCAAAATCGGATGAGGCCTGGAAAACAAGCAAAAAACTAGGCTCCTTCCTTGATGACAAAAAAGATATTGAGAGGAGAAAACAACTTGGCCAAACTGCGATGAGTAAATTATGGAAAATATACATGAAAGGAAAAAGCCAAAAATAAGCAAAAAAGTGCGAGTGTACAATTCCTATGTTAAACCAGTTCTCACCTACAACTCTTCAGCAGGGGCAGTCAACAAAAATATAGAAGCTAAGATTGACGCATTCCACCGCAAACAGCTTAAAAGAGTGATCGGTATCTACTATCCCAATAGAATCAGCAACAAAGAACTGTACAAAAAAACGAATAGCATACCCCTTTCAGTTGAAATTGCTGGTGCAAGATGAGGGATGTTGGGACACATCCTAAGAAGACCTGATACGCCAGCATTCCAGGCTATGAAGCAGTACTATGCCACATCAAATAAGAAAAAATACCTAGGCAGACTTTTAACCACCCTACCACAGACATTAAAAGATGTCAAATTTATCCCAAAAATGAAACTCGAAAACTCTGAAGATTTCGAAACCATTTTTCTTTTTGCCCAGCAGAAATGTTCCTGGAGAAAAATTGTGAAGAGAGTTACCCAAGAGAAACTCAGTCAACTATACGACTAGAGCAACTCGATGGGGATATTATTATTATTAAAAACTATTTAGTTAAATACTAATGTTTTTTGATAATATATTATTTTCAAAACACCAATTATTGTATTAGCCTTATTCACAAAACAACATGTATGATTTCAAAGTTACAGCGACTATTTCCTATTTCTTTTCACTGTTATTATATTTCATTATCATTATAAGCACCATTAAAAACATCATCATCAATATCACCAGTGGTTTAGAAACTCCTGAAGTTAATGTCATTATAATCATACTGATAACTAATTTGATTATCATCATAGTTGCACATTTCAGTGTTATTATATGCTGAGAAATGAGTGGAGCCTTGATAAGAAGGCCAAAATATGATATGTGAGTGCAGCAAAAACACCTCTAGATTTACAAGTAAACATGAAAAGTTCAACTACAAACTGTAGATTCATTGAGACTTTTAGAGAGCTTCCTTTGAGATTAACTTGAGTTATCAAATTCATTATCCACATTTCGTATTATTAACACATGATATAGCTGAAATAAAGCATTTTTAAAACATTTCCACAAATTCACGAAGCTAAACATGGGAATGCACTTGATAAACAAAAAAAAACTTACAAATACAAAACTACGCGTTGTATTAAGAAACAAACATACAAAAAAAACACACACACAAAAACACGCAAACATAGACACTGTATGTCTCTTAACGAGGCCAATGTGAAAAGTGCAAATATCTGTTGAAACTAGTTCATAATAAAAATAATAATAATAAAATAAAAAATGTATTGCAAACTGAATAATAAAATAAAAATACATCAAAGAAGTGAAAAATTATTTTTAAAAAGTGCAATAAAATTGACAGAGTTCTGTAAGCGAACAAAAGTAACTATTGATATATCAGTTATAGAATAAAACAATAATGTAAATAAAAGAAAAAAATTAATAAATAGGATCAAAAGTGGATCATGAAGGTTTGAAAAATGGGTTGAGTCGAGGCTACATGAGAAAAAGTGAAAAAAAAACGATACAAAATGTAGATTCATTCAAAAACATTGAACACCAAAACATAAATAGGAAAAATATAAAAACGAGTAAATCAATGGAGAAAATGAAATTGAATATCTGCAATATGACGTAATAAAGTGGTGAATACTTGCAGACGCCATCCATCACCTCACCAGTCTAACCTTATCACAACCATATAACCACAACAACAATAATAATATCACGTGTTTTGATAATAAAAATGAGAAAAAAAATCATAAAAATAATCATAATAATGTTTAAAAAATATGATAACAGAGAAAAAAGAGCATTCGACACCAAAAATAGGTGCTTAATCATTAGTATTTATAAAAATACCCTAATTATCACTTTTGTTGTTATCAGCCTTGAAATTGTTGTTATTATTATTATTGTTTTTATTATTACTGTTATTATGAAACAGGGTTACAGAGTAACTCGAAACAATTAAATCAAGTGCATTGTCATTTGTTTCTTATAATTACTTTCCGTTGTGCACTGTGATAATAACAAAAAAAACATGTCATGAAAATATGATAGTGATTAAAATAATGGCATAATGATTGGAAATAATAACTTAATACAGGTAGAAAAATAAAATAATTAGAATGATATTAATAATAAAAGAAGGAATTGGAACGCATTTTTAAAGATTTTTTAATGAACTCACAAATCCATTTCACCACCAACATAGCAAGGCAAGTGAGATTAACATAATAACAACATATAAAAACAAAATAACATATGACACAAAACGGAGAACTTCAATTATATAGACTGAATTCTTTTGAGCCTTATAATAAAGGGATCGTGAACAAGTCTTGATGATTATCTATATAAGGGAAACACTGAGGCAACTTGAGTTAATGATGACTTGGCGGTCAAACTACATTTTTCGATGAAACTCGTCTAAATATGATTATCAATCCAAATTTTCTAGTGTTTTTCACTATAAATGAAATTAAATGCTTTTATTATTTTTAATATTTTCTCAATAATTTTACTAAAATATATTCCTAGTGTTTATTATTATTGTTGCTATCAATCACATAACTATAATTGTCATTATTATATTTTATTATTACAATTTATTATTTTTTTATTACTACGAATTTTAAATCATTATCGCCAATAGCATAGTTTTAATTGTTTTTATGCTTCAACTAATTTACATTTGTGGTTAATGTTTAAAAATTCAACAAAGTCAATACTATTATTTGCGCACGTATTTCTTATTATTTTCAAAACTATTTATAGTAGGGTTAATATGTAATATAATCATTGAGACTGCAACCTAATGGAAAACCAATGCAATTTTTTTCTTTATTCTTTATAAGTTGACTAACTATTATTATTATTATTATTTCTATTATTACTATTATTATTATTATTACTATTACTAGTGTTAAAAGTATTGACATCATTAAGTTGTTACTATTTTAGATATTAAGTTTAAATGGCCCGATGAACACGAAAGATGCATTTGAAAATTTTCGTAAAAATATTGAAATTGGAATACTAATATGAAAACTTCAAAAAAAATATTTATATATAATTGGAAAATAACAAAAATCGATTGAAACTAACAGCTTTATAAAGTCTTTTATTAATACCAATTTTTAGCGATTAAGATTTAGAAGTCATAGACATAACCCAGGCATTAAAGTTATGTCAAAAGTTAGAATCAATGAGTGGTCTTATTAGATAACATGTCAAAAAATGAAACCATGACTAGCTTGCTTAAGCAAGTACAAAAAAAAAATTTTTGATTTAACATCAATAAAAATGGAAATAGTTTCAAAACTAGAAGTTATTGTAAAAGCCGAAAGCAATAAAGTGAAGAATGTTGTGAGATTCAGATTTTTGCTGGTACATAAATTTTGATATTTATCAAGTATGAAAGTTCAAATGTTTCTTGAGAAAAGATTCAAAAACACCATCGTTATTATTCTATTTCATCATCAATCAGGCGAAAGAACCCATCTTCTCATGGTGCCGGGCGTGCACCCTAACAGGAGTGTCGAAGAGGTTCTAAGCCACGTCAGCTTCCAACCCCAAAGCATTTCGAGAATCCATCCATCATTTTTTCACTGCTCACCCAAAGTCACAAACAACTCGAAGCTTAAAGTTTCTTTCGGTACTCAAAGAGTGTCGAAAAAGTCTTTGGAAGCTGGCGCTCAACAACAACAATAATCATCATCATCATTATGCAACTCGAAGTCACAAACAACTCGAAGCTTAAAGTTTCTTTCGGTACTCAAAGAGTGTCGAAAAAGTCTTTGGAAGCTGGCGCTCAACAACAACAATAATCATCATCATCATCATCATTATGCATTTCTATTATTAATACTCATGTACCAAAGTTATGTAAGACTCCCTCAAAAACAGATTCCACAAAACGCATTTGATTTCAACGCACTCACTTATCCATATCCACACGTAGCAACAAAAATGATTCCCAGCGAAACTCAACAAGAGCAAGCCAAATCATTTTGCTTGAATATTATACGCACCAACAACTGAAATATGATTCCTATTTGAATGCATTCAAGCCCCTATTAGTGTAGGGAATGAAATCTCAAAAACTCATTTCTCGTATTAATAAGCGTGCTTTTTATTGAATTCTGTTATTTTTGAAAGTAGCAATAGTTGTGATAGCAATATCAGTAGTAGTAGCAATATTGAATGTTCCTTATTCATACCATCCTTAGTGCCAGAAAGATAAACATGAGCGCTAGCTGCTTTATATAGCAAGCTCACTCCCCCTAAATATTGGCCAGTGAAGTGGTTTGCACCTATGTGGTCTGAATAGAAAGCTGTATTTTTTGTCAGCATCTTCTTTTCACAATCTTTTACTTGTGCACCGAATAGGTTTTGATGCATGATATTGTAAGTCCTAAGATATCGGAACTGGGTTGTAGAGAAAGGCCACCATTTATTAATATTACCACTTTTATTATTAACAATGTTTCTTTTTTTTTGGATCATATCGTTATTAGCATTATTATGTGCATAATAGCAATCATTCGTATGATAATATTATTCTGATGATGCATCGTGTCTGCAGGTGTAATTAATACAGATGAAACTAGAGTAATTCTCGTGAGTAGACACTTCTCGCTTCATCATCAATAGTACTTAAAAATTCTTAGTGTTAGTTAATGATAATAATAATAATAATAATAATAAAAATGATAATAATAACGAAAACAATATCAATATTATTATAACGATTTCTATTATTGTTACAATGTTTGCAACACCACCAAAATATTTCTCTCAGTGCAAAATACTTTAAACAATTTTTATAAATTTTACTGAATTTATTTTTTTTTTATTAGAAATAGTGAAACATTACCAATAAAAATAATGATAATTATACATATAATAATGATTATTGCTTGTTTTTGATTCATCATGAATATAATTGCTAACACAATAAACGAAGAACTATCCCTTTGATTACTATTAGTGTAAACACTACTACATTTAGTTATATATTATAATATCTTCAATTTTAATTAACCATACTAGACATAATAGTAATATTAAACAAATTTTTTTTATTTATGGGATATACACAGAAATCTCAAAATTAATTCTGAAAACAGGGAAACCGTTTCCAGGAAATAAATGTTATGAAGTGCTATATCATTACTAGTCTCACTTTTATTTTAATTATTCTTATTTTTATCCCTACCATTATTTTTTATTATAATTATTTTTACACTTCCAACATTAATTTGTTTTCATTTTTTTTGGTTTAGCTATTAATATTTTATGGTTATTATGAGCATTAGCAGTGATTTTAAAACAATATTGTTTTTCTTGATATTAACCTAACTAGCAAAATGATGGCACCAACAAGGGTGATATAGAAATGTATATTAGGCATATTGTTATGAGCGGTGTTACCACATTAATATACATGATCCATGCCTTGCTTCACACTTACACCTCGAAAACTTAAACTATCGCAGTAGAGTTTGTATAGAAATTGAGGTGCTTCATCATAATCTACGAAAACAAATTAGCTTGATTTTATGATTATGCAGCTTTTAATGTTACTTTCTTATGCATTTCATTATTCTCAAAAAATACAACTACCATTTTATATTATTATTATTATTTGAAAAATGGTTTTGTTCTTAAAAACGCATAACTCTGCCACGTTAAAAATACTCGGTGGAGGTTTTAGTTAATAACAGACTTTCATGCTTATTATGTCAGTATTATTACTGCTACTAGTACTCTAGCAAGGTTTCTTAAAACTACCTAATATCACCATTTTAAAAACAAATATTCTCATTAGAATATTTTATTTTTATCATCATGAACATTATGCTCATTATTTTTATGTTCATTATTATTATTATTATTATTATTATAATTATTATTATTATTATAATTATTATTTTTATTATTTATTTAGTAATATGATTTCAAGGTTTTGATATTTAGGGCGTGAAAAATAACGCGCATAGCTTTTTGAATTTTTAAAACATGCAATTAGTTCAGAAACAAAAACTATTAATCATATCCCTATTTTAGACTTTTGTGAGCGAAACTCATTTTTTTATATAAATTTTAATTTCTCGAAAACAAGGATAGTATGAAAATTGATAATAGAAAAACTTTAGAACAAAATTAAATGTACAAAAGAAAATTAATTTCAATAAAACTCAGCTGTCATTAAAAAAAACATGCGGTTTGAAATTTATTTCACGATAAAGGGGAAAATTACTCTGAATGGTTTTGCGCAAAAAAAATATAAAAAAGTAAAATAGCGATGTATAACAAAGATAATAATTGTGGGAAGGGAATATTAATGGTAGGAAATACGATAAAAATAATACTATTGAAATATTGAGATAATTAAAGAATATAATGAACTTTATAATGATCACTCGATAACGTGAATTCAACTTATAAAAGCTTAGTGGCATTAAAACATAGGAAATAGCGAATCAGGCGATCTGAGTTCAACAACCGTTAAACAAATATTCTGTACCCAAGTAATCAATTATACTCTTACTATAGCTCTAGTGTTTAAGGTATCCAAACATTTGAAAGGTTCAAACTGCCTTGCGCCAAGCCTTAAAAATTTTACAATTTAGCTTTTCGTTATCTTCAATTGAAATTCCAAACACTGTATCCTTATGAGTATGCAAATACATAAACACACATGGAAGAATAAAAAGTAATCATAGGCACAAAAAGCCGATAGATTGACTTTTTTAAATGTTGAAAAAAATAAATTTACTTCGTCTTGAAAAAGAAGGCATAAGAATAATAAGGAGAGATTAGGCTTGAAGTTATTTATAAAATTTATTGAAGAAAAAATGATAGAAATATATGAAGAAGGCGGAAAGACAGCAAAAGCTGTGAGGATGGTCTTTTGTGTTGAGAAATAGAACTTAATTAATTTGCGCCACTTTAATAAATGAATTAATAAAACTGCTTTGATACCTTTAATTAAAACATCAAAACGTGTGTAAAATGGCCTTTATGGATAATTGTTCCACAAAACCTCAACATTATGGACATATAAACTAATGTCCCTTAATATAAGCCGTTGGAGGCCTTGATACATTTTTGGTGCTTGGCATTTTTTATAATTTTCAACGCTTGATTATGGAAAAAACTTAATGCAAACATAAAAAAAAAAACAAAAATATTACATGGCTTGCTAAGAAATGTAAAAAAACATTGTGTATAATTGGCTTCAAAAATGTGAATCATAAATTAAATAATATAATAGAAACAAACACTAAGGTTTATTGAAAAACTTAATACACGAAGCTTTTCGTAAGAGTATCTTACATTATCTAGTGTGAAAAATAGTTAGAATTTATGATATTTATAGAGGAATAAGTGAAACTATTGCATAATTACTGCAGATAAATGATTTTTATGAAAAACTATAAATACCATAACTACCAACCATTTTTCACACTAGATAATGTAAGATACTTTTATGAAAAGCTTCGTGTTAAAGTTTCTCAAACCTTTTTGTTTGTTTTTATTTTATTGATTTCCGGCTATTTTACGTCAACATAAGTTAATTAGTTACCTGATGATGGTATAGAATAAAAAAAAAGCTTCGTCAAAATAAAAATTCAAATATTGTCGTGTTTTTGTGATTAACATATATAATATTGCTGACGAAAACAGAAAGAAATTAGTTGAAAATTATGAAAAAACATCATGATTTTTTTAGGGATTATAAATGTTACAAAAAAATAAAAATTTTACAAAAAAAATTTTAAATAAGAAAATAAAAAACGAAATTATAGAGAATGAAAAAGGTAGTAATAAAAATGGCAGCAAAATAAAAATGCAAAATATTTTAAATTCAAAGAAAGAAATCCTCAGAAAGTTTCGAATAGTTTTATGCAATCAATAATCCGTAATGGACAAAAAATAAAAAAAATTGAAGAAGAATTCAAGTTGACTTGAAGACTATTCTAGATGTCTGTTCAAAATACTGCAAACATATTTCTCTTTCCTCCAAAACAAACCAATATATCTTACAACAAAACTGCAGGACTATAACGCTAAACATAGCAGACATGACCATACATGGAGCTGAACTTGAACAGAATAAATAAGAGCGAATACAACCAAAATAAAATTAAAAATTATGAGAATTAATGGTGTATATAAATTACATTCAGAAATTTGTGTTCGATGAATAATAATAGTTATAATTCTTATCAGTCTATTAATTCATAATAATAATAAAAATAATATAATTTTTTTAAAGTAATAAAGAGCAGTGTAAATATATATTTCTCAACTTATTTAAAATATGAAAGGATCTCAACGCTGCAGTAAACAACACCCTAAACAACCCCAAAACTCTGCTTACTTGAAACACTTATTGTTTTGTTTTTGTTATTCTATTATTATCATTTTATTAGCACCCCTTAACATTTCAAGTTTACCGCTAATATTATCCATGAAAGTATTAAGCTTAGCACATGTTGTAGAGTATCACAATGATAACTATCAAAGAATTAATATCAAGCAAAAAGTGGCAATACAGCACCACCAGTTATCAGTGACACGGGTGTGAGGAGGTGCGATGTTGTATATTACACCTTGCCACAAGACTAGAAGCAGAAATTTGAATTATATCATATTATTTTAGTTGTAACTTTCATGAAAAATTTAAATTTTATACGTATGATGAGAGACAACGGAGAAAAATACTCTCAACTATAACAATGTATAAATAGAAACTTTATTTTTTTGGTTTTCAAAGCGCAGTTTCAAATTAAAAACAAGTGTTTAGAAATGAAGGGATAGTGAAATATGAACAATTTTTCGTCTTGAGATTACGAATCTAGAACGATTTTAAAATAAAATCAAAAGTTTTTCAATTATAATTATAAGGGTATTAAATAGTTAATATAAGAAAAATAATGAACTTTACTCATATCATTAGCTTGAAAGTGAAATGGAAAACTATGGAACATTTTTTAACAGCAACCCTCACATTCATTTGTAATTAATCTCGATATTATGTATTGAAGAATACAATCAGCTGTATACAATAAAACATACACGGAATATCCTATTTTGTATATTATTATTATTGCCATTAATAATATTGTTATTCTTATTATCGTTGTCAGTAAAGCTGAAAGAAAAGGTGAGAACAACTTGTTGAAAAATATAATTAGAGTGAGGTCCTTAAGCTTGGAGATGAAGATGATGAGTACGATGATGCTAGTAGACAAAAAGGAATGGAAAATTAAATCTAATCAAATCTAATTAAAAAATCAATGATCGAATGGAAAAATTATATGTATTAAATAAACGTTTTGAATGAACACATTTAGTTTTTAGTAATTTTCCAAATTTTAATATTATAACTATGAAAATATACAAGTTTGTATGAAACTAGGTCATATATAATGGGTGTGAATGCGGGTGGAATTTAAACAATCTGATAACTTTTGTGAATGTAATCAAAAATAACAAGAATAATTTAAAAACATATTAAAATAAATCAAGTATGGTGAAAATAATGATAGAGAAAAAAATAATTAAAATAGAAAAAACAATGCTAGGTATACAAATGATAATCCCACCTTGCAACCCTCACATGAATCGACTCCATAATGGAAAC
This sequence comes from Pterobdella sp. o SKG-2022, assembly GCA_964035795.1. Lineage (NCBI taxonomy): Eukaryota > Metazoa > Annelida > Clitellata > Hirudinida > Piscicolidae > Pterobdella > Pterobdella occidentalis. Next base: position 32,375,173 of record OZ038320.1, read on the forward strand.
CTGATGCTTCATCTCCGCACACCTGTCATCACATCACCATTATTATTATTACTGCTGATACTAATCATAATTAAAAGATTATTATTATACTATGGTGATTATCTGCAAAAATTATCCTATTTATTTGATCGGAAGTTATATTTTTTATAGAAATACTGACAAAAAAACCACGGTTTTCTATTATTATTTAGAAAACTTTTGAAAACATCGGTTATAAACAAACTAAATTTTTTACGTCATAACAGTAAAAAGCGCTTGATAGTTTTTATTAACGCAATTAAATAATTAAAACAAAATAAAATTACAAAAACTAAACCAAAAAATGAATGAAATAGTAATTATGATGGAAGTAAAACAAAAAGCAAAAAATAAAAGAATAAATATAATGAAAAATCAAAAAAATTTAAACGAATAATAAGGCAAAATGGTTAAAAAAAAATTTTCACACGAATAATTAATAATTTTTGAAAAAGTAATTCAATTAGCAAAATTCAAATACGAAAATAATTTCTTGATGCACTTTAATTTTTTCATTTGATAAATATAAGGCTCGAGACTCCCTCATCTTGCTATCTTTATGAAATATTACATTTATGTCTTATTTAATACTTTTGTAAGCATATATTCCTCATAGGCAATCCTTTTCATTAGTATTAATATAAGGGCGCAAAAGTTTGCTCAGAGTTGTTAAGCTAATTTTTCATTCTGGTGTCAATTTTACCATTATTATTATTATTACTATTGTTGTTATTACAACAATTATTATTATTATTATTATTAGCATCATTATTATTATTTTTATTATTAGAAGTAGTAGTAGTAACAGTAAAAGTATTTTGAATACCAATATAAGAATTTATTCTAATGATTTACAATCAAATATATTAACGTTTTTTTCATCATTATTATTTTTATTTTTTATTAATATCCCAGTATTTATTTTTTTTTTACAAAATATATTAGATAGTTTTTAAGTTATTATCCTTATAATCACCATCTAACCACCATCACCTTAACTTCATCATCAAAACCTCTCTTCCCTTCCAAGCTCACTTTGCAAGGAGGTCCCTTTGTGGTTACATTATTGTTGTTATTGTTGTGTGTTGTGATATTGTTACTGAGTTTGTTCAACATCGCTGCCATCTGTTCACGAATGTTTAGTTCTTATTATTAATGCAAATCTATGTATATTTATATTTCAAGTGTATATGCATTCAAAAAATTGTTTTTCTCACATGAAATATTTTCAACATTAGTAGCAATACGTTGTAGTAACTGTAGTGCTTGGCTGAATTATGAGTGTATATAAAGAGTTTTAGTAATTTTGTTTCTATTGCCATCATCAAAAATCATTCCACCAAATTATTTCTCTAGTCGTTAATTTTCAACGATGAATGGTTTTCTAAGTTGGTTATATCATTAACGAGATTAATAATAGACAAAAGATTTAAAGTAAAAGGGGCTTCGATTCTGTTCTAATTCTACTCCAATATTTTTTTCAGATAGACTTTTAGTCGCCCCATATTGGGGTTTCGTTAGCTCAACAGATGTTTCACAGGGCACTACTCCTAGTGTGTATAATTTTCGGCCCGCGCGGGATTGAACTCGGTTACTTTAGATAACTAGTCTAACGCTCTACCAGCTGAGCTCTGCGGGCTATAAGCTACCAGAATAACTTTAAAAATAACTAGAAAAAAAACTAATAATCACTATATTAATAGGAAAACAATGCTAACAATAATACTATTATTTATTTTTATTCTTTTTACTTACACAATGATAATACTGATTATTATTGTATAGCAATTAAACATCAATTGAAGATTCATACATTTATTTATAAGGAAAAGCTATAATTTTCGATAAGTGTAGCCTTATCATAAAACATTAGCATTATTATTGTTTAGTTTATTATTGACATGGTTCCTCATTATTTATGATCAATATACAGCACACACACAACATCCAGCATTTGAACCCTGGCAGCTTCAAATTCTCATTATGGTACTTAGAAAAATAATTTTTTCTCAAACTATTATTATTATTATTATTATCTCCATTATTTGTTGTTGGTTTAGTTGAAATAATAATAATAATATTAGTATTAGCAGACATACAAAAAAAAATAATTTCATACTTCTAAAATTTCTGGCAATAAAAGTATTCAAACTTTATCGGCTTGAAATTAATAACTAAGACATTAAAAAGACGACTAAAAGGCGCTGTGAAGGTAATTCAATAACAAAAAAAAACACTTGGACTTAACACTTAAAGTTGCAACATTGTGATAAAAACTGAATGTTGCAACATTGGGATAAAAACTGAATGTCGCATCAACACAACACTAACACCAACTGTATTCCGGCAAAAAAAGGTAATTGAGATAATTGCTAGAAGGGTTACCTTCAAAAATAAATGAATTTACAAAAATAATGACTCATGGTTGATTATTGACACGTATTCGAACGTTTGACATTTTGTTATTATCACCACCAATTTCGGCATATTTCTGAGGGTGTTACAAAGGTTTTGAAAATTTCAAAGAATTTTAAACATAAGTGAGTTTAATTGGTTGAATAAATGCTGGCAGTATTGAACAGTTTAAAATGGAACAAATAAAGCCAAATGAGGCAATATTGGCAGGCGCTTAAATGAAGCATGACAAAAATACCCAAACTTTTGCATCAAGTTGAGAGATATCTATCTTATCAAAATTTAATAGATAGATAGATGAAGATATATAGTTAGATTTAGAAAAATTTAATTACAATCATTACTGCCATGATGATTCAAATGTTATCATCTGATGCAAGAAAAATGACGGTTCAATACAGATATCGATTTTATAAACTAACGATAACAAAGGTTATTTCACTTACCAGAGATTGACAGCACCGGGATATTAGTCCAATACTATGGGTTTTAATATTATAAATTAATTTTTTATTTTCAAAGGTAAAAGCTTATTATTGAGGCCAATAAAACACAGATGGCGTTCAAATAAGAAATTAAAAACTCCAGTTTTCCCAATTCACGATTCAAGGCAATGTTAATTTGAAATTCTAGAACATTCCTCAATTTTCATTAACCATCTCTTGATAAAATATTAATTTAACCTAATTGTTTGGAAGAAGTAAATTTTGTTAAATAAGAAATAAATTACTTTTGGTAAATAGTTAATTGTATTAAATAGTTAAATTATTAGCAGCTTTCAGGTGAACCCAAATCAAAGGTGAAGGTGTGAAGCACGTTACAATTATTATATTAATCTGGTCACTGTCTTATTAATCTCTATTCAATTCAACTTATTTTTGACCTTGTTTTCTTTATCAAGATTATTAATTTTATTCTTCGGTTTTTATTCTTATTATAAATTTTATTATTTTTTTATTCAGTTATGATGATGATGAGTTCTATAATTTTTCTATTTTTATTGTTAATCTCCAGTTCAGGTTGATCAAGAAAGTCATCAACGTTGAGCAAGCAAAAAACGCAAAAAATTGGTCTAAAAAACTAAACAATCCTCAAAAAACTAACTAATTTCAGAAATAAAAAAATAGTTCACTTTTATAAGTATGGCAATATTTGTAAAGAACCTACGAAAGACAAATGCGCATTTTGAAATTACATCCGAACTACATTTCGACCACGCCCGCCTTATATACAGCCAACACATACACGCAATATATATATATATATATATATATATATATATATATATATATATATATATATATATATATATATATATATATATATATATATATATATATATATATATATATATATATATATATATATATATAATTAATTTTTGTCTTTAGACATAAGTCACAGTTAAAAATGAGTCCCAATAATTCCTCGATACGCATCTTTATCGATTTTTCCAAGGTTGTCCATGTTTAATTAGAGAGTTCATGTCATTTATTAATGTGTTGAGAAGAGTTGATGGTGGTCTGCCTCTTTTTCTATTGGAATTCTTTAGGGCTTTTCCAAGAATTTTTTTTGCTGGCGGGTCGTTACGGCATATGTGTCCCAGCATTTTCAACCTTCTCAGTCTCACTTACTGGTGCAGAGGTGGTATGACGGAGTCGCATTCTTCGTTTTTCATAACATTTGGCCAATGAACTTTTTCCAGTTTTCATATGTGCTTTCTTTGGAAGGAGTCTATTGAGCTTCTGATGCTTTTAGAGTCTGCCCAAGCACTGCAGCCATATAGGAAAATTGAGAGAACACAAGCTTTATAAATTCTTATTTTTTTCCCTATACTTATCCCACTCTTCAAAATCGGGTTTAATCTGTTCATCGCTAGAGTTGCCAGAGTTTTCCTTTTTTTGATGTCCTCACATGTACCGACGTAGCTTCCAAGGATTTTCGTTGTCTTCCACACAGTGTTCTCTTCATTAATCAGCCTTTCTTCCGTTTTACTTTTGTTGAGCGTAAGACCCCATTTGCGGAATATTGCTTCAATTTCATATAGTTTAATGTCACTTGGTGAGACGAAATTTACGTCGTCGGCGTAAATGAGTTCATAGGAGTTTTCTGGGTAGATGATTCTTATCTCTTTCATGCATACTTCTAGGTATACCGTGAACAAGACAGAGCTCAGGGCATCTTCTTGAGGGCACCCTATGTTTGTGGTAAAGCTTTTGCAAGTGTTTTTATTGTATCTTATGGCTAAGGTGGTGTTTGTTAAAAGAAGTTCGATTATTTTGAGTTCAGATTCTGGGATTATGGTACTTAAAAGTTCTATAAGTTTTTTCCTGTTTATAGTGTCGAAAGCAGATGACAGATCAATGCTGGTTATTTTCATTGTACATCCTGATTTCACTTTGTCTTCAATTGCTATTTTATGAGCCCATAGGATGTCTGTTGTTGACCTAGTTGGTCTGTATGCTGCTTGGGTAATGGGAAGGTATTTTTCTATGAAAGGTCTTATTCTATAAAAATATATATATATATATATATATATATATATTGGCGCTTATATACAGGACCCTATATAAATTCCCAGTCCCCTCATAAAATTATAATACGTTGACAAAAGTACAGAATGTTCCCAAGGAGATGTCATACTGGCTCAAGCGCTTGCGCATGCGTCCAAGCTCTCTATGAACCTTCACAAATTGTTTGTGTACTTGTTCTGCACTCTTTACATAAAACAAAATCAGCGTATCTCCCTTGCAATTTTAGTTGAATCAATTGGAGTCAACTTTGATGAGTT
>OZ038320.1:32380596-32413096 GCA_964035795.1 Pterobdella sp. o SKG-2022
TATCTAGGTGAAACTAGACCAAAATAATTCAATATTCATACATAAGCTCAAATGCATAAAAAGACACGCATACATACATAGAAACACATGAGTATATACAAAATGGAATATTCATAAGCCCCCATAAGATACGCATAAAAATAGCAGTACATAAACAATCCTTTGCCCTTGTATTTCTATTTGAAGTACTTCTTAAACCTCGCCTCGATATTTACAGAAGCAAAAATATATCAAGTTTCTTTTAATGTTGCTATCAACTCAACCACTGAAACCTTGAAATCGAGATTTTTGCTCGCGCTCATGTTATTGGTGATGTTTGACATAAAAACAGAATTGTTATTATTATTATTATTAGTATTAGTATTTTATTATACAATTATTTTAATGAATAGAGTCTTTGTAAGTCCCCAAATGCTTACATCTTGAGAATACTGGAAATCTTATTTACCGAACGATGTAGCTGTGTGATATTGTTATTAATGATAAATTTTTTATGAAAACGCGCTCTTAAAAATGTAGATTGTTTGCCGTCGAAATTTGCGTTGTTTAATAGCAATATTTCGAAACAATTAGTATTATTGTTAGTAATATTGGCGTTTTTGTCATTAAAAAAATTACTTTGTTGTTATTGATATTTTGAACGCATTTGAAATATGTTCTTGCATTATTATCATAATGCACATTAAATAGGTGCAAACATCCAATAATAATAAAAATAAAAATAGTATAGTGGTGATAACATAAATATGATTATTATATAACAATAACGATAATAATCTTTTATGATGATATAATGATGTAACAATAGAAAATAGGAAAAAATCAAAAGTAACAAGAAGAATATTTATAATTGTTTTAAGTAATTAAAAAAATCATTTTATTCCTAAATCTTTATAATCACAAATATTTTCAAGTCTTCTCAATCATAATCTTCATAACTACCAAAAAGAATTTTCCTTATTAGTTATAATAAGCTTTATTACAATAATTAGCATCACAAATACTATTAACATAATTATAATCTTAAACACACTGGGCTGGTACATAGAATTATCACGGGAGCCTTGATATGTCCTATCATTTTCCATTATCATATGCATTTATTGAAAGAGTTCTTACTTACCTTTTTCGTTTGTATTTCTAGTGTGAACTCATTAAACGAGGCAGTTTTAAGATAGAAATATTTTTTAAAAAAACTATATTTTTGGAATAATTCAATTTAGGTTTTCATTGAAATCAGCTATTGGAAAAGTAAGAACATGATTATTATTTCATTAAGGAAGGATTCGAGGCACGCAACGAAACTTAAAAATAAAATTAAGCTATAATATCGAACCTCATAATGAAAGATAGAAACGCAATGATGAAGCAAAACATAATGAAAATAATGATAAATTAAAAAAAATAATAAGAAGTTTATGGAATACAAAAAAAAATGTAAGATAGATCCTATAAAACGAAGCAATTACTATTATCGTAATGATTAACACACAAATAATCAGAACAAACGAATTTATAACTTTAAAAATTCCTACTCGCCCATACAATTTTACATTCATCGATATTCTTACTATTGACAGCAGTAGTAATAATAATAACATCATTATGAAAATATTAATAGAATCTATATAATAATAATAATAATGATAATGATGATAATAATAATAATAATGATAATAATAATGTCATGCTATTAAATAATCCTGATAATGATTATCTTATTGAACAATACAAATTAATAAGATATAGCGTAACAGATTTTATCAATGTAATTATCCTCATCATCATCGTCATCCTCCTCCTCTTATAATTATTAGCAATATCATTTATCATCTTACAATTATTTTCATCACATAAAGTAGATTTCGAAAATTAATGATATAAATAAAAAAAAAAGATCAATAATTATAATAATAATAATAATACGCGTCGTTATCATGCTTGTTATTCAAAATCATAATCATGGTTCAAAACTATTAATTTTATTATTATTATTATTATTATTATTATATTATTACCACGAAATATTAATTATTTTTCTTCAACTAATTCAATTCCAAGTCATGGCATGAATGACAATCAACTTGCTAGTAACAGGGGTATCAACATTAGTATTTGAGTCTTCTGTGGTCTCACATTGCAGACGTGGGCAGATTGTTCGAATCAGAAAATATTCTATTGCTCTTATCATTTCGCTAATAATTTATACTGTTAAAAATAGCAAAAGATTATTCAGAATTACACACAAGCTTGAACAAAAAAATGTAAGAACTTGTTCATATTAAACTTTTTAATTCTAAAAATAATGGAACGGGCGTATTTGCTAAGCATTATTAGATCCATTATATTTAATTAGGTAGATAAGGATTGATTTAATGTATATATAGATATACTATGATAACAAGCTAGATTAGAGTAATATACGATAAGCTGGGAGAAGAGGAAAATAGAAGTTTATACAACAGAAAAAGGAAAGAAAAAGAAGGAAAACTCAAAAATGTTCAAGTGGTGTGAATGTATGATGTAATTGAAGATAACAGTGGGAAATCTTATTTTGCATCCATCTGTGGCTTTCCAGATGTTTGCTCTTGCATCTACACAACATACATACATACATACATACATACATACATACATACATACATACATACATACATACATACATACATACATACACATACATACATACACATACACATACACATACACATACACACACACACACACACACACACACACACACACACACACACACACACACACACACACACACACACACACACACACACTTCCTTCTTTTTGTGCATTTATCCACCATAAGGCGGGTGCACTAAACTGCAGAGTAGTTCATCTATGGATCTGGTGTGGTGTTCTTCTTTTGATTTGCCAGTGATCGGCTAGGCGAAGTTGCTTGAAATCTTTATGTAGGCTTTTTGTTGATGGCTTCCGTTGAAATTTTGAAGTTTTCTCTCCGCAGCCAATTAAAATTAATACTTTTCACTTTTAACCGCGGTTAAAAGTGAAAAGTGACCAATTTTGTTTACATCCAAATTTCGGATTAAGACTTGCTCTCCACATTTTGAATACTTTTTTATTGTTTTATTTATGCATTAAATAATTATATCACTAATTAAAATTTTTTACACACACACACAAACTGTCAGTCTGAAATTTGTATCTACCTGGCGTTTAGATTCGATGCCGATGCTCTCAATACCAACTATTTCGATGGTGAGAATGATAATAAAATTGACGTATATAATCGATAAAGAATAGAAAAACGAACTAAAGTTAGGCAAATTGGCAAGCAATAAAAGCTTACAAGAAGTGACTCAATTAGAAATCGATCTGACCAAAAAATACAAATAATGTTGAAAACGATTTGAATCAAACACTTTTATTAATTGAATAATAACACGAAGCTTTTCGTAAGTTAATAAAAGTGTTTGATTTGAATCGTTTTTGTTAATAGGCTAGTTTAGTAAATCATAATGATGAAACCCTTTTTTAATCGATAGAATATACCTAAAAAGATTTTTGTTATTACCAATAATAATACCAGTTAACTTTCTTCACTAATATTAATATTCTCTGAACCAAACAATGTTCTTCTGTCGGCAGTAACAAGCCACTATATTAAATCGACCGCTGATTTCGTCGATACAATTACTTCTTGTGAGTTCATAATCAATTTTATTATTTAAAATCATTAGCTGCTGAGTCTGCGGAAGTGAGTGTGATTCTAAAAAAGTGTTACAAATTGGTATAGAAGAGGGTACTTTGGATTGTCACCAAGGGCACTATCGTTAGAACCACAACCACATTATTTTGTATAAATACTTTTTATTGTTTGAATAATATTTGGCGACACATAATCATCAATCCACTCTCATGAGAATCCTTATTTAAAATCCAAGAAATTTTGAAGGAAGTCAAACATAATGTTCAAGATGCATTAGTGGTCAATTTTACAGCGAAAAATCAATTTACGATAGTAGTAGTAGTGATGTTTGAAACATTTTAGTGGATGGAGTGGACCTTATGTAAACCTGGAGTGGTTTATTGCTTGAAGGAAACCAAAAAAAAATAAATAATGATAAGAATACAATTTTTTATTAAAAAATTGCTATCACCATCGTATTTATATCCTTATTACTATCATTATTATTAAGAATACCGTTAATGTAACTGATATGCTTTTAAATGAAGTGATTAATGAATTAAACTTTAGCTAACGTGTTATGATAAGGCTATACTTGTCGAAAATTATAGCTTTTCTTTTAACTAAATGTATGAATCTTCAATTGATGTTTTTGAAGTTTAATTGCTATACAAAACACACACAAGATGTCTCTGAAAAGTTTGATCAATTAATGAAAAAACTCGCGAGGAAAACATGAATATGAAAGTAAAAAAGTCCAAATGATTATTCTTAACAAAAAACTATAAAAATACTAAAGAAATACAACATAAGTAACAGTAATAACAAAAATAAAACAAATATAATAAAAAAATAACTGTTGTTAAAAAAAACAACAACAATAGCAAAAAAGATAACAACAATAAATTTTATTAAAAAAAAACAAGAATAATAATAATAATAACAAATAATGGGAGGGTAGCGGAGTAAATACAAGGTAATCACAGAGGAATAGCGAAGTGAGTACGAACACATATTTCAAAGAATCATAAAATAGACAAAAACAACTATCATTATTATTCTAAAAAATATAATAAAAAATATCATTACCATAATAATATAAACAACAATGGAAGTGAAAATATAGCAGTATGGAAAATATTTGAAACAAAAACAAGGTTAATACTTCTAGTGTTAAAAAATAAATCATAAATAACAACAACAATAATAATAGTAATAATAACAAAAACGAAATAAAAACTGAAGAAAACACTAAAACAAAAAATAATAATAATAAATAATAAATAATCAGCGCTTATCAAGATTTAAAAGTTGGAACCGAAACCTCATTGATTCAATTCACCGTACAAAGAAACTTATTTTTATTTTTCCATTATGTCTTTTTTATTATATTAATGGTATTATTATTTATATTGTTAGTTTATATTAATAGGATTCATACTCACATTTATTATCAACTATTTTTCCATGAAAAACTATCATTAACCTGGTTAGTTGAACCTGCCACCAACACTGCTGTCATTAACATCACTTATATTCAAAAATCATCACCATCACCTATCTTTTCTCATCATCATCATCATCCTTACTCACCCTTCATCATCATCATCATCATCATCATCAGATAGACCACCCTGACACCATTATCATCACCATCGGCATAATTATTATGATAAAATGTTATCATAGCTGGTTACCTCATCATTCCAGGGGGAAATCAATGTATTCTCATGATGATGTTGTCAATAACAATAATAATAATAATAATAATAATACATAGAAAAAAAAATAAAATGATAAAAATATTGAAAAAAACCTGAATATAATTATTAATTAAAATTATTTAAAAACCACAGCAATGTTTAAAAATTATCCGTACAAGTACGGCAATATCATAACAAATTTAACAACAATAACAATATTAATACAATAGGAAACATGAAGACAATAACAGTGAAATAAAGGTATAGCATTAAAGAATATAAATGATGATGTTGATAAAGATCCTTATCAGTTATGTTATCAGTGACAAATTGATAGTGCTTGGATTGCCCTTCGAGATTTCTATTGGGAAACCTTTGGATAACTAATTGAAACATTTTGGTGAAACCAAAAAATAATAAGAAAAAGCAACAATAATAAAAATGTTGATATTATAATTAAATGGTCTTATATTAAGAGAGACAATACTAGTGTAGAATTTTCAAGCACGTAATATTAAAATGAATAATATTATGGTTTTAATGTAGCAATTAATCAAAATAAATATATATATTATTCATACTTCATGAAACTTTTAGCCCATCTAACCACATCATCAACTAACGAGCATATTGTTAGATAAATTTCAAGTCTTATGTAGACCAAAAAATATAAAAAAACAACAAAGAACACGAACTTATAAAAAACAAGAATGACAATTGTCAAATAAATCGTATCTCATACAAAAATAATAGACCAAGACGACAATAATGAGAGCAATGATGATAATAAGAAAAATGGTATAAATAATAAAAACGTCATAAATCAAATGCTGAAACTAATGAGTCTCTGAAAGCCTTTAAAGAGTGCTTTGAATGACACTCTCATAGCTAGTCTCTCAATATCGGTGTGTGTGTGTGTGTGTGTGTGTGTGTGTGTGTGTGTTAATATTTTTACGTCCGTGATATGACTCAATAATTCGTTTTATGCGTGTATTGGTTCAACTGTTTTAATGTAGTGTGTGTGTGTGTGTGTGTGTGCGTGTGTGCGTGAGTGAGTAGTAGTTTTAGTACAAACTAGGTTATGTTAGAGTCTGTTGAATTTCTGAATTTGTATGAGAGCATGCTAACGCATAACTCATAGCAAATACATAGGAAATCATAAAAGAATGAACTAACAATGAATTTATGAACTTATGTAACTTTTTAAAATAATATTTATTCTAATTCAGAACAACGAAAAAAAAAATGACAGAATCTGAAGTCAATCAGCATGCAACAAGGTTCTAATAAATTTTGCATTTGTAATGATTAAGTTATAAAAATTTGATATAACAAGATTAGCAATATTTATATTGATAACAATGAGAATGAAAACAATTTAAATCAATCGATAATAGAAAAAAAATGACTGAAACACTAATAATAAAATATGTCCTTAAAATTCATGTTCTTACTCAAAATATTTTCTCAATAATATATTTTAATGGTATTTTTCATATTTCTTTCATCATCATTATTATTATCATTATTATTATTATTATTATCATTATTATTCGTATAACAATAATGGAAAAACTTTGAAAACAACCTTGAAATGACAAATGGAGGCATATTGTTATTATCATCCTCATTGAAACATGCCTTTTTATGATACTGATAAAAGTTTTATTAAAAGCATTTTAACTTACTCAGGTTTTGAACGAAAAGACAGTTTGTTGAATAAACTGAATTTTGAATTACATTTTCAAAAATTAATTGAATTTATAAACTTTCTTAATCTAAAGTTCAAAGTTGAAAAAGATTTTCTGTTGATAAGAGTCATATGTTTAATAATTATATTAATTTTTAATGAAAGTATACAACTGTTTTTTCCTAATCCACATTTTTGAAAAGAATAATTTATAAAAAATTTTATTAATTTTCCTGGGCATGACGTTAAACTGCATTCAAATGGTCTTGGGCATGACGTTAAACTGCATTCAAATGGTCCTGGGCATGACGTTAAACTGCATCCAAGTGGTCTTGGGCATGACGTTAAATTGCACCGAAGACAGGGTCTCCAATTTGAGACTGTTTTCCTATTATAACCTGGATAACAGTAGACTTCGGTAACAGGTATCGACAAACTGATATCTTGGTATCGCTGTCATTTGGCTTGGCGGAGAATCATTCTTTATTGACAACGGCAAAGCAAACTGCCCAAGTGTGGAAACGGCGGTTCTTGAAATCCGATAGTTTCAAGTTGGACGTTAGCTTGGGCTGGCAGTTCCATTAAAACTTTGTCCCAGCTAAAATTGGGTTTCAAAAAATATCTTTACACTAATAGTGCCAGTACCCATATGCGTACTGGTAATGCTTCGGGCTTAGCTGACTACCGGGTGTGGAATGCAAGGTCCGGCTCAGGCGAATCAAGTGAGCACCCGAAAACGACGTTCAGAGTAGCTTCTTTGAATGTGGGTAGTTTAAAGAGCAGACGCAGTGAGGTGGTAAAGACTGTCTCGGAGAAGAGTGGACATTTGTGCGATCCAAGAACATAGATGGGCTGGTGGCACCAAGTCAAATCAATCCCACATTTTGAATGGCAAGAATTCAGCCTATAAGTTTTATTGGTGTGGCAATAAGTCAGGTCTCGGTGGTGCTGGATTTCTTTTGGCAGAAAAATGGACAAATAATGTTTTTGACGTTCATCGTGTCTCAGGCAGGATTCTAGTATTACGTCTTGTTCTTGGGGAGTCTGTGTTCACCTTTGTTTCGGTCTATGCCCCACAAGTTGGTCGTCCGAATGAGGAAAAAACAATTTTTTATGATGAGTTGCAGAAATGTATCTAAAAAGTACCATCTTCTGAGATTCTCATTTCATTGGGTGACTGGAATGGGCATGTTGGTGAAAAAGCTGGTGGTTTTGAAGACGTGCAAGGCGGTTTTGGTTATGGCACCCGTAACTCTGAAGGTATATCTTGTGACATAGAACTCTGGTGGTTCTAGGTTGACTTCATTCTCTATCAAAAACTTTCAAAAGTATGGTAAAGAATGTCAAAGTCATTCCTGGAAAGGAATGTGCACTGCAACACCATCTGTTAGTCTGTGATCTTATTCACACTATACGAAGGAGTGTGAAGCGGAAGTTTAACCTCGTCTTCGAACCTGGAAACTCCGAGATCCAGCCGTTGCAAAAGAGTTTGCTATTTCTTTAAACGCCAAGTTAACAGCGGCTCAGGTCATGAATTTTCCAAACGTTGAGGAAATATGGGCTCATCTCAAAAAGTCCCTTCTTGAAACCTCTTCAGAGGTCTGTGACACATCTCTGAACCACCAGTGGAAACGCCAAACATGGTGGTGAAACGCCAAAGTAGATGACGCTGTGAATGAAAAAAGGAACCGTTATAAGGCTTTCAAAAAGCTTCAAATTCAAGGGCTATTTAATGAAGCTAACATAGCTAAAGAAGCTTATAACGAGTCTAAGCGTGTTGCTAAGCGTCTTGTTTGGTTGGCAAAAAGCGAAGCGGAAAGGGATGCATTTTCTGCTATTACATCCGGCCGTAATGAAATATATAACTTGGCCAGGCAGATGGACAGTCATAACCGTGATGTAATAGGTGATAAATGTGTCAGAAATTATGCTGGTGAACTCACTTTAAGTGATGCCCAAAAACTGAATGCCAGGGTTGAACATCATAAAAGGCTATCAAATGTTGAGTTCGATTGGGCTAGCGAGTCTCTTTCTTTTGTTTCACCGATCCTTGGCCCTCCTCCTTCTGTCACACTGTCACAGGTCAGTGATGCCACTAAGAAAATGAAGTGTCGCAAAACAGCAGGACCTTCTGGCATATTGGCCGAAATGTTGAAGGCGTCTGGTTCTGTAGGTTTAGAAGTGTTGGCCCACCTCATGAAATCAGTTATTGCTGAAGGTGTTGTTCCTGCTGATTGGCGTGATAGCATCATTTTAAACCTCTACAAAAGCAAGGGGGATGCTTTGGATCGAAGAAATTATAGAAGCCTCAAGCTGAAAGATCATGTGATGAAGCTTGTTGAGCATGTCCTAGAGCGACGAATCAGGAAGATGGTGGATATTGATGAGATGCAGTTTGGCTTCGTTTCTGGTAGAAGCGCCACTATTGCAGTTTTTATTGTTCGTCAGTTGCAGGAAAAATATCTAGCCGTCAAAAAACCACTCTTTTTTGTTCTCGTCGATTTAGAGAAGACCTTTGATCGAGTTTCGCGCAGTGATTTGGTGGGCAATGAGAAAGCTCGAGGTTGAAGAATGGGCTGTTCGTGTAGTTCAGAGCATGTATATTGGAGCAAAAAGTCGAGTACGCATTAATAACCAGCCCAGCGATGAGTTTGGTGTAAATGTTGGTGTACATCAAGGATCTGTATTGAGTCCTTTAATTTTTATTCTTGTTTTGGAAGCTTTGTCTAGAGAGTTAAGAACCGGTGTTCCTTGGGAACTTTTATATGCTAATGACCTGGTTTTGATCTCAGAATCGCTAGACGATTGTATATCCAAATTTGAAAAATGGAAACTGGTAATAGAAAGTAAGGGATTGCGGGTGAACTCCAAAAAAACAAAATTCATGTTACTCTGTTCTGAAAACTTGAGGGATTCTGGAGCTTTTCATTGCAGTGTATGCCGCAAAGGTGTTGGCGTCAACTCAGTTTTTTGCTCGACATGCTCTCATTGGGTCCACAAAAGATGTAGTGGTTTGACTGGAAGACTGAAAGATCAGGCTTACGTATGTCCTAGCTGTCTCAATTTAACGCCACCTTTAGATTATAGGCTTATCAAAGAGGTTATTGTTGGTAATGGCACAAAGGATGTAGAACCAAAGTTTTGCTACCTTGGTGATATGTTGTGTGCAGGTGGAGGTTGTGA
The DNA here is from genome assembly GCA_964035795.1 of Pterobdella sp. o SKG-2022. NCBI lineage: Eukaryota > Metazoa > Annelida > Clitellata > Hirudinida > Piscicolidae > Pterobdella > Pterobdella occidentalis. Next base: position 32,390,834 of record OZ038320.1, read on the forward strand.
ACTGGCAGTTATCACCAAATGTTCAGTTGCCTGGAGTAAATTTAAAAAACTGTTGCCCATATTGACCTCTAAACACATCACCTTGGAACTTTGTGGCAAATTATACACATCTTGTGTGCGTTCTACTTTGTTATATGGCAGTGAAAACTGGGCTCCAACAGTTGCTGTTTTGCAAAGGCTACAGCGCAACGATAGGTCTATCATCCGCTGGATATGTGGCGTTAAGCCAAAGGATAGAAGTCCATCATCAGTTTTACTCACAAAACTCAAAATCCCAGACATAAGGAGGCTGCTACAGAGCCGTCGTCTTCGTTGGTATGGTCACGTGAGACGTTCGTACATGTGTATCAAAGACGTGCTTAAACTTCTTCTGCCTGAAGGTCGTTCCCGTGGTAGACCAGCAAAAACTTGGTTGAGTTGTGTTGAAAAGGATATGGAATCTTATGGCCTGGAAAATGCGGATCCACTCAATAGAGCTGAGTGGAGAAAGTGTATTAGCCGACTGCTGTAAACCCCAGCTACTGGGACGATTACAGCAGTATAATCTAATATGGATATTATTATTTTATTATTAATCAAAACACGCTTTAATAATCATAAAAACTTGCAGGCATATAAAATTCAGCGGAATATATAGATCATTAATAGGAAATAAAAGCAGCAAAATCATTGTTATCGATAAAATATTATTGACGTGTAAACTTTCCCGCATAGATCTAGTGGGCAAACATTCTCGTCTGCCACAACGGAAGCTCATATGAGCGCTACTCAAACAATAATTATGCTATTCTCTACTGATACTTTCATTCAAATTATTATAAGGTGGCTATAGAAGTGAATTCCTTAAAATAACCTATCATTGATAATGCTATATTTACCAGCAAAGCTTATATGAAACATAGTGAGAATGATCAAATTAGATAATCTGTAGGCAGACAGATAAAAGAGCGTTATTGATATTAAAGTATAGTATAATTTATTTTTTGAAAGCTCGCTTATGTAGGGCTAATGATCAAAAAGCTATAAATACAATGTAAAATTTAAAGCACTCAAGTTCATGAACTGTTGGTGTTTGCAACTTGTACCATTAAGTAATGTGCAACAACAAGTTATCTTCATAAAACCTCAATATTTCTCATTGTCTATTAGTCTTTCATATTTATAAAAGTTTTCTCTAACATGAGATATTTGAGAGCAAATGAAGCCTATATGCATTCAACTCATCAGAGAATTTATATAGAAATGACTTACTAGTGGATTTTTAACCAAAGAGGTAAACTGTGATGATATAGAATATAAAGTGCGATCGTTTTATTCGGTCAAAAAAGAAAAAATCTTGACCAACAAAAAATAAGAATTCCAATAGTAATAATATAACACAAAGTGACAAAACTTATTATGTAATTGTTTTTAGTACTATTGTGAAGCAGAAATTTAATATAAAAGGTAAAACACTTTCAATTTTTTATTTCAAACATTCAAAACTTTTCTAAAGGTGAACTTACATTACCTAGTATGTCAACTTGTCAATGTAGGTTCACCTTTAGAAAAGCTATGTATATTAAAATCGAAATTAGAAAAAATTTTTCTTTATTTATGGAATTAAGACAGACTTTGAAAACCACAAAATAGGTTTGAGATCTATTAATCCTTCACAAAATGGTTGAGCAAAACAAAGAATATTCATTTAATAAATTTTTATTCAAAGTTGAAAATAAGAAAACGAAATGATTGTTGTTCATAGAAAGATAAAAGCAAAATAGATCAATCTAACTGAAAAATTTTAATAAGAATGAGCGTCCACAATAACTTATATTATAATATATAATGAATCATCTTAAATATTTAAAAGCTTTTCTTTCAAAAGAAGTTGACAACTGAATTTGACTTAATGTGAAAAAATAAAGCAGTGCAATAAAAATTCAATTGTGAGCTTATTGAATTAATTAGTTCATAATTTTTAACAAATGAATGCATTTTAATGTGAATGAGTTGTGTTAAAGGGTTTTGAACATAGTAAAAACTTTTTTTGTTAATTGATACAGAATTCTTTATAATACAATACAAATATATTTAATGTCTCTTAAAATTAATTTTTACCATTAAAATAGTTTCTGGTTTATATTTGGTTTGAAGAAGATACTTGGTATTGTTGTATAATTGAAAGCCTTTGATAATTTGAATGAAATATTTCAAGGTTCATTATTGATAATTAAAAACAATTATAAAAAAATTGTAAAAGCTTTTAACATATTAAATTAATTATCAAATTGGGTTATTTGTAAAAATTACAAAAAGAATACTTATGAAGGCTTCCAAAAAAATAAAATTGATATATTAAAAAACTACTCTGAATTTTACTTCACTTGAATTACTTCAATTCTTTATATAGTTTAAAAATTAATTCGAGAATTTCAATTAACAAAAACGTTTTATTTCATATGAATGTTGGTGAAAAAGTTTATTTCATCATGAAAAATTGGTAAAATATAGAATTAGTAAAAAGCAATATTATTTAACTTTGTTGAAATTTAAAATTTTACAAAAAAACGCTCACCTTTAAACGTCAAAAGATATCCGAAATCACAAGAAGTCAAGTTTGAAGACAAATTCAACCGTTTATGAAAACACAAAATTGGGCCATTTGCTGTATCGATGCGTTTTAAAAAATGAAAAAGTTCAATTAATTATATCGAAAAAATAAGTATCAAGTGTAAATTATGAAATAAATTCAAGAAGTAATCATATTAGAATGGTCTTTAAAGAACTATTTCAGAAGCTAGAATTGCAATAACGACATTGAAGACACTAAATATCCATAGATTATTTAAAATAATTCAAAATGTTGTATTCTGTATTTTTTTTTAATTTTTAGTTTTTTAAACAATAATAATAATATTTTTTTAAATAATTTTGTTAAAACACAAAATTTTTTAAAAAATACAAAAATATTTTTTCAAATTTTATAAAATAATTTTTTTTTATAGTAGGTAAAGTATTAAAAAATTTATAAAAAAATATTATTTATAAAAACACAAAATTAATTCAGTTTTAGTTTCATTAAACGCAGGTGAAAATATAACAATCAGTAATGGTAGCATTGTTTGAATATAAGAACTTCAAAAAAAAACTTAAATAAACAAATATTCATAACTTAAAATGCAGGTAAAATTTTATGTTTTTTTATTAATGTTATATTTATTTTATATTTTTGCCTATAAACACCGGTTACTATAATTTGTTTAAGGGAAACCACCTCATATTATTTTTTTCGAAATAAAGGAAAATTTTAATTTGAAAAAAAAAATATTCAAAATGAAAAAATTTTTCGAAATTATAGCACCTCCACCTAATTATGTCACTTCAACTTACTTTGTGGACTTGAACTTCGAAAAGTGTCTTTATTTCACATATAATTGAGCATAAAAAACTATTGATTGAATTTTTCCAAATAAAAGTTGATTTTAAATAATATAATCACATGTATTTTTAATTTATTGTATTATGTTCCAAACAAATTATTATTAATAATAAACAATAATGCTTCAAACTATCATTTTTATTTTTAAATGAAAAATAAAATTAATTTTTCCATTATTCACAGGAAAGGTCTTTTGATTTTTCATCAGAGTCCAGAATGAAGGAGTATGGAGTGCAGGTGATTGTTTTACTTTTAAACATTTCATAACTCATATATATTACACCATCAATACACCTCACACCACCAGTATAAACTACATTATAAATATAGTTTACATCACCAACATGGATTATCTCACCTTTTTAACATATATACAGAGTGTATACCTTTTCTAGTATTGATATTCAGTTCGCCAATCTTTGTGAAGCAGAGCAGAATTTAAACTGCTTTTGATTGATTTTTTGATTATTATTTTTTCATTATTTATTTTATTCTTATCCCCTATAACAGTTTCACAACTTCTCAAAACTTTTTCTCTAATATCATGTTGATAAAAGGTTCATTTACCAGTTCAATAACATATGACACTCTCTTATTAATTCAAAATCAACATGTATTGATTAGGAATGTATGCAAAAACTTGTATCATTCAAATATAGTTTGATATAGACAGGAGTTCCTACTGAAACATTTTTTAACATAGTCAACTTTGTCAAGTCCATTTTTGTTACTCCAAAACTTTTCTCACATTCATCACTTTTTTTTTCATTCACCATGCTTCTACCCATCCACTCTTTACCACCAACCTAGGACCCTGCAATGATCCAGAAGTTCAAGAAGTACCACAGAGGCTTATGTGTTACTGCCCTTCTAGTGTGTATCCTAAGTTTCATCCTTCATTTTGTTGCTTTCGCTTCTTCCAAGTGGCTCGAATCCGACGGAGATAGTCCTTTCGTCAGGTGATGTGGATTGTTAAATATTCTCATAGTTTTGTTTCAGATTGTGTCGAGTTTCAATAATTAGGTTATAATGATGATTCTAATTTATCTAATGACAGTTTTGTTGATTTACTAAGTGAGACAATAAAACAATAATGAGGATAATAATTATTTAACAATCCGTCTATAAAACTATTGTCAACATGCTATACAACACAGATTGGGCTTCCATGAGGCTTGCTTCGATAACTGCTTCTTTCCTTACTGTCCAGGTTTTATATTGGATCTTTTCAGGGCCTCGTTAATATCGATTCACCTTACAGACCAAATTGATTCTTATTTTTATCAATACAAAAAAAAAATTAACTAATAATAAAAATAACTTTTAAAATTAATTATATTGAAGAAACACTTAAAAAAGCGGTTCATTGATTTTATTTCAACTGAAATTTTTAAACTTATAGTTTTATCATGAGGATAAAAAAAAATTGAATGTTGGCGTCATGAATACCGCACAACAATGGAAAGCGCTTCACTAAATATTTTGATTTAATAATATTTTCAAATTAAAAGAAAAATAAATACGTAGGATATTATTGAATATAGCATTCTAAATGGGTTTCATGCTAGACATTCTTCATTGGTGAAGCTTCGAAGTCTGTAGGAAATATTATTTGGCTGTTTCAGTAACTGAGTCCTTTTAAGTGAGCCTTGAAAAAAATGTTTTAATAACAGATATTTTGTTTTTTAACATTTTTGACCAAAAATAGTTTTTTGCAGTTCTCAAATGTTAAATCTGTATTGAATATTAACTCTTTTTTTATCATCCCTAAGGCGACCCAGAGATCATCTTCAACGGCTGTTACACATGGGCTTTCAATGAACTTATCTTCTCCGACGACAAGTTCAGAGAGATTGTCGAATGGCTTATGCCTTGTATGCTTTTTATTTTTGCTGTTGTTTCAGTTATTTAATTTTTTTTGCCATTTTTTATTCAGATCCGGCCATTTTGTGTTATTTTTTCACACTAAACCATATAAGTTAATAATATTTTGGTCTGCTAAATGACAACTATTGCACACATTCAACATTCTACCACCTACATCTAAAATAAGAACTATTATCACCATCACCAATAACATCTCGTCACCATTAGTATCAAAAACCTCCCATGACCACTACCATCATCAACAACTATTAACCTACAGCTATATTCATCACCAAAAACTACTCCTTACAGCTTGGTTCATGGCCTGCAAGTACCTAGCAATAGCAGACATCATCTTCATCTTCATCAGCTTCATCCTTCTTCTCGTCTGCACCTGTTGGGCCTTCAGACCCTTTTACACACCGAACAACCCTAAACAACGAGACAACTGTGCTATTGGTCTGGGATTTGCTACTATGGCTATGCTTATCCTGTCAAGTTAGTTTTTGACTTTTTTTAGAAAAACAAAAAAAACTTAAAAATTGAAACTTTACAAAATTCAAAAAAAAAATTTTTAATTTTAACAAAAAATCTAAAACATTCACCTCAAACATTCGAACCCCATCCTTAAATATCAAAAAAAAACCTCACTTCTCCACACCATTAGAACCTTGACACGACCCACAACCATACAGCCATGATTGCGGTATCATTGGTGGCGGTATTTTCTAGCGTGGCTCCCCACCCTTCGTACATGCCCATGACTTACAAGAACCACTTCGGCTACCCTTTCTGGCTAGAGTTCGTCGTCTGTATTCTTATGGGTGCGTTGAGGTTTTCAAGAGTCATTTTATTTCGAAAAAATTTAATTAAACTGTATTAAAAGGGGATCACTATTTTATTTAGACTCTTCTACGTCACCCTTTATCTATATTGCCTTTGTCCATCGTAAGGCAGGCGTGCTAACACACATACAAACAGAAAAACAAACACACTCATACAAACAAACACAAACAGGCGCATGCGTGTTCTTGACTTACTTTTCGACAATAACAAAGATAATACACCACGTGGGTCCCAAAGACGTCAGATATGCCCAAGATATGCTCGCCGGGTCCTCCGTTCCTTGAGCTTTATTATTATTATCATCGCTTTATTATTTTTATTTTTTTCGATTTTTTAGTATTTTTATTATAGTTATAATTATTATTTCTATTTTTTATTGTCATTTTGTGGGAATCAATTTTCCTCCTTACTAGATATAATTAGCGACCAGACTTCCCTAGTTTCTTTGAAGATTATCAAAAATCGTTCAGACATTGTTATGAACAGTTGAAGATCAAAGGCATTTGAGCTTGTGTTGGTTGTGTTTAACAGTTTCATTCCATTCTGTGCTTTGTACATAAAAAATCACAAACTAAACGTCATCTAGCGAACAATTTTAAACCGAGTTTTTATTTTTTGTTTAATAAACCGTAGAACCAAACGTTTAAAAATTATTCTTATTAACATTAGAACAATTATTTTTTTTCAATTTGTGGTTATAAACCTATCTTGAACCTTGAATAGAAAAAGAAACAAAAAAAAAATTTAAGTCCGAAAAAACGAGCGATTCTCTAGGGAAGAACATTCTTGTAAATTCTTCCGATAAGAGAAATCTTATCAAAAATTAATAGTTTTTCTTATAACGAATGTTCTTGCCTATTTTTAAAATGCTTATCAGTATGTATGCTTTTATGGGGAGCTATGGGGTGTTATGGGATAATTAGTAAGATTTAGCTTCAGGGCTAGTTATTATCTATTTTAATAAACTTGACAATTTTAGTCCATTTTTTATTATTTTTTTTATTATTTATTATTTAATTAGTTTAAATTATTGCTTTTATTATTTCTATTATTCTTATTATTATTTTTATTTTATTTAAAATTCAAAGTGTTATGAAGTATTGATATTTTGTGGAATCTAAAACAATCTTGAAAAATGGCATAAGCAAAAGTAAAAAACATTCAATAAAGAATGATAAAAAATTCAACCAACAGTAAAAGCATATTAATAAGGTGAAAAAATAAAAAGGAAATTTACATGGCAATAAAATTATAATAATAATCATAATAATAAAAACAATATTTAAATAACAATAAGGCGGTGGCACTATTTCATGTTATTATTAGCCATCTGAGAGACGTTAAAACTGAGATTTGTCATCTTATTATTTTTATTTTTATTATTGTTTTTTTCTTTTAGCAAAATATTTTTCTTTCATTTTTAATCTTATTATTATTATTATTATTCATAGTTTTTTTAATTATTATTCATTCTAGTTTGAATACTTTTTCTTAATATTTCAGTTTTCCTTAACTGCTATATATAGTTATGAATTTTTGGTCATATTTCTCATCATTATTGCTTGTTTAAAGGTTTTGCGTCAACATTTTGTTGCCAAATTGTTTTCAGTTATGATTTTTCCATATTGAATTTTATTGCTCAAATGATAGATGTAAAATAAAAAAAGATAAAATAATAAACAAAAAATATTTGAATTGATATTATCACCATAAAAAGTCGAAAAATATTGAAGAATATAGATTGTAATGAAATTTTGCCTTGATAATTGCATAGGGAAGTGATGAAATCTAAATACTGCGCCATAAAAAAATATCAATGAAGGTTTTATACTTTAATGAGAGAATGATGATGGAATAAACTTTATGAAGATAATAATTATAAAATTATAAGAATAAAAATAATAACTTAAATATAAATATATTTTTATTCTATTATTGAATTTTGATTTTTTATGGAACTAGAAATCTGATTTTATGCTTGATAATGTAAACCAACCCAAAATAATTGCCAATGATAATGGACAAAAAATTAGATTTCAAGAAGGCTAGGTCCAAATAATAAAAAAGTTTAATTCTGTTAATTCTGAAAACAAACTTTTTCTATTTCAAAAAAGTAGATAGATAGATAGATAGATAGATAGATAGATAGATAGATAGATAGATAGATAGATAGATAGATAGATAGATAGATAGATAGATAGATAGATAGATAGATAGATAGATAGATAGATAGATAGATATATCTTCTTCTTCTTCTTCAGGTGCATTCATCCACCTTCAGGCAGGTGCAGAAAGGGTATGTGTTGCTGTTTTTTGACATTTCTTCTTATGATTCGGCATTCCTTGTTTTTTGAATTTATTACCACAGAATTGACAAATTATTGTTGCTTGAAAGTCAGTGGTGTGTGATAGTCTGATGTGATTTGCTAAACCAGTCTTGTTAAGGCAGACCTTGTTGCATTGAAGACATTTAAGATTTGTTATAGTCCCTGAGTTTTCTTTCTTGCGGTCCTTTTTGTCCTTTTTTTTATCTTCTTTGAACTGGTTTAATGCATTCAACTTAACGTTGACCTCTTTTCGCCATTGGCTTCTGTTTAGGGCTTTAGTTCTCCATGATGAAACTATATTTAGGCTTTTTAGGTCAGCATTCATAACATCATGCCATCTTTGACGTTGTTTTCCATGAGGTCTTTTACCTTCTTCGAATTCACTAATAATTGTTTTGGAAGACGTTTATTTTCCATTCTCTCGATATGGCCAAGCCATCTAAGTCGTCTACGCTGGAGTATTGTTTCAACGCGTTCGATGTTTGCACGTCTTCTTAGGTCAGTATTTCTTAATTTGTCGAAAAGCGACAGACCAAGTATTGTTCGTATGCAGCGATTGATGAAGGTATTTAAACGTTGAATGTGATGATTAAGTAGGGCCCAGGATTCACATTCGTATAATAAAACAGGGAGTATCACAGCCTTGAACAGTCGGAATTTTGTACTGTGTTTGATTTCAGGCTGGTACCACACCAGTTTATTTAAGCATCCAAGAGCTATTGATGCTTTATTGACTCGAGCGTCCACTTCTGCGTTTAGTTCTACTTCATCTGTGAGAATGGCTCCCGAATACTTGAATTGTTTCACTTTTTCTGTTTTTCAAAAAATTGTTACTAGAAGTTTGTTTTGGGAGTTTTTTCTGTTTTGGCAATATTGTCATTCGTTTTGTTTTGTCAATGTTTATTTTTAAACCAAAAATTTTCAAATTTTTTTCTATTGTGTTCATAAGACAGTTCAATTCTTCATAGTTCGTACCGATTATAACCATGTCGTCTGCGTATAGGAGGTGTTGCACTGTTGTACGCCTATCTAGTTTACATTTGTTGTTCATTAAAAGAGCTTTGATGTTATACATAATTTTTGCTCCAATATTCTTGTGGTTTTCTAATGCGCTATTTATAATTGCGTTTAGATATAGATTGAACAATAAAGGAGATAGTATGTCGCCTTGTTTTACTCCTGATCTTATTGGAAATTCTTTGGAAGTTTGGCCTTCATATCTAACTACTCCTTGAGTTTCTTCATGGAAGGCTTTTATGATGTTTATGATTTTGCTTGGCAGGTTGTATGAATGACGCAAAACCTTCCATAGTGCGTTGCGATTTATGGAATCCAATGCTTTGCACAGATCAATGAAGGATAGGTATAGAGGTGTATTATACTCTTTGGCCCTTTGCATTATTATTCGTAAATTAAATAATTGGTCACTGCAACCCCTATTTGAGCGAAAGCCACATTGACTTTCATTTAGCTGGGAGTCCAATACTGGAATAAGCCGGTTTAATATCGTTCTACTGATTATTTTGTTTGTGACGCATAAAATAGCGATCCCTCTGTAATTGTTACAATCAGATTTTTGCCCTTTTTTGAATACCGGTATGGTTATTTGATTTTTCCAGTCTCGTGGTACTGCCTCTTCCTTCCATATTTGATCTGCTAGTGCTTTCATCCAACTCACCGTTGCTTCTGATGTCAGGGTTAAAATTTCGGTGCTGATTTTGTCAATTCCAGGTGCACTATTTTTTTTTAATTGTTTTAGAGCGGTTTCTATTTCTCTTTTTGATATTGGAACTGTCAATTGGTCTAGATCATATTTTATATTACTTTTTGGCAGAATGTCGTATGCATCATCGTCGATTTCGGTGTCAAGATTTATCAAATTCATAGTGTTCATGCCATCTTTGCAATTTTTGTGTAGTTGTGACAATTTTTGTTGAGCCATCTGAGCTTGATAAATATTGATGCTGATTATGACGGGATTTGCCTATAAGTTTTAATGTTTTGAGAAGAGAACCACCTCTACCAAGTTTCATATTGATTTCGGATGTGTCTTCGGCTTCCTTGGTTTTCTCTTCCCACCACTTATTTAAGGCTTTACGACATTCATTTTTTGTTTCTTTTTTCACAGTAGTGTATTGGTTTTTGAGTTTTGATGAGATTGATTCACCTTTTTGGAGCAACTGTGTTATTTGAAAATGTAACAAACTCTTTTTTTTGGTCAAATTTTTTACTTCATCTGTGACCCACTTTTTTTCAAATAGTTTTTTGCTTTGTAATGACGTTCAGAAGGCTTGAGTTGAATTTTGTCGGGTTGCCTAAGGTTCTTACATTCCAGCAACCCACTTTGACCACAGTTTCCCTTTTTTTTCTGTGGATAGACTGTATTTCTTTTACGTTCCATTCCTGGTGAGTTATCAGCTCTACGCAGGTTTGCGGTTTATAATTTCCTCCTCGCTTCTCCGCCATTTTGCGGGAGTTTGTGTAAAAGCAATATTCAGTCAAAAAAACTAAATGAAAATTATAAAAAACATTTTTTTATAACTTTTTAATGTAAAAATTTTTTTCAAAAACTAAGCAAAAACTTAAAATTATTCGAGCCATTGACGCGCGGGCTAAACGTAAACACAGATAGATAGATAGATAGATAGATAGATAGATAGATAGATAGATAGATAGATAGATAGATAGATAGATAGATAGATAGATAGATAGATAGATAGATAGATAGATAGATAGATAGATAGATAGATAGATAGATAGATAGATAGATAGATAGATAGATAGATAGATAGATAGATAGATAGATAGATAGATAGATAGATAGATAGATAGATAGATAGATAGATAGATAGATAGATAGATAGATAGATAGATAGATAGATAGATAGATAGATAGATAGATAGATAGATAGATAGATAGATAGATAGATAGATAGATAGATAGATAGATAGATAGATAGATAGATAGATAGATAGATAGATAGATAGATAGATAGATAGATAGATAGATAGATAGATAGATAGATAGATAGATAGATAGATAGATAGATAGATAGATAGATAGATAGATAGATAGATAGATAGATAGATAGATAGATAGATAGATAGATAGATAGATAGATAGATAGATAGATAGATAGATAGATAGATAGATAGATAGATAGATAGATAGATAGATAGATAGATAGATAGATAGATAGATAGATAGATAGATAGATAGATAGATTGAAATCTTCATTATATATTTAAAAAAATTTTTCTATTAATATATAATTTTTTTTATCACTTCATTATTATGTTTTTTTTTATTGTTTTTTTTTTTAATTTTTTTATTGCTTTTTTATTATTTTTTTTCCATTTTTTCAGCGATCAATACGTAGCCTTCAGAGCTTGTCACTCAACAACATCAAGTCTTCATTCTGTCGGATGGATGGATGGATGGATGGATGGATGGATGAATGGATAAAAAAATGAGTAGATGAAGGGATGAATGGATGGATAGCTGGATAGATGATTGAATAAATCTATAAATGAAGTGATAGATAAATGGATGTATGGATGAATAAATTGATAGATGGATGAATGATTCGATAATTGAATGAATGGATAAATAGACAGATAGATAAAAAGATAGATAAAAACAAGAAATGAAATGAATAAACCGAGCTTTCCAAAGTTTAATTTCTGAGGTCTACATGCATTATATTTTTGTCACTTCAAACAGTGTAGCATATTTTCCTAGTGTTTTCCCACTAATACATTATATGCGCATGTCTGTGTATGGAGGTTATAATAATTTGTCATGAGAAGAATTTGCGATCAAGTTTTATAAAAACTATCGATTTTTTTTTGATAATTTAAACAAGGTTCGGTTCGACTAAATAAGATTTCACATTTCTCAACTTTTTATTTAATTGTTTTTTGAATGACAAATAAGTAAATGATATAAAAAAATGAAATTATTCTCGGAAGTTCCTAGTGGAGCATATAAAGTTGTCAACACTTTCATTGAAACAACAAAAAGTCTGCTATTTTAAGCTCAAAATTATTAGTATCATTTAAAGTTTGAAGTACCTACCGGATAAATTAATATAGATTACATGATTTGACAAATTTATAGACGAATGAATGAATGGATGCCTATTGTAAATAGGTAGAGATGCATTTTTTATGAATGAATGGATTCATTGATGTGTGTATGGGGATGAAATGGAGTTTCAAAAATATCTGGAAGTTTAGTAACAAATATATTTCATAAAATCCTCAATATGTTTTGAAAAACAAAACTGACATGAAAAATACGCAAAAAATGTGAAAACTACAGAAAAATAAGAAATTACATAAAGTGGTATAAGGAAGTAGAAACGTTGACAAAAAAGACGGAGAAACAAAGATTGGTACAGAAACCTACTTGAAGGATAAGAAAAACAAACACAAGAACATAGAAGAAGCTTTAAAAAAGTTAAACAATGGAACAGAAAGGTACACAAAATAACACAAAAAACTACTTAGAAATAGACAGAAATACATACAGCGATGCAGAAAGCTATACAAAATAGGAGCACTAAAAAACCACTATTGGGTTGTAAAAGGACATTAAAGAGAAGTAAAAAGATCTTAAATAATTAATATAATTATATTATAATATTTTATTATTTAAATATCTCTGTTTTATGCTTATATTCTTCTTTAACTGCAATAACATAATCTATTTTAGGGCGTACTTTGCAGTCAAATCACCTCCTTATTTGGGCATTCTTACAACAATAAAAATAATAAGATCTAGAATAAAAAAATAATAGCTATAATAAAAACATAATAGCTATAATAAAAAAAATAACATCGATGAAAAAATAGAAATATCAATAGAGAGAAATTTAAAATTGTATTTAAAGTTAAAAGCCTTAATGCTCAAAAGTTTTTATGAAACAGAAAGAAATAAAAATCAATGATAAGAAAGAACTTAACTGTAATGAGTATGAAAATAAGCAAAACCCATTGAAATATAAAAAAACTTGAGTACGTTGTGGAAGTTGCAAGTTGTTTGGAATCAAAAGTGTAAAAAGTAGAGGTAGCTTTAACAATGTATGGTCTAACAGAAAAACTATGAAATATTGCCTTTTTCCATCTATTATTTTTATTCTTTTTTTTAATACAGCTTTTTTTTGATATTTTTTTTATTATTAGTGCTCAAATAATTTTCATGTCTGAATTAAAAATTCTTTCACTTGTTTGTGTTTTTTACAAAAAATTTTATTCTTTTTTTAGTACCCAATTTATTTTTATTGTTATTTTTATTGTATCATGTTTTGTTTAATTATTTTTTTTATTTTTATTGTTTTACTATTTCTTCTTTAGTTAAGCAATATTTATACATTCTTCTTATTTAATCAGTTAAATGACCCAGGAAAACAGTTCGAAAAACAAAAAAAATTGGGAATAAAAAAAATTTGAGATGAAAAAGTAATTTCCAAGTAATTATAGAAACATGGCATATAAAAATAATAAAATGAGACAAACAAAAAAAAATAAAAAAAAACAGAATAATAATAATAATAATGGTAATAATTAAATGAAAACACTAATTAAAAAAAAACAAATAAAAAAGAACGAAATATAAATTTATTTGCCATAAAAAGTGGTATTAATCATAGTAAAAAATGTAATAAAAAAACAAAAATAATTCTAAATTGTAATACTCTCGTTAATAATAAAAACAGCAATACAAAAATAATAATAACACGAAAAATAAATAAAAATAATAATAGTAGTGTTAGTAGCTATTAAAGGAGCTATCAAGTGGTGTAAACAAAATCTCACGCACATAAAAGTTTATTTATTCGCACATGAATATTCACGTGCACGTAGGATTGCATGCATGCGAGGAGAAGAGAACAACATATATAAAAAAAACATACACGCACAGACACACACAAACACACGGACACACACATAAAATGGCTAGAAAGAATATGATAGGAGAATCTAGTGTTCTTTTATGACACAATTCAAAACATAAAACTGTGATTCATCTTTTACGTGTTTGTGTGCTCTTTTGTCCGTGACGTGTTTATGTGTATATGTACGTGTTTATATTTTTACGTACGTGTGTGTATTTTTATGTGCCCATTTGTGTTTATAGGTGTGTTTATGTTTTTAGATGTTTTTTTATGTATGTGTGAATGTTTTTTTGTGCGTGCATGTTTGGGTGTTTCTTATGTGTTTTTGAATGTATGTACTGTATTTTTTATGTGCGCCTCTGAGTTAATGTTTGTTTTGGTTTGTGGCATCTATTATTTTCTTTCACTTTATCATTTGTTTCGTATAAATATAATTAGTTTTTAAAGATATTAGTAAAAACGTAGTATTTTTATATTTTTGCAAAGAAAAGAGGTAATAAATAAATGGATAGATGAATAAATGGATAAATATATAGATAAATGGATACATAGATGGATGGATGATTGATGCATAGATGCAGAAACGATGGATGTTGAATAGAGAGATGCAGCTTGTTATGTGTATCATCAAATTTTTGACAATTTTTACGCCGAATTATGAAATAATTTTAGTAAATTTATTGAGCAAAAGAAATAGCTATAATTTTCGATAAGTTTAAATTTTTTATTTATTGGCTCATGTGTTCAGTGGTCTATCTGAATATGTGAGGTTTTGATCAGACCAAACAAAATTGTACAAGCGATAATAAAATTAATCAAAAACGGTCAGAATGTGTTTCATGCACGTGTGTTTTCTGTGTTTTTATGTGCATCAATTTGTTTTTTATGTGTTTATGTGTGATTAGGCCTGTTTGTGTTTGTCTGTGTTTAAATGCTTTGTTTTCAAGTACTTTTTCATTTTTTTGCTTTTATAAAATTTATTTTTGTGTTTTTATGCAAGCTTTTATGAATTTTTATGTTTTTTTATATTTTTTTTGTAAGAACCCTTATGTGTTTTGTTATGCGTTCATGTGTTTTTAGATGTGATTATGTGTCTTTATATGTGGATTTGTGTGACAATTAGAAATTTCTAAATCGCCATCAAGACCTCAAGCTTCTTTTGTTTTGCTCTTATTTTTTTCCAATTTTTTGACGTCATCATTTTTTTTTTGTTTTTTTTTACTTTTTTATCAAAACAATTTTTTTAATGTTGTTTTTTATTTATTTTTTATATAGAATTTTTCACTGGTGGTTATATCATGATTATCAAAGCTAATAAAAGCTATTTTCTCATAAGAAGTTGCAAGCCCAAAAGCATCAAGCAGAGACCACTTTGTTGAATATTCTTCATTTAAAAGCTCTTCAAGACTCAACAGTTTCTCAAACTTTTCAGTTTCACCATCAAACCATACTTTCTTTCTAGTGTTTTGCCTTATATATTTATCAAAGTATAAGAAGCTAAGGTCGAGGGTTCGAATCCTGGTCTCATCGCAGTGCAGGAGTGGCGGTGTTTGTTGTGAGTGTTTGGTGGATAGAGTTTTTTCGTTTGTTTTTTTTATGTTTTCTAGCTCATTATTAGTTTTCATTATTATTATTATTTATTTTATCTGAAATTGTTATTATAATCCTTCTTTCTGTTATTATAATCCTTCTTTTTGTTATTATTTTTTATAGTATTTTTATGACGTTTTCTTTGTTTAGATTTTTTTTCATTTTCGAGTTTTTCAATTTTTCATGTAAAATTTTTTATTATCGCTTATTATTTTTCACCATAATTTTTCGCTAATATTTATTAACTAAACTAGCCTATTAGCGAAAACTATTTGAATCAGACACTTTTTTTAACTGAATAATAATACGAAGCTTTTCGTAGGTTGAAAGTTACGAAAAGCTTCGTATTATTATTCGGTTAAAAAAAGTGTCTGATTCAAAAAGTTTTCGCTAATAGTTTTTTTTTGGGCAACTTTGGTGAAGTTTTTGCATCTAAAATATAAAAAAACTTCTATAGTAGTTTTAGTCATAATGGAAAGAACAAATTAGAACTTTTGAAATATTTAATGTTACGCATTCATATTATCAACGGTAGAAATAGCGCTAGAAGCAATGTTACTAGAAGCAATGATAGAAAATAAATCAATATTGTTAACAATACTAATTTAATAATTTTTTACTTATTATAGTATAATGAAACAGCAATAACACCCTCATAGTGATAGGAATTATGATATGATTGATGAAAAAAAATGAAGATAGTATCCAAAATGAAGGATTATAATATTACCAATATCACGAAAAATAAAAACAAAAATACTAGACTAATAATAATAATAGCAATAGTAATAACAATAATAATAAAAATATTGATAATAATAGTAATAATAATAACAACAACAACAAAAAGCAATAAAGGCTTAATCAAAGAAACAACACGTGCTAGCTTCATAAAGCGACAAAAATGTGGGAATGCATTTACATATTCACGTGCACATCCAGGAGCACGCACAAATTTAGACACACGTGCACGTTTTTACTCACGTGCATATGTTTGATCTTGTACTTATGGTTGTTAAAAAAGTAAAAATTCGTTTCGAAATACATTAGTATTATGTATCAGTATAAGACAAAATAATTTACGAAAACACATACTTAAGAGCATCGAGAAACACGCATCCATCCAAACAAACCATCACACACATTTTCACAATCCTTTTGCTCGCCCACGATAGTTTTTGTATTCGCATTCACGCACCCATAACAATGATGCTATATATAACCATTCACGCACATAAACCGATTTATTATTAGTAACGCCCAAATATGATCGGGCGAACTATTTCTAATCACATTCACACATACATAAGAACATATTTACAATTCATTTATAATATTACACAACCAGCTATTTACTTCATGTGGCATTTTGAATGAATTACCAAGTTGTATAATGTTGATTATTCATGAAGAAAGATAAAGTAGGGAGCAACAAGAAGATTCAGCCATAAATTTATTTATATAAACATTCATACACCCAATGTCACATACACACATACTAAAATCAAAAACAATATGAAAAACGCACATATACAACACAGTCCAAGATGGTAACCACACAAACATTCACAAACACAAGCATGCACATATACAAAGATACACGAAGAGTCCCTAAAATAAAACACATGCATAGGCTAAAGTTCACATCCACACAAAACACACTCCCACTTAAGCATGTGTGAAACAAGACTTATAGTAATGTGTGGTCGTTTCGAGCCACATAAAACGGTACTAAAGACTTTACTTTGTGACTAAATGTGGTTTTGTGTGTGTGTGTGTGTGTGTGTGTGTGTGTGTGTGTGTGTGTGTGTGTGTGTGTGTGTGTGTGTGTGTGTGTGTGAGAGTCACGACTAAGATGGCTCCGTGATTTCTTCGAATTTCACTAAATTCAAAGGCTGAAAATTTTATTCAAATATAACCTAACCGAAATTTAAAATAATCAGTGAACAGTTTTGCTTGGAAAATTAAAAAGTTTCACACAATTAAAAGTTCGTAACATATCGCAAATAAAAAGTTAAGCCAATCTAACCAAAATTGACTTTGAAAAATTCAAATTTAATTTAATAAATAATTTAAAACAACAAAAAATTCATAAATAAGCTCATAATTGTAAAACTTCAAGTTTAATAAAGTTCCGGAAGAAGTAAACAAAGATGGCATTTTTGGTATAGCTGGTTAAAAGTGAACAAATAAAATAAATTATAAAAGAAAATTAATTGAAGTTTGAAATAATCGAAACAAATCAAAATTAAAAAAAAACTTCGTTAAGCTGATCCCTAAAAAGTTTGATAATATGACACCACATCAGAGATTCTCAGAAAAACAAGAAATTGGACAAATTGAAAATCGGTTGTAGAAACGTTCAAAGTTTGGGCAAACCAACAAAATGGAAAACTTTTAAATGTTATTGAAACGATGAGTCTGAAAAATTTATCGTTGTTGGCACTCTCGGACGTTCAGTGGCAAGGAAGTGGTGCACTAGAGCTAGAAGAATCTACCATTATCTTTTCTGGACTTGATGAAAAAAGAAGTGGCAATCAAAGAGGAGTAGCGGTGGTGTTGAGAAACCAAATGTGAATGGAATTAAAAAAATGGGACTTTCAACCCTCTATCCGAAAGACTTTTGAAAGTGAGGTTGCAGTTAGAAAGTACATACATGAGCATCATTGCAGTTTATGCCCTTACTGAAGTTGACGTAGCCATTGAAGCTGAAAATTTCTATGAAAAACTTCAAGATTTAGTTGCTGAAACAAACCAAAAAGATGTCATAATCACACTTGGAGACTTTAACGCTAGGGTAGGACCTTCAACAACACCTTCCAGACTACATGGCCCACACAATCCAGATAAAAAGAATCAAAACGGAACAAGATTGGTTGATCTGTGTAATCAAAATGGCCTTGTTATCACCAATACGATATTCCCCCACAAGAAGATTCATCAATGGACATGGTCTCATTCGGGGCAAAAAGAAGGAGGGCATATGTTGGACTATGTCCTAATCAACCAAGAATATCGTTCACTAATCACTGATACAAGAACATACAGGAAACCAAGCACATTTCAGATCATATAATAATATCTTGTATCCGACTATCGAAAAAAACAAAAAACAATACATCAACAATAATATACGTCTTAATTTCATTACAAATCCTATAGATCTATCCATACAAACAATACACAATTTCAAACATGAGTTGAACAATAATATACTAGAAACTAACCAGGAAGGTTCAGTTGAACAAATATGGTGCCGGTTCAAATCTACATTCATTAATGCCATCAATAGCTGTTTACCAAAAAAGAAAAATATTAGAGAAAAAGAGTGGATTACAAAAGAGGTTAAAAAAATAATAGAAAAAAAGAGTAATCTATATCGAAATATTCAACCACAAACAACGTGGGGAGTCAATCCCTCTAAGCCTCAAAAATAATTATAATTTGGTTAAAAAAAAGGCCAAAAATGCATGCAGAAAAGCGCTCAATGATTGGTGGAAAGAGAAAGCTAAAGAAGCAGATTTACATACTGAACAGAACATTAAAAATGGTTGTGGTGGGTCAATTCTGAAATCTCTCAAATAACTAAGCAATCTAAAATAAAATATGTTCATGGAATCCTAGACGCAGACAATAAGACAAAATTAATTGAATTTCCGTCAAAATAAAGAGATGGAAAAGTTATTTTGAAACGAATGCAAACGCAAATTCAACTGTGTTACCCACAGCATATGATGATTTTCCTCTTACAAAGATGAGCCTTGAAGATGACTTGAAGGAACTTCTCGCCTTACCCCCAACAAAACCAGAACTAGAATCAGTTTTGAAACAATGCAAATCTAACACAGCTGCAGGAATCGATGATCTGAACTCAAACATGTTCAAACTGGGAGCTGAAGATACGGTAAACTGGCTGAAGATAACCTCAGATCAGATATGGTTAGAAGAAACAGTGCCAGCTGATTGGATACAATAGATCATTGTCTCAATCTACAAAAAAGGCAGCAAATTGGAATGCACAAACTACCGGGGAATTTCACTAATGTCGGTGGCAAGCAAGGTTGTTGGTAAGGCCATATTGAACAGATTGGAACACGTGTTGGATACCCAACTTAAAAAAAACCAATGTGGCTTCCGTCCAAAAAGAGGATGCTGTGATCAGATAAACGTGGCAAGAATGCTGATACAGAAAGCCCGAGAATTCAATAGACCACTATATTTTTGCTTCATCGACCTACAAAAAGCGTATAATTCGATAAACAGGTAAGCGCTGTTGCAATCTCTCAGAAGATATTTAGCATTACAGAGAAGATCATTCGCATCCTACAAGCCTTGCACCACAACACAACAGGAATCGTTCGAGCAGAAGAGCAATCATCTGAAGAGTTTCCAATCAATGTAGGTGTAAAACAAGGAAATGTCCTTGTCCCAGTCCTCTTCAATCTCTTTCTCGACGCAGTGACACGAGTTGCAATAAACAAGCACCCTGATAAAGGTGTTTCACTAGAGTATTGCGACGATGCCCCAATCCTATTCAATTACCGACATAAATTGAACCAAAAAATAATGATACAGAGTCTGGCATACGCCGATGATATAGTTTTGGTAAGCAGCAACCTAGATGATCTGAACTGCCTAGTACAAACTGTCAACCAAACTTTCAACAACTTCGGCACACAATTGAATTTGGCAAAAACTAAGTACATGCATATGACTCTTGAATCAAGCCAATCTATGACACACAAAGAAGAAGAAGAAGAAGAAGAAGAAGAAGAAGAAGAAGAAGAAGAAGAAGAAGAAGAAGAAGAAGAAGAAGAAGAAGAAGAAGAAGAAGAAGAAGAAGAAGAAGAAGAAGAAGAAGAAGAAGAAGAAGAAGAAGAAGAAGAAGAAGAAGAAGAAGAAGAAGAAGAAGAAGAGAAGAAGAAGAAGAAGAAGAAGAAGAAGAAGAAGAAGAAGAAGAAGAAGAAGAAGAAGAAGAAGAAGAAGAAGAAGAAGAAGAAGAAGAAGAAGAAGAAGAAGAAGAAGAAGAAGAAGAAGAAGAAGAAGAAGAAGAAGAAGAAGAAGAAGAAGAAGAAGAAGAAGAAGAAGAAGAAGAAGAAGAAGAAGAAGAAGAAGAAGAAGAAGAAGAAGAAGAAGAAGAAGAAGAAGAAGAAGAAGAAGAAGAAGAAGAAGAAGAAGAAGAAGAAGAAGAAGAAGAAGGAAGAAGAAGAAGAAGAAGAAGAAGAAGAAGAAGAAGAAGAAGAAGAAGAAGAAGAAGAAGAAGAAGAAGAAGAAGAAGAAGAAGAAGAAGAAGAAGAAGAAGAAGAAGAAGAAGAAGAAGAAGAAGAAGAAGAAGAAGAAGAAGAAGAAGAAGAAGAAGAAGAAGAAGAAGAAGAAGAAGAAGAAGAAGAAGAAGAAGAAGAAGAAGAAGAAGAAGAAGAAGAAGAAGAAGAAGAAGAAGAAGAAGAAGAAGAAGAAGAAGAAGAAGAAGAAGAAGAAGAAGAAGAAGAAGAAGAAGAAGAAGAAGAAGAAGAAGAAGAAGAAGAAGAAGAAGAAGAAGAAGAAGAAGAAGAAGAAGAAGAAGAAGAAGAAGAAGAAGAAGAAGAAGAAGAAGAAGAAGAAGAAGAAGAAGAAGAAGAAGAAGAAGAAGAAGAAGAAGAAGAAGAAGAAGAAGAAGAAGAAGAAGAAGAAGAAGAAGAAGAAGAAGAAGAAGAAGAAGAAGAAGAAGAAGAAGAAGAAGAAGAAGAAGAAGAAGAAGAAGAAGAAGAAGAAGAAGAAGAAGAAGAAGAAGAAGAAGAAGAAGAAGAAGAAGAAGAAGAAGAAGAAGAAGAAGAAGAAGAAGAAGAAGAAGAAGAAGAAGAAGAAGAAGAAGAAGAAGAAGAAGAAGAAGAAGAAGAAGAAGAAGAAGAAGAAGAAGAAGAAGAAGAAGAAGAAGAAGAAGAAGAAGAAGAAGAAGAAGAAGAAGAAGAAGAAGAAGAAGAAGAAGAAGAAGAAGAAGAAGAAGAAGAAGAAGAAGAAGAAGAAGAAGAAGAAGAAGAAGAAGAAGAAGAAGAAGAAGAAGAAGAAGAAGAAGAAGAAGAAGAAGTGTGTGTGTGTGTGTGTGTGTGTGTGTGTGTGTGTGTGTGTGTGTGTGTGTGTGTGTGTGTGTGTGTGTGTGTGTGTGTGTGTGTGTGTGTGTGTGTGTGTGTGTGTGTGTGTGTGTGTGTGTGTGTGTGTGTGTGTGTGTGTGTGTGTGTGTGTGTGTGTGTGTGTGTGTGTGTGTGTGTGTGTGTGTGTGTGTGTGTGTGTGTGTGTGTGTGTGTGTGTGTGTGTGTGTGTGTGTGTGTGTGTGTGT
>OZ038320.1:32415596-32440596 GCA_964035795.1 Pterobdella sp. o SKG-2022
GATAGATAGATAGATCAATAAATAGATAAATGATATTTTGGTTAAACAGAAGGGTGAATGGTGTATGTGTGCTTGAATGATTGAAGGAATGGATGGATGATTGAATGGCGGGTTTAATGAACAAATGGAGGCATGAATGAATGAAAAAAAATGGATGAAAGAAAAATTGTGGATGAAAGAAAAATTGAATGATGGAAAAGTTTTGATTAATGAATGGGTAGTTGAATTAATAGATGAATTGATGGATAGATGGATAAATAGATAGTTGGATGTAAAGATGGATATATAAATAGAGAAAATCGGAGGAAGGTTGAAGGAGAGAAGTGTTGATTGATGGATTGATGGATAGATGACTCATGGAAAGGTTGAAGTTTAATAAAAGAATGGATGATTGATAGATAAGTTAATAAATGAATGATGGATTAGTATAAGGTGGTGGATAATTAGAAGGATGGATGGATGAGTGGATGAATAGGAATGGTTGGTTGAAGTAATGGATGGAGGGTTTAAGAAGAAATGTATCAAACAAATGACTTCATAAAAAGAAAATTAAATTTGGAAATAATAAATTCAAACAAGGAATGTTGGAAAATTTTAATAAAAATCTGCTTAAGCTTTCATGGACAAAATATGAAAATCCAGAGATTCACAATGAGTTAAAAGTAATAAAAGTAAACCTAGGGAATGAATGAGTGGAAGATTGATATAAGTGTCATGATGAATGCATGGTTGGTTTGTTGGATAGATGGATGGATGGATGAATGAATGGATAGATAAAAGTACAGATTGGTGGATAGGTGAATAAATAGATGAATGGATGGATGGATGGGTGAATGGATTTAATCGGAGTTGAGTTGAAAGTATGGATACAAAACTATTTAAATAAGTAATATAGAAATAATTAAGATAGATTGATAAACAAATGAGCAGTTTAAAGATAAAGAGAAGGATGGACAGAAGATAAGAGGAGGAGTTAATAAGCAAATCGATGTGACAAAAATTAGTAAGCAAGAATAATGAAAGAAGAAATATAAATTAAAGGGTGGCATTTCGAATAAAATGACGGAAAAAAAACAATAATAAAACGAAGAGTTTTGGAAATAAAAACATTAAGATGAGAAAATTGATGAAGAAAAATGGAGAAAAGAATGATGGAAAGAGAGGAAAAAATGAAAAAGAGTTGACTGATGGATTGGCAAATATCTGATTGGGTGGATTGATTGCTCTTCGAATTTCAATCAAAGCACCACTTCGATTAAAGTTTCTGTGATGGATGGATGAAACATAAAGGGATGAATGTATGGATGGATGGAACATATAGGGATGAATGTATGGATGGATGATGATGTATAAATTTATAGATAAAAAAGTAAGATGTATGGATAGCTGGGTGAGTTAAGAAGTTGATGGTTAAATTAACTTATTTTTCTGATAATTTAAATGAAAAATAAAGCAAATAATAAAGGTCGATTTACAAAATTAAACATTCAAAATAAATGTTATCCTTGATTGGTGGCTGAATGATGGATTTTAATTGGCTGGAATTCTAAGAATGGATGGATGGATGAATAAATAAATGGATGCATCAATGGATGGATGAATGGATAGATGAATGGATGGATAGATGGATAGATGGATGGGTAGATGGATGAATGATTGTAGGAATAGATGGACGGATTGACTGACGCAAAGATGGATAAAAGGATGAGAAGATGAAAGCAAAGACTGATTAAACTGTAGGCTGATTGATAGATGATTGATTGAAGAAAACTTTCAGAAAATAATTATGAAAAATTTCAAATCTTCAATATATATTCTTGATAAAAATTATAATTTCATTAATATATATAATTTTTTTCATTTTGTTAACACTATATGATTGAACAAAAAAGATGGATGGATGGATGGGTTGGTGGATGGATGGATGGATAAATAAATGGACGGATGGATGGATGGGCTGGTGGATGGATGGATAGGTTGGTGAATTAATGAATTTTTATATAGAAAGATGTGGATAAATGAAAGAGTTGATAAAACGGGAGATGGATAAAAATTTGGATGGATTGATGGTTGAATGAATGAATAGAAGGATAGATGTACAAAAACACCCAAGTATTGATAAAAAACTATATACAAGATTAAATTTCGACATTCAAAAAATTCATTTTTTTTCAAATTCACAACGAAAAACTATTATGCAAGGAGGCTATTTTTTGCGCATAAACCCTATCATTTGCCTTGTTTAGGACTTCAATTAAGACAATAAAAATAACCATTAAGTATAAGAATAAGAGCACAAAATTATCATTATTTTTATTATGACTTTTTTGAAATGGTGTTTTTGTTATTATAATATCGTTATTATTATTTTTTCATTTAATTTTTGTTTTTTTTTATCATTTCGGTTTTTATTCTTTTATTAATAGTAAAAAACGTATTGAAAATAGTTATGAAACATGGATGAGACGATTCCGAAGAAGATTTTGATGATTTAATGATCATAAAATAATAATAATCATAAAAAAATAAAGCAAAAATAATAATAAATTTAAAAAAAGCTTTAAAAAGGAAAAAATAACACTCAACAATTGAAAAATTGATAAGAATCGTTGGAAAAACAAAAATAACAAACTGATAACAATAAAATTGTTTTTATGTCGCTTGTAATATGATTTTAGTATTTTTTCTGGAACATTTTATGTGTTTTTTAGGTTATTTTACTGTTTTTTTTATTTTTATTACTTTTTTCATTGTTATTTTTTTATGTTGCTATTGTTTTTTTATTGTAACTTCTTCTTTTGTTATTGTTATTATTTTTTTGTATTTAATTTGTTATTGTTATTATTTTTTTGTATTTAATTTGTTATTGTTATTATTTTTTTGTATTTAATTTGTTATTGTTGCTTTTTTTATTATGTTTTTAACTTCCCTCCTTAATGTCTCTTAAATGTATTTAAAGATATTAAATTTTTAAGTATGTATTTAAAATAACAATAAAAACGATAACAAAATAAAAAAAAATAACAATAAAAACAATAACAAATTAAAAAAAAAAATAATAAAAACAATAACAAAATAAAAAAAATAACAATAAAAACAATAACAAAATTTTAAAAAATAACAATAACAAAATTAAAAAAAATAACAATAGAAGCAATAAAAAAATAAAAATTAAAATAAAACAATAACAAAAAAAAATAACAATAGAAACAATAACAAAATAAAAAAATAAATAAAAAAATAAAAAAAATAACAATAGAAACAATAAAAAAATAAAAAAATAACAATAACAAAAAAAATAACAATAGAAACAATAAAAAAATAACAAAAAAAAACAATAGAAACAATAACAAAATAAAAATAAAAAAAAACAATAACAAAAAAAAATAACAATAGAACTAAAAAGAATAATAAAATAAAAAAACAAAAAAAAAATAATTTTATGAATATATTTTTTCTTTTTTTTATTCCAACATTATAATAATAATAATAATAAATAAACACAATTTAAATTCAGATAACTTTGCGTCATTTATATCAGATTTTGATTATAACAATTTTAACACTAGAAAGTTTCAATTTTCGACAAGTTTGTATGTTGTGGTCTTGTGGTTGAGTTGATATCTCACTCAGTCAATACTTGAAAGAAAAATAACAATAATAATATCAGCTAACGTAGAAATAACAATAATAATAACAAAAATATTATTAAAAATTAATAATTATAATAAAAATAACGTAATTTTAATTACCCTTTCCAGCCAAAAATGCAAAATTTTAAAAATGGCGTCAGAAGAGAAATAATATGCAATAACTAAAAATAATAGGATGACATAAAAACGAACTCATGGTAATATCCGATGCTGAGCCAAATTTTGAGATCAATAAGAAAATGTATCAAATGTATTTACCAAAAACTGTATTTTTTGATGCTTTCACACTTAATGTTAAACTCATTAACTAATTATATTGCGTTAGAGTTGAAATAGTAATAATTAGAGTTAATATACTAGAGTTACAATCACAAGTGAACTGTGTCTCCAACCAAGAGTCTCAGGTCTTTGAGCTTTCGGCAGCTTGTCTCTTCGTACTCTCTCATGTCACTTTTTTTTCACATATCGCTCTTTATTCATGGAATTATCTTCCATTCAACTTTTATTCATTAACTCTGTGTTGTATACATTCATAGTAAGTATGTGGCTTCTAGCTAGGATTCGGTTGCGCAATTGTTGGTTTAACATATATAAAATTAAAATTAGTATTGGCAAGAAATAATGCTGCAGTTGAGTTTATGATTATATTTATTATTATTGTTACAATTTTTTTTTGTACTCAAGCTATTTTTGTCGTTTCCAATCCTAACCTCCATATCCTTTTTACTATTTTACACTATGTTTTTCATTCATCATTAGTTTCATTATAATATTCCTATTTATTTAATATTTATTTTATACTTTTTTTCTTGTTATCATTGCTATTCTTTATCTTTTCATTTTTAAAATTGGAATGAATTATAAAATTTATCCTGTAAGCAAGTAATCACCTAACCACTTGTAGCCATATATAAAATAGAAACACCAAACTTTTCACTGGACTGTATGCTTTTTTATGATTGGATTATATTTCAACTTTTATATTTTTGTTTTAAGACTTGCTTCTATAATACTCTCCTTTACTGAACTATATAAATATTATTTTTATTATTATCATTGTGACTATTATTTTTATTATTATTTAGAATTTTATTTTTGGGTTTTGTTCATTAATTAAAATATTATTTTATTATTTCATATTTTTATTTTTTTGTTATTATCAAAGAAACTGAAAAGAGAATGTTTATTGGAGTCGAAATAATTATGAAACATCTATTGTTACATCAATTCATAATAACAATCATAATAACATTCATAATATCAATAATAATAATAATAAGGCTCATAAGAGCAATAATAATATAAAAAATCGTAATAAAAATAATGAAATCATGACAGAATAATAGAATCATAATGATGAATGTAAGCATGATTTTAGATAAAAAAAATTATGGCCATAAGGATTATACGTCATCAAAGTAATGATTGTCATCAGTAATAATAACAATAATAATAAAAATATAAATAATAATAATAATTATTATTATTATTATTATTATTATTATTATTATTATTATTATTATTATTATTATTATTATTATTATTATTATTATAAGAATAATAATAATAATAATAATGAAAATAACTGATCATTTTTCAACACTTGAGGAAGCAAAAAATCTCCACTAATGATGCTGATTAAATAAATTATCAAAGATCATTAGTTAAATTATAAAAATTATAGAGTTCATTCTGTTATAATACTGATAATAATAACAATAATAAATATCGATAAATTAATTAATTAATTTCAATAATAAAAACAATATTAACTCTCATTATATATTTATATTTCTGTTTATTGTTCTTAGAAAACTTTGATTTTCACAACATTTGATTTCAAAATGAATTTTTGACTGATATAAAGGAAAAAGGTGAAACAGGAAGTGATTAAGAATATCGATTTTATATTGTTAAATAATTTCTTCACTTGCTTTCCAACGTTGAAAAGTATGATAATGTAATATTTTACAAGACGATAAGGATTATGTAAAGAAAACAATTCTGTGATGGAGATAGCTTTTATGATGATATGAACGATTTCATAATAATATAAACTTCATAAAAATGACAACTTTTAAGAAAGTATAAACCACAAAGATAATAGTAAAAATAATGATAATAATAAAAATTTAAAAAATATAAATAAAAATAAGAAAATTTATTGAGCTGAAGCGGATGCTCGAAAAACTGTTATGAAAAATAGTTATATAGTTGTTGTTGTAACGAAGATATTGATAATAACTATAATATTAGCATATTACAAAGCGGATATAAATTTTTGAGATGTGTTAAACAACAAAATTATAAATAATTATAGCAATAATATAAATAATAAAAACAATAATAATACTATAATAAGAAATAGTTCAATAACCAAAATAAAAGAAATTGATAATATTCATCAAAAAACACACTTCGCTTGAATATATTGTTTTCGATAACATATCTTTTACAATCTTCAGTTTCATCACAGTGCTATAAATAGACCAACTGCATCCAAACCATATGGCGTCAGACTCTCTTATTCAGTTTACCCCAGCAAGGGTAAGAGATGAAAAGGTTATTTCCACATGAAGATACAAGTTCTCCGAGATGAAATGGCTTGATAAGCAACGGTTAAAGAACATAGACTGTATGTTGAGGGTGGGAGGGAGCTGCTTGCTTGATGAAAGGAGCATTTAACTGAAACATATCTGAGCTTATGAGACAACAGAGAAGCTCCTCTATAAGTTGTGTCCTTGCTGAGATGCATGTTTAAAACAAATGGCCTGCCTACAACCTGGTGATGTAACCATAGAGAAATGCTTTGTTTTTGTGTGTTTTTTGATGAGTATGTTGTTTTGAGGCTCTGACATGATGCTTGGAAATGGTATTGATGGAAATGATGGGTTCGAAGTAGGATGAAGATAGTGATGATGAAGATGAAGAAAGGTGGGAAGATGAAAGAGGGAAATAAGAAGTGAATAATAAAAAAAGATGTGTTGGGAATGAGGATGACGAAGATGAAGAGGAGGGTACATCTAATTACCGAGTACAAACGCATTATGACGTTGTTTATGTGCTTGCACTTGATGCTAACATTTGATTTTCATAAAAATTAATAATAACGATAATAAAAAAATAATTACGGGAATAAAAACAATAATAAAAATGCTTGTAATAGGTATTTAAGTATAAATTATGAAAACAAAAATATATACATGGGTTATCATGAACGAAAAAATAAAAACAATAACAAAAATAATAAATAAATAAAAATGAAAATATTATTAATAATAAAAATAATAATAATCTTAATAATAAAAACAGTAATAATAAAGTCGTGGCGATGCTGAGATGGTGAATAATAGGAACAACAATAATACACAGACAACAATAATAGAAAAAATAAAAATGATAAAATAAATAACTGTTATTATGATTTTATTATCAATTTTGGGACCAACATCAGAAGTATTGTTGTTTCTTAGCCAGTATTATAATTATTTATTATTATTATTATTTATTATTATTATTATTATTATTATTATTATTATTATTATTTATTATTATTATTATTATTATTATTATTATTATTATTATTATTTATTGTTGTTATTATTATTATTATTATTATTATTATTATTATTATTATTATTATTATTATTATTATTATTGTTATTATTATTATTATTATTTTATTTTTATTATTATCATCATTGGACTTGTTGGCAAGTAAGCGAGGATGACGTGAGTGAATCGATGAATTTTTGACACCTTTTCATGTGATGTGCGTCGGGTGTTTTCATTTTTTTTGGTTCTTGATCTATTTTCTGTTCTAATTTACGTTTTCGATTTTTAGGATCTTTGGTACTTTCAGAAAAATCATTATTTCCATTATTACCATTAGTACCTATACTATCGTCCTTGTTATCTTTCTTATAATTAGTTGAAGTATTGGCGGTATGAGTAGATTTACCAGTGTATCTATCTTCACTTTTAGTGTCTGCATTTTTTATATTTGTGTTGTTTGGTTGTTGATGTGTTGTGACGTCATCGTCATCTGGTAGTGTATCAATATCATCACCGTTGTTTTGATCCTTCAGTATTTCTTCTACACTAATACTTTTGTTGTTATTATTATTATTATTATTATTATTGTTGTTGTTTTTAGAATCATTTTGATCGTTCTTATTATTTTTCTTGTTATTATGATTATCCTTATTAGCTTCTTCTTTATTATCATTATTATTGTTGTTTTTTTCATTGTTGTTGTTGTTATTATTATTATTGTTATTATTCCTATTATTTCTGTCATCATTATCATCATCACCATTGTGGTTTTTGAGTTTTTTCTCGTTTAGTTTTTTATGTTTATTGAGACTGTTATCATCATCTTCTTCATCATTATCATCTCCATCATCATCGTCTTCGTCATCATCCATTTCCGGTTTAATATGAATAATATTTTTATAAAAATTATTCATTATATCTTCATTGTTATAATTAATTAAATTATTGTTTTTAACCCTATCATCGTTTTTATTTTTATTATTATCATTATTATTTTTATTGTTCTCATCTCGATTATAAGCATAACTGAAGCGTTTGAAAAAGTTTCCGTAGTAGCTTCTCAAAGCAAAATCAACGAAATTATTATAATCAGTATTATTCTTGTTATTATTATTATCTTCATTGTTATTGATATTATTATCATTATTATTGTTATTATTGATGTTACTATCAATGAACTTATGCATCTTATGGTAATTGTTATTGTAATTGAGAACCCTTGCTTCTGGTAGGAACTTGTCCGCTAGCTGTTTGATGGAGTTGATAGCATTATCGTTATTATTATTAGCTTTATTATTTATTTCATTATTGTTATTATTCATGTGGAAATAATCATCTTCTGTTAAATATTTGTTGATAAAATTATCTTTGTTAATCTGATTTTTAATTTTATTATTGTTGTTATTTTTTATATCATTACTATTTTTATTATTATCGTTATCATTATTTTTATTATTCTGGTCATCAGCTTTTTTATAACTATCTTGACATAGTTTTGGTGTACTCGAATTACTATTGGTGATGAAATTAGGTTCTTTTTCTGGTTTACTCTCAATTCTGCCATCATTATTATTGTTATTATCTTCATTAAAATTTTTTTTACTATTTGTATTATTGTAGTACATCATATCATAAGATCTCTTTCTCAAATCATTGTCTTTAAGCCCTTTAAAACCAACGTTGAAAGAGTTGAAGTTAGTATTAGCACCATTGTTACTAGCATTGTTGTTAGCACCAAGAACATTTTTGAAAGAAAATTTTCCATCTTTGAGGAAAGCATTGTTATAGACATTTTCCAACACAGGGGCAGTGATCAAACACCTGCTAGCAAACGAAGGGAAAGGAAGTGAAGAGGGGGTGTGAAGAGATTTGGAAAGCCTCGAAAAGCTGTTTTCTATGAAACTTTCCATAGCTTTGAGACTGTTAGTGGAGCCTTGGTTTGGTTCTGTTGGCTTGAGAGGCTGCGTGGAAAGGTATGGTGGTGAGGTGGTGGAAGGATTGTTTTGTGAGTAGGTGTATGGCTGGGAGGGTGGACTGGTAGAATGGAGTTGAGAAGATTGTTGTTGAGGGGCGAAGAGGGATGAAAGAGATGATAACTGGTTGAGAGGGTGGTAGTTGCTGTCTTTGGATACAGGTGTGTTTCTCTCTTTGTCTGTTTTCAGGGATGTTTTTTTGTCTTCTTCTATGTATTTGTTACTCATATATGGTGAACTCTTATTTTCTTCTTCATTCTTGTTTTCGTTATACATAAACTTTGCAGGCAAATATTTCTCCATAATACTAGCAATACTCGTAGTATTTGTACCACTAGCACTAGAATGATTACTGACGTTAACACTACTTCTAATACTATCTGTTGAAGGTTTAAGCAAAGGTTTCGGTTTGAAGTTGTTTTTGGTGGAGGTTGGTCTGGCAGAATTGTATGGAAAAGACTTGTTTTTTGCCATTTTTTCCTGCTCCATATTTGTTCTGAACCAGTTCAAAGCTATAGTATCAACGGGTTTTATCTCCTCGCAGTTTTCAGTCATTTTCTTCAACATTTTCTTATAAGAAGGAAAATCGAGAAGATCTTTGGACTTTGGTTTAAAGCTGTGATTATTATTGTTGTTCTTATCAATACTTCTAAAATCACTTTTCTTCAATTTTTCTTGTTGGGCACATTTGACCTTATTATCGAACACTTGACCTAGTTTCCCGAGTGGACTTCTGTAGTTTTCAGCTCTGTTATCGAACTCTTTGACCTTTTCAAAACTTTCCACACCGTTGACAGTGTTGTTGACAGGGTTCTCAAATGTGTCTGATTTGTTTTTCTTGAGAGTGAGAAGATTTGAATTGCCATGTAAGTTATCTGCTTCTGTGGTTATTGGTTGGTCAGCTTTGTCGCCACTTGAAGTGAGGTTAATTACTGATGAAGTACTGGTGTTAAAGTTATTTGCAGTAGTGCCACTACTGTTGAGATTAGTGTTGATGTTGGAACCAATGCTGCTAACATCACCGTCAGGCTTGACAATGTTGATGTAATGTTTGGTCTTGACCATGTGTAGAGTCAGTTCAGGAAGGGATTTGAAAGAGGTCCTACACTGCATGCACCTTAAAATCATTT
This sequence comes from Pterobdella sp. o SKG-2022, assembly GCA_964035795.1. Taxonomy (NCBI): domain Eukaryota; kingdom Metazoa; phylum Annelida; class Clitellata; order Hirudinida; family Piscicolidae; genus Pterobdella; species Pterobdella occidentalis. The sequence goes on from OZ038320.1 coordinate 32,425,908, forward strand.
CAGTTTGTTCAGGACCTTGTGATATCCACACATCTTGTCCTCTGACGAGTTTCGGTAAATCTTCTACACTGTTTGGCTCAAGTTTCTTGGGTTTGTGGCCTGTTTCCTCCACATGCACCATCAGCTGGAAAAGATTGGTGTAGGTGACACCACAACTGCATGTCTGGTTTGTGTAGACTTTTTTCTTGTCTTTGAGGTGGTTGGGTGGAAGAAGGGATGCTGGGTGAGAGAAAAACGGTGGAATAGGGAAATTTAATGAAGGTTTTGGAGATTTCGTCAAAGGTCTTTTTTTTTTAGAGGGTTCTAAAAAGAAAGAAGATGAGGATGAAGAAGAAGAGGATGATTGAGATGGGGAGTTGCGGTGTGTGTCAGACAAATGACTGTCCCAAACGTTTAGAATCTTGTTTTCATTGACACTCTTGGTTTCCTCATTGGTGCTTTTGACTTCCGCCTTATCTTCTTCTGTTGGGGTTCCTTCTTGTTTTTCGTCGTTTTTGAAGTTTTTTCTTTCAACCTCCTCAAGTTTTTCATCTTTTTTAGCCTTTTCAGTTAAATTTGTTTCATTGTTTTTATAATTGAAAGTTCTATTTTTGTTAGTAACATTATCGGTTTTGTTACCCTCAAACAGGGCGTTTGTTGTATTTTCAACCCATTTCTCCATCTTCTTCTGGTGGCAAATTTGGTCAAAATCGTAGTTGGAACTGATGTTCAAATAATCATAGTGTTTCTCTTTATACGTCTTGGAATGATCATTTTTTGTAGTTTTTTGATTATTGTTTTCTGAGTTTGTGTATGTTTCGATTAGTTTCTCGATCGGGGAAACATGATTTGTATTTTCTTTAGGACTTTCTCTAGTACCAAGTTGAGTGTTGAAAAGATAATTGTTCTTATAAAATTCTTCAGAATCATAATTTTTAAAACCTCCTTGAGGCGGGAAGTTGCTTGGGTGTTTTTGGAACTTGTTTAGGCAATATGACTCTAGATTTTCCATAGTCAGTTTAAAGTTTGGAGGATAGTAGGGAATATTCTTTTTATGAGATTTCAACAACATGGGAGAATTATCTCCAAACTTTGATTGCAACGAAGACAGAGACCCGTTAGGTGGTGGGTTGTCCTGAGTGCTAAGGTAGACGTATTTTTTCTTGGTGGACAGATCAAGAGGCTGGTCTGTGGCAGATTCTTCTTCATTATCTTGACTAAAGTTGCTGTAAACTCCCTTGTAAAGCTGTTGAAAATAATTACTGAAGTTACTTTGTCTGTCGGAAAAGTGTGGTTTAGTTTTAGTGGGGTATTTGCCTGGCGTCGATGATAGACTGGTGTTGTTGAGGGATGGTAATCTGTTATTAGTGCTGTACTTGTTCTTTTTGTTGTTGGAGCATGCTTGTGAGCTGAGGGATTCAACAAACGATTGCAGCCTGTTGACGTGATTCTCGTCTGGTGTTTTTCTCGTCTGCTTCTGTGCAGATGTCACTTGAAACAAACTCTTTTCTTTGTTTTGTTGTTGTTGTTGTAGTTGTTGTTGGTAGTAGTAGTAATAATAATTAGCAGAGAATGATGGTGATGATGAGTCAGATTCAATGCTTTCAAATTTTTTGCCATCATTGGTCGCTTCCGATGCCTCGCTTTTTATCGAAACATTCTCTTCAGAAGTGTTGTTCTCTTGTTTGTTCTTTATAGATTTTTCGTTGTCGTGACCGTGAGTTGAAGCAATTGTGTTCGAATCCGTTTTTGAAGGTTTTTCAACATTTCCGTTATTATCTAAGTCATTTTTTGGAGAACTATTTGCAAGCAAGCAAGTTCCGTTTAAAAGGTTGTGTGTATCTTGGTTCTTTGGTATTTGATTTCTATGTTCATCGATATTTTTTTCCATATCATCACTCAGCGATGGTTTCAGTTCATCTTCCTCTTCTTCGTCTTCATTTTTATTGCAGCCATTAGACTTTTTATTTCGTCGTCTGCATTTTTCAACATGAATGCCATTATTATAATCTTTTTTATCTATATTGTTCTCTGTTATTTCAGCACTATCATCTTTATTATTATTATTATTATTATTATTATTATTATTATCGTCGTTGTTAGAATCTATTGTTTTTGTTGTTTTGTTTTGATTTCTCGTCAATGAATCATCTTCGTTATTCACCACCACGTCTTCAGGACCAGAATCTGCGTGACATCAATTGAAAAGTTAATTCGTTTGAAAATTTTATTCAGTCATATAGGATAAATAAAAAAATGAAAGATTTTCTTCACAAGGGTGAAGTTAGACAACAAAAAGTTAGGTGAGGTATTTCAAAGTGGCGATTTTTAAGGACAGGGTGGACAGCACGCGGAAGTAAAATTCATTATGTGAAAGCAAACTTAGAATAAAAAAAAACAATGACAATAAAGCGGATTTAAAATTCATGGAATAATAATTGTAGAGCGCTATATAAGGAAATAATTTTTATTAGTTGCACTTTTATCACACCGTATATAGTTAATGTTACTTCATCCATTATTCAACCGAGTCTTAATTTTCTTCCTTTATTACTTAATTTTTGGCATAAACATTATTATTTTTTATATTATTTTTATTATCTACATTCATCTCGTTATTATGATATTGTTATGTGTATTATGTTTGTTGTTTAGATCAATATAGATATAAGGTTTTGATAGTTTTTTGTGGAATTCTCCATTATTTTGGAGCGTTACAATTTTGTTTTTGAAATTTTTCATCATATGAAATGGCTTACTCTTCTTATCTTTTTTTCATTTGGCTATTAAGCCATAACACAAGCAATAAAAAATATAAAAAATTATTATTTTTATTATTAGGTTTCTAGTTTTGTTTTGGTGGCAATAAAATCGAAAACTGGCCATAAAATTTACATTAATAACAAAAATAATCATAAAAAAATAAATAAAATCAGTAACAATAATAATAAATTTTTTGTAAATTGCATATTATAAAAAAATAATAAAACCCATAATATCAAAATAAAAACAAAAATTTAAAAATAAAAGGTTATTTGGTTTCACTATAAGCACTGAACACTGATGGGGTTTGGTGACAATCAATAATACAAATAACAAAACAAAAACTATGAAAAAGTTTATTATTTTTATTATTAAGAAATGTTGAAAAATAATTATTGAGAAAGCTTACAAAAGAGTTTGGAAGATAGCTGTGGAGAATTGAATAACCATAAAAATGAATTGAGTTTTTTTTTTCAAATAAAGGTGTTGAATTTAAAAAGAATAGCATTGAAGTGAAATAATAGGAAGCTAAAATTATGAAAGTTGTGAATAATAACACACAAGATACCTCATTATGAAACTGATATAACATCGAGAAGTAATCAAACAGCTTGGATGATGGAGACCACACAATGCAATAAAAGTTGAAAAATTAATAATTATATTGAAAAATAAACGATATGAGGATGCTAAAAAAAAGGGAACTTTGAAGCTGTTTGTATGAATATTAACTATGAATGTGATGAGAAAAATTAAATATTAATAAAAATTAAAAGTTAATTTGATAATAATAAAAATAGAAAAAATAATGAAAAATAAACAGAATAAGAATAAAAATAATAAAAGCAGTATCGATATCATTAGCAATAATTGCAAAATTACAAGTGTATAAAACGTCGTTAACAACAATAAAAAACCTAATAATACTAATAAAAACCATAATAAGTACAATTAGAAACATAATAATAGAAAAATCATAAAAATAATGACAATGAAATAATAATAATGAGAAAATCGTTGTAATAAAAATGAAAGCAAGATAGAAAAAAGTTGGAACTGATAACAAACAATAGTACTACCGGTACATTGGCGTGCTAGAGTGGATTGGAATCTAACATGAAAAAACGAGTTTTGATTGAGTCATAATTTTTTTATTGAAATAATATTTATATTATTATTACTACCATCGTCATTGTTCATCTCTTAAACTCTTTCATTGTGAACCCCATGTACAGCCGTGTAAGTTAGGAACGGAACCTATCTTCATCATCAGGCTGTTAGTGTTGGTCTTAGGATGTTTCTTTTGCTTATAAAGAATTTGTCCTAAGAACCTAGCCTGATGAGAGCAGTCTGATGAAATAGTCCGTGTAGGGTTTCCTATGAAATTAACTTTTTGACAAAGTAACTCTGGTTGTGCCAATCTTTTCCTAATTAGAAACCATTTCAATTATTTATCAAGTTGCTGAGAGTCTCAGCCATTTTTATAGTTTTTATATCATTTGTTAGACTTTTTAAACATTCACTATTGTTATTATTATCAAAATTTATTTTTCTGTTATTTTTTTATTATTGTCAGTTTCATTTTGTTTATTATTTCCTCATTTATTATTCTCCTAATTACGATATGACAAATGATCGAGTATTGAAAATTTCATTATTTTTATTATTCTTATTATTACTTTTTTATTAATATTGTTTCCATTATTATGATTTATTTTATTACCCTTTCTGTTGTTGTTATGATTTTATTTTTTTGTATTATCATTGTTGCTATTATTCATATGATTATATGTGTTTTATGTAATGGTCTGCTCGTTATCGTAATAGCGCCACTATGTCTCCTTAATGCCTTATTAATATAAATTACTGCATCTTTTTCGCGCTTTTTATAATAATAATAATATAAATAGTAATAATAATGAAAATAATAAAAAAAGCATAATAAATGCATACTTCTTTTTATTCTTTTTATTATTTAGAAAAAGTATTATAGTTATATTTTAGTATATTTTTATTTAGGCTACCATTATGTCTCTTATATTCAAGTTAAAGTTCATGACTGGGCAACAGCTCAGTAACCTCACGCTGTCAAACAGGAAATGGATGAGACCACTTTTATTGTTATTACCTAGTTTGTTACCTAATTATGGTGAACATTATAATTTTTATGAAAATATGAGCCAGAAACTTGACTAAATTTAAAGAAAAATGTTAACTTAGTAGTATGAAATTCATTTATCCATCCATCCATCCATCCATCTACTCACCCATCCATCCATCTACCTACTCATCCGTTTACCCGTCCATCCATCTATCCACCTACTTATCCATCTATCTATACATCTATTTTTTTATCTATATTTATTTCTATTAATATTCACACATTAATTTATCTACCATTATCTCTCCACCACTCATCATCACATAATAACCAGAGCATTTATCACTCGATTTCGATGGAAAGCATCATAACAGAAATAGCACAACTGGAAAAAAAATGAAAGTTAAAATTAATATAATTATGTTGATAGAAGTTTGTGGAATGTAAAAAATGAAATTAATAAAAATGAAAAAACAAGCTGTTAAATAGGAAATCGAAAAAAAAAAACAAAAAGTTAATTAGATAATAATTAAAAAATAATATTCATATTTATCCGTCAGTAAAAAAAGTAAGCAAAAAAAAAAATATTCCCTTTAAAGCTGATAAGCTTCGTCGAGTAAAATTTTGTCGTGTTTATATGATCCACAATTTCAAAGCTAATATGCACAATACTTTTGTTATGTTATCCTAAATAGGTTTGTTTATTTTTGATTTTTTCTTTCTATTTTTATTGCTAGTTTTTTTTCTATTTGTTAATAATTATTTTTTCTTTTTATTTATTATTCTATAGGTATTTATTATTTTTATTATTGAAGTTGTTTATGTTGTTTCAAAGCGTTTACGACTCATAAATAAGAAAAATAAATGTCGCATTGAAACAATACAAACAGAATTATTATTATAATTTTTATTATTTTTTTTAATTATTTTTTTGCATGAATATTGTTTTTATTATAAAAAGTTCGTTTTATTTTTTTTTTTCAAAATTTGTGACTTATAAACTAAAAGAACGTCAATAACAATTTATTCTATTTTTGCCACTATTTTTTTTCACTATACTTTCATTAAATTTGAGTACCAGATACGTAAAAGTATAATTCAATTTAAAATATTTTGGACATTAACTACCACAATAAAATCAAAACAATAATAAAAATTATGCTGATTGTCAAAACAAAAATTTCATAAAAATAATTTAGTATCCATAAATACTTTCCAAATCCTTTCAATATATAACTCACTTCTTCAGTGTAATTATCTTTATTATCTTATTATTATTATTATTCTTATTATTCTTATTATTCTATTATTTTTGTTATTCTCATGATTTTCAAAAGAAGTAGTAGTATTATATTTTTATTATTACTATTATTTCCAAGTTTTGAATATTATTGTTATTATTTCTATTATTAAACGACTAATAACATTTGATAGATGCATCGTAAAAGATTATTTATGACATAATAAAAGCTGAGCTATTTCATCTTTTATTATCATTTTTATTGTTTTTATTATTATTACTATTATTATTTTAGTATTAGTGTTCACGTCCTTTTCGTCCGATAGGTTTTATATTATTAGTCTTGGAAATTATCATTTATTTCATCATTTATACAAGTTCATTATTATTATTATTATTATTATTTCTATTATTATTATTATTATTATTATTATTATTATTATTATTATTATTATTATTATTATTATTATTATTATTATTATTATTATTATTATTATTATTATTATTATTATTATTATTATTATTTCTATTATTATTATTATTTCTATTATTATTATTATTATTATTATTATTATTATTATTGTTATTATTATTATTATTTCTATTATTATTATTTCTATTATTATTATTATTATTATTATTATTTATATTATTATTATTATTATTTCTATTATTATTATTATTATTATTATTATTATTATTATTATTATTATTATTATCATTATCGTTATCGTTATCGTTATCGTTATCGTTATCGTTATCATTATCATTATCATTATCATTATCATTATCAATCATTATCATTATCATTATCATTATCATTATCATTATCAGTATCATTATCATTATCCTTATCATTATCATTATCATTATCATTATCATTATCATTATCATTATCATTATCATTATCATTATCATTATCATCATCATTATCATTATCATTATCATTATCATTATCATTATCATTATCATTATTATTATCATTATCATTATCATTATCATTATCATTATCATTATCATTATCGTTATCATTATCATTATCATTATCATTATCATTATCATTATCATTATCATTATCATTATCATTATCATCATCATTATCATTATCATTATCATTATCATTATCATTATCATTATTATTATTATTATCATTATCATTATCATTATCATTATCATTATCATTATCGTTATCATTATCATTATCATTATCAATCATTATCAATCATTATCATTATCATTATCATTTCTATTATTACTATTATTATTATTATTATCATTTCATCACTTAAATTTTTTACCTCACTGGTAACCTTCCACACTCACTTCCACACGCATATCATTAAATTCTATGATATCTTAATTATATTAGCCATTACTATAAAAAAATCATAACATACACTTTCAAATTCCAACATTAATTTTGGAGATCTAAACCAGAAAGTTCACTAAGAGACCAACCTATTCTGTCAACATTCAATGCTTTTTTAAGGACAATTTAAACTACCCTTGCATGAAGCACTTTTATGAAAAATATTCTTCATTATCTTTCAAATGTGGTTTAGAATTTCTTAAGGATCCTTCTTTTATAAGCACCCAAATCATTCGGGCTGATGTGGAAAATGGATTATCCGTGTTGTCAACTTTTTATGTTTTCTGTTTGTTTTTGGTTTTTAATTCACTTTTCTCACAATTAATTAAAAGTATATTTACATATCGTTTCGTTACAGTCTATATTGATTTCTGAATATTAGTAAGTAAGACTGCTTCAAGCTTCGAATCACCTGATGATGCTTTTAAGAAGTAACATTAAAAACTCGAATTGGTTTCTATAAACAATTTTTATTTCCTCTAACCAAAATGTCCTATTACCCAATTATGAGGCATTCAATTTTTGTTCCTGCTAGTATATCCTCAACATTGCAAGAATAGAGATGCGAGCTATTTTTCATTATTGTTTGTTCAATTTTGTATATTTGGTTTTTATAATATCAATATTATTCTTGTTATTTTTTATGATGATGATTGTTGTTTCCATTACTATTGTTAGAATATTTCTATTATTTTTCTTATTATTATTCTCATCATTTTTGTTATTATAGATTTATTCTATTTATTATTTTTATATTATTAATTTTAACATTATTATTATTGTTTGATGGGAGTGCATAAGGTTGCAAATGAGGTGAAAACTGTGCGTTTATTAGGCATTAGCATGGGTGGTAGTAATAATAAGAACAATAAAATAATAAAAATAATCAAATTTAAAAAATAATAAGATATTTAAAAAAATAGCATAAAAAAATAATAACCCAAAAATATGAAAAGCCTAAAATAAAAAAAAGCTGAATGGTTTTAACAGAAGTAGAAGCTTAGCTCGAAAGTATTAGAAAATAATAACAATAAAAAGTATTAATCCTAATAATAAAAAAAAGAGTAAAAATATTAATAAAAACAATAAAAACAGCCATGAAACCATAATAACGATAATTTAGAAGTAAATATTTTACAAATATTGAAAGCTCATCTTAAATAGGGCGTTAACTGCAGTTTAATGCCCCGAATAAAAATGCCATCGCGCGGGTGTATACAAGTATTGGTGCATACAAACAATTACTGTAGGGGGATACAGTATTAGAAGCAGATGCTGTAGGTGGATACAATATTAGAAGCAAATACTGTAGGTGAATACGACATTAGAAGCATATAATTTAGGTGGATACAATATTAAAAACATATACTGTAGGTGAGTAAAATATTAGAAACATATACTGTAGGTGGATACAATATTGGAAGCATATGCTGTAAAAGAATACAAATGCTGTTGGTGGATACAATATTAGAAGCATATAATGTAGGTGGATACAATATTAGAAGCAAATACTGTATGTGAATACAACATTAGAAGAATATAATGTAGGTGGATACAATATTAGAAGCATATACCGTAGGCGGATACAATAATGGATGTTATACTTTCTATTGATACAATAATGGATGTTATACCTTCTATTGAGAAATACACTGTACACCAACAAAGATATACAATAAATTTTAACACATGTCTATTAATACATATTACATAATACAAATCTATACACGAATACAAAAGGTACTTTACTTATTACAGACATACATTAATGAATCTATATAGGACAAGAGAGTGAGCTATCTGTAAATCCAAAGCTCCACAAACCTCCCAGCATCTTCCATTTAAAGGCATAATACTACTGCTCTTATCTTTAGGAACTTAATTTTCAACCCAAACCTTCACCTTTTAACATGCTTGGCTTTATTTTATTGTATTTCTTTATGTCTGATTGGAATGTGCTCATGTTGAGGTTTTGTGTTTCACATGTTTATAACTGTGTTTTTCTATATGTTTTCCTTTATGTGATTTTAGTTATGTGGTTATTCATTGTGATGGTATGAAAATTGTTAATTACTTTATACTTATTCAAGTGGAAATAAATGTATTCTATCATTTGAATTGGTTATATCATATTTTTTCTTGTTGTTTTTAGGTATAGTTGGGAGAATGTGCGTGTGTTTGTGTTTATGTGCGTGTTGAGATCATAAAAGAACACATCCTTAACACATGTTAGAAGATAGATTTATAACACATAAAATATGCGTGTGTTACACATATGGTGGATGGATGGATAGATGGGTGAAGATAACGACAACAATGACTTAGTAAACAAAAGTAATTTATCGACGCTTTGAGTGCTACTTTTCATTATTCTAATAAAAACAAAAATAATAAAAATAAAATTTTAATTATTTTTATTCTTAATCATCCCATAAAAAAAATTAAAAAATCAATAGCAATGAAGTTATTAAGAAACAAGAGACATAAATAACAACAATAACATTAATAAAACTTCACGATCAAAAGAACAATCCTGTTCAAGAGCACATCCAATATCTGTCTGTATGTATGTTTGTGTGTATATGTATGTGTATGTTTGCACCCGTCCCATGGTGGATGAAGGTAGAAACATTTATGTGTATATATGTCTGTATCTATGTATACTTGTATGTGTGTGTTAATGTATGTATTTTTTTCTTTTGTGTTTTTTTGTGGATGCATGTGTTTTTATATATGTATGCTGATTTTGGTGGCATGAATGTGTGAATGTACGTGATATTTGCACACATTTCAGATAAAGCACGCAACACATAAACAACAATGAAATGAACCATAAAGCAACAATAAAAAAGTCATTAAAATAAAAATAGTGAAAAATTTTTTTTCTGATTTCATGAATACTATATTATCGTTATTTTTTTTTATTGATATTATTATTTTTGTTTATTATTCTTATCACTTGGTAACAGTAAAGAACAAAAGTACAGAAGCATGTGAGCCAAACATTTGGAAAGTTGTATAACAATATAACATGACCACCCTTATAACCATCATAGTCATCATCCTCCTCCTCATCCTCCTCATCATCATCATCATCATCATCATCATCATCATTACCATCATCATCATCATCCTCATCATCCTCATCATCATCATCCTCATCATCATCCTCCTCATCATCACTATCTCCACGTGAGTATAAGCTCAAATGTTGAAATAACTAACAAGTAGATAATGGTAAGTAACTATGCAAATGTTTAGACCATTATCAATCCATTCCATTATGTTATTTAGTGTTGAATGTTATGCCAAAAGTATCTGTGAATTCCACAATTTTCACTGGATTTGCTAGATACAGTGAATAACCCCAATTTCTTCCCTCTCACCATGCCGAACATTTTATTTGTAGATTGTAATTGAGAGAATGAGTCTGTATTAAAAATGAAATAAATAGTCTCATCTGAAAGACAAAATTAATAATTAACTTCAAACAATAAGAGAAGCTGTAAATGTCTATGTAGAAATATATGATTTAATATAAGTAACTGTCTCTGCAATGGTACTTCTTTCTGGCATCTCAACCCTCATACCTCAGGGGGCCGCATTACAACTACAACACTTGATCACTTTACCGTTAAATGGTTATCCATAGAAGCGTTATAAAAGTTATTGGAGAGGCTATTATTTGCTTAAAAACGATAACTTAGGATATTTTATCATCACTTATTAAGTTTATTTTTTGATTCTCACTTTATAAAAGTTGAAATAAATTAAATCCTTTCATGACCAAAGAATTAACAACCATTTCCATAATTTAATTGAAGCTCGTATCTTTTTGATGCTATATATTCTTTGGTTTATCTTAAAAATTAAATTACTGCCCAATAAAAGAAATTAGTTCTATGGTCATCCAGGGTTCGACTAAAGGTCATGTCGTGCCAAGAATGGAAGTATTAGTATGGAGCTTGAAAAGCAGTGAATTTTTTAAATTAGTTTATTTCAAGTAATGATTCACATTAGATATGGAAGATAATGGTTGTTTTTGTTGTTATTATTTTGGTTATAGTTGTTCTTATTTTTATTACTATTGTGGTTATTATTATTATTATTGTTGTTTTTTTGAATAATAATAATAATTATAATTATAATTATAATTATAATTATAATTATAATTATAATTATAATTATAATTATAATTATAATTATAATTATAATTATAATTATAATTATAATTATAATTATGATGATAATAATAATAATAATAATAATAATAATAATAATAATATAATAATAATAATAATGATAATAATGATAATAATGATAATAATAATAATAATAATAATAATATAATAATAATAATAATGATAATAATGATAATAATAATAATAATAATAATAATAATAATAATATTATTATTATTATTATTATTATTATTATTATTATTATTATTATTATTATTATTATTATTATTATTATTATTATTATTATTATTATTATTATTATTATTATTATTATTATTGTTGTTGTTGTTGTTGTTGTTGTTGTTGTTATCATTATTCTTATTTATTTTTTTAAATTATATTTTACTCTTCTTACGACCCTGATTAATATGATTGTTGCTTTTATGATTATTATTGTTGTTGTTATTATGATTATTATCATCATATATTAGCTACATAAACACAGCTCGCAGATTTCTCATGGGACCAAACACATTCATATCACACACCACTCTATCTATCTAGTTGCTCTTTCTATCTGGTTCTCCACCTAGTTGTTCTTTCTATCTGTTTCTCCACCTAGTTGCTTTTCCTATCTGGTTTTCTACCTAGTTGCCCTTTTTATCTGGTTTCCTACTATTTTTTTTTCTATCTAGTTTTCTACCTAGTTATATTTTCTATCTAGTTTTCTACCTAATTAAGTTTTTTCTCTAATTTTCTATTTGGTTGATTTTTCTTTAGCTTTCAATCTGTTTGTTTCTCAATTAAAATCTCTGTTTAGTTATATTTCTATTTGGTTTTCTATCTAGTTGCATATACATAAAAAAATTCTTTTCAATTTTTATTTGTTATTATTTTTTCTAGTTGTCAGTTTCTCTATCTAGTCGTTTATCTACTTTGATTTCAAATGTTCCTATTTTTATTTTTTGTGCTATTTTTAATTAGACGTATCTGAAGCTCATATATTTATGTGTTCAAATTGAGGTTCACCTACCCCATGTGTGTACACTTTTCTATTTGCTCATCATTATATATCTAACTACCAATTTATCCGTGAAATATTAATATTCCTTTGGTTACTCAACGTACTTTGCCATCTGACTGTAAATCTTTCTGTTTATCTCTTTCTTTTTCCGTTTGTCTGTTTCTTTCTCTCCCTACTTGTCTTTCCCTTTGTTCATCTGTTTCTTCCTAAGTCTATCGTTCATCTCATGCACTTAGTTTTTAATAAAATTCACATATCTATTTAATAAAACAACCGAATTGAAAATTAAAAACTATCCTATAAATAATCACATACAAATGCACCCATATATAAGCACACGAACACAAACTCACACAAAAATAGGCGGACAAGGAAAAACACATCCACACGCATAAAGACACGCACACAAGTTTCATTGTTTTGCAATTTATGGCCAGTCGTAGCAAACATTGCCAATATTAAGAACATAAATATCACTTTTTCTCCATCCATCCATCCATCTATCCATCCATCTATTCATTCCCTTGTTAATCCATTTATTTTTATATTCAATTATCCACCAATACATTTATCTTTCAATTCATGCATTCATGCATCCGTCAACTCATTTATTTATCAATTCAGATATTTGTTCATTTATCCACTCAACCATTCATCCTTCCTTTATCTACCAATTCACCATTCATCAATTCATCCATTGATTACTCAACGTCCATCTAGACATCCATTCATCTTCCCTCAAGTCATTTACCATTCATCATGCATCGAGCCATTCACCCATCCATCCATTTATCATCAAGCCATCAATCATTCCTAATACCTGCGCCTTCATAATTACTATGTATATAATAAATTACAAACAACTATGCCTATGTGTCCATGTTTGTTTGTTTGTGTGTTTGTTTATGTGATAAAAACTGTATGTTTGTGAATGTTTATGTGATAAAAAATGCATTTTTGTGTGTTTTCAGTATCTCATATTTGTTAATGATAATATTTTGATGTCTTCATTTTTTCTCATGCTTAATGTTTATTTTCCTGTTTGGTTTCAAACATCTTCTTGTGTTTTTGTTTAACATGTGTCATTTTTAATTTTTTCAAATCTTTTTTAGTTTATTTCTCTTCCTATATGTGTACAAATCCAACAATTTTGATAAAATTCTTCAACTGTTACATGCATAAAGTCCTGTTAGAATGGCCAGAAGACACTGAAGTCAAAGGAAAAATGAAAAGATTGATTTGAAAACAATGGAGATACATTGATAAATGAGTAGCATGCTTTATAGAGTGATAGATTGATTGAGAGATGGATTGATAGCTTGATAGATGATATATATAATGAAGATAGATTGATAGATGAATGTCTTGATTGATAGAGAGACCAATGAAGGGAGAGTAATTCAAAAGGTTAATAAAAGAAGCAATTGTTGCAGTGAGAGTGGTGAAAAAATGAAAAGAATATTTGATAGACAAACATATAAGCACAGATAATAATAAGTAAGATATCAGTTATTAATATCCAGAACTAATCTAATAACCAACAAGTGGTCAAACTTATATTTCTATGTAACATACTTACGATGAGCTAATCATTATAGTGATGAAAGTTTCATTTTCCCTCAACGATGAGATTATAAGAAGCATTTGTCTTTCATTCCTTTTCATTCTTTTACCCAATTATTTTCTTTTGTCTATTCATTACAGCATTGATTTATTTCTCGCCATCTCATTTTTTTTCTTGATTTTATCAATTCCTTTCATTCATCTCCTAAATTCCACTTTTTATTTACTTCTTCACCTTTCAATTTGAACACATATTTATCCATCTAGATATCGCTCCATCTTTCTCTCAATCTCCATATCTCTTCAGCTTTGTCTAAGCATTCACTATCCATCTATCAAGAATCATTCCATCCATCCAACCATTCATCGTTTTATCCACTTCCTTCAACCCATCCATCCAGTCATCTAACACCTTTCGATCCACCTGTTTACTCACCCATTCATCCATCTATCAAACTATCCTTCCATT